>JAQQAC010015468.1:29930830-29978361 GCA_029783875.1 Phataginus tricuspis
AATATTGCTCATGTAATTGTAGGTTAATGATACTAAAATAAAATAAATTGTAAAAAAAAAAAGTGCTTTCAGATAGTCTTAGTTTTTTCAACACTAGGCATATAAATTGAGAAGCCTTTATTGACTCAATTCCATCTTACATTCTTAAAGAAAGGTTATTCAAGTACATTTTTGAATACATACTATTGTTGCCCAAATCCTTAATATAGCGTATTCATAGCAAAGATCTTTATTCTCACCTCCAATCAGTGATGTGAACAGTGCCAAGGTATTTTCTAAAGCAATCTTAATTGTAAGTGACAAATGAGAAAAATCTGAGATGAGTGAGATGTTAATATCAACAGTTACCATTTTGAGAGACTATTTTAAGTAACCCCACCATTAATTACTTTGGCATTTTTGCAGAAACTTCAATGACAAGGACAATGAAATCTCGCCAGGCAGTGTCACGTATCAGTCGTGAGGAACTGGAAGACAGATTTTTGCATTTGCATGATGAGAACATTTTACTTAAACAGCATGGCCACAAGCAAGAGGATAAAATTAAAAGGTTATGACAAAAAGCTTTTAGCTTTTTTTCCCTGACTCTGTAAAGTTTGGAGGGTATGCTTTTTTATAAACTTAATTGAAAACCCCACCTTGAATCTTTTTTGGAACAAGGCAGGTTGTGAATAAATACAATTTTTAAAAATGGAAAATCTTACAAACTAAAATAATAAGCCAAAAAGATTGTGAGTGCTTATTATGTCTGAGGTTGCTATTTGAAAAAAAAGAGCTAATAGCTAAGAGTGCCGTTGAGTGTATCATATCTATAAACAACTTCCGGTTTAATATTTACCATTTAATAAGCAAATGGTGAAAGCATGTGTTTTTTAAAATCTTGATTTTAAAATGAAAGTTTTTAAAAGCTATTACCTATTCTAACTTGTTAGAATGCATGTTTCCTTAAGATTTGGGGTTTACTAATGAAAACGTCACTCAGTATCTAGAATATATGTAACTTTTCTTTTTAGATTAGTCTAGAATCTATATTTATTTCAAAGAGTCTACTCTGAAGAAACATTGTCAATTTTTATTGGTGTGCAAAAAAATTTCTTAGGGATAATTTCTTAACAGTAGATATTGTTTAATTCTTTCTTGTTCAGAAATACTATGACTATTCTGAATGTGTGGCATTAAAAACAAAAGTGTGCATTCACGTTTGTGAGTATGAACAGGTCTGTATTCGTACTCATGTACTAGGTTCAATGAAAAGGTGAAACAGCCAGCAGAGAAAGAAGATAGGGATTTTTTTCTGCTTAAAATTTATCCTAAAGGGGTGATTCCAGTAAAGTTTCTACTCTGTGGACTTTGTTTTAATGACCCACAGACCCGCTGTATGCAGGCCTTATTTGAGTTGGTTTTTGAGTCACAATGATGTCTTTTTTCAAGACGTGTGACTCACTTGCCTGATTCCTTTTCTGACCAGTAATACACGTCAGCTTTTCAGAATGAGGCATGTATTCTGTGACCAGTAAACAGTTTTTTCTCTGTAAGCCTAATTGGTCAGTAAAAGAATTGAATTCACAACCTTGACCTCATTAGTAATTTGTTCCTAGCCAGAAAGTATAAAACGACTTCATAACGAGCCATGTTGTTTAATGGAAAAAGGACTGGGCTGGGAGTCGAGTTGTTTGCAAGTGTTCTGTTATCTCTCTGTCTCTAGCCTATGGTATGTTTAAGCCATTTAACCTCCTGGGATTTTATTTTACTAAATCCTGAGAGTAGTGACCCAATGGTCACTATGACCCAAAACTCTAAATTCCTTCTCAGCTTCACACCACTGACACTACCTTATACATGGGTAGAATTGCCTTTAAAATTATTCTTAAAATGTAATTAGTATCACTTAAATATAACTGTAGATTTGATAAACCACCTTTTTAAATAAGTACTCAAAATTTCCCAGATGACTTAGTATTTTAAGATCATAAAGATCACTTAGGATTCATTAAGATCATAAAGTAATCAAAGCAAACAAGTGAAAATTATTTCTATTACTAGACAACCACATGCAATCTTATATTTCTTAACAAAGTTTACCTGAACATCATTGAAGGAATTTAAAGCCACTCTATTGACGTGCTTTTCTTGCCTTAGAAATTAGGGTTATTTAGTTTTCTCTAGCTGTGGACTGCTTTTTCATATTAAATCTGTGCCTTTCTTTTGAATATAATCTCTGTGGCTGTGTGAAAGAGTCTGTAACAGAAGATTCAGCTATTTAGGTTGACATCTCATTTAGACAGCTAACCATATTTCTTTCCCTGGATAAGCCATTGGATAGGGCTCAGGAACCTAAACTCATTAAAGGGCTAGGTAGAGTGTGTAGCTCTACTGGGGTATGATACCTACCCAAAATTTCCCAGTGATATATCATTCTCTGGATTAGGTGGAAAAGGAACGAATCCATTGATTATTTTACTAGGGTGTTTGTGGTACTTTGGGATCTTGGTTTTTATTATCCTGTATCCTTTATAAAGCATGTTTAATGGATTTGCCTCAAGGGAAAAAGAAAACAATCTTAACTGATCATGTTATGCATAGCTCTCCCTGATGCCACATGCTGTAGGCCGAGTAGCAGAAGTGTAGATAGACATGTATTACTACCGCTTTTACAGAGGACTCTGCTCAGGGCAAAAAAAAGGTTGTTCAATGACATCCCAAAGCTATTAAGGATTTTTTTATTTCACTTTTGTTCTCTTAAGTAAAAGCTTCTGTCCATAACCATGCTAAAATAAAGCAAACCCCATTTAAAGAAAAATGAAGTGAGTTTTTATTTTCAATCTCCTGTCTGGGTCTTTATAAAAATAGATTCACTATAAACTAGAATCAGTTATTGAAGATGTGCGACCAATTTTGTTAAGTCTTGAACTTGTGTCTCTCATCAAAGCCACCTTTTCTTTCTTGTCCTGCCAAGATTTTTCCATTCACTGTCAGGCATGTTTTCTGTATGTGTATATTACATCACCCCCATGTGCCCTTTCTGTCTTTTGTTCTGTCTAACCAGTTTTTATCAAAACTTAAAAGAATCAAAGGTATAAACTCCTGAGATGTCAAAAGCACAATGTATGTCTAAATATAAAGCTAGCATTAAATAATACTTTTTGCATCTAATTATTTTCTACCATTATACATGCATGTTTCTTGAGCACAAAGCAATATTTAATGGCACACTTTGGTTTCTTTAAAATGTTTCATTGTGCTTGTTATATGTCTGTGCATTCTAACATTTTTATATTTGTAACATGTTGTGATTCTAGAGAAATTGAAAGCAGTTCACCTAAAATATATCAGCTAAATGCTGCATAGTCTTAACACACTTTTCAAAAGTTTTAACTTACTGTGGCTTGCAGATATAACCCACTACATCCACAATCTGTAGCTCCATTTAAGTGCATACAGCATTCCTACATAAGGTCATGTGTTAAAAATTGCATTTGAGGAACATATGGAGTAAATATGTGTCTTCTCTTTACTAACCTTAAATGATAAGCCTTAGGAAACTGTTATTTGTCAGTGCTATAAAGCAGATTGTTGCCCAGTGGTTTCAATTATCATCAAAGGATTCTTCACAGGCAGTAATAGTTACATCAAAACCTGAAATTTATTATTCAGGTTCTGCACTGAAGTCTTCACAGTGATTATGTTCCTTTCAACAGAATGCATTTTATGCTGACTTCTCACATTCCTTTTCATCTTTTTATTATTTCCCTAGAATGGCCACCAAGTTAATACGGCTAGTTAATGACAAGAAAAGATATGAGCAGGTTGGTGGCGGCCCCAAGCGGCTGGGACGAGATGTGGAAATGGAAGAAATGATTGAGCAGCTTCAAGAGAAAGTTCATGAGCTTGAAAGACAAAATGAAGGCCTCAGAAACAGACTAATTTCAGCCAAACAGCAACTTCAAATCCAGGGATACAGGCAAACTCCATACAATTATGTGCAATCTCGTGTTAACACTGGCCGTAGAAAAGCAAATGAAAATGCAGGCTTACAGGAATGCACCAGGAAAGGTAAAATAAAGCTTACATTAGATCCTGAATTTAAATCTTAATATGTTGTTTTACACATACACAGAGAGTATTTTCTGTATTATTCATATTTTTAAATGTCCTTAGAAAGAGATAGAAAATATTTTTTACAAAATATTAATATGAAGATTATTTTACTTAAGAATCATAAATCATGCTTAAATTTATTTAGTTTAAACATTGAACATAATTATTTATCGTAACAGATAAGAACCTATGTAAAATATAAGTTTAGTGCAAATTGGTTAACTTCAGATTACAGATAGAAACCAAATTGATTCAGGCAAATGAGGAAACCAGCTGGTTTGCTTATATATGATCATACTTATTATTTTGAATGCTTACATTTAAGTTCTTTGTCAAAAGACTTTTTTTTTTTAATTTCCAAATTTTTATAATCTTTCCCATTAAATCGAGGCAGCACAAACAATGGAATGTGCACATAAGTAGGGGCTTAAAAATTGGGGTTCTTGCTCCTTTACTGACTATTTAGTGATCTTGGACAAGTCTCTCTCATTCTGAACTTAACATGTAAAATGAAAGGATTTAAGCAAGTGACCAAAAGATATGTTCCATTTCCAAAAATGATCATAGGTTAACGACTCATTTTGAAAATGAATCACCTAAAATCTACTCAGATGACAAAGCAAGTCAGTTGCATAGACAAGACTCAGTATAGAAAGAACTTAAATATTTCTAATAAAAATTCCCAGCTCTCTCTACCCACAGACAAACTTTATTTATAATGAAGCAAAAGGTCAGTATTTTAAGGAACACTTTCTTAATTTCAACTGCTGGGGAGGAAATTAAATTTGAGCTCTAGTTGATCTTCATTTGGAATATGCTTCTCAAAAAGACCAAACATTTTTAGGGACATAAAAAAGTCATGTAAAACTTCCATTTCAATTCACTGAGGAAGAAAAAAACACCTTATGAATAGAACGTGAGAAAAATTTGTTCTGTTTTTTTCTCCAAGTCAAAATGTTAACACTATCTGTTCCCTAGCCAATGTTCCTTTGAAGTCAATAAGGCAGGCCTCCACAAAGACAGGAGGCAGCTGCAGGATGAAAGAACTTGGCTGCTCCTAGCTATGTGAGATTAACAATAGACTTTGAATATAACCAAAGTAATCATAATGAAATATAATTCAGAAAACCCATTCTACCTTTTTCCACAGAAGAGAACACATAATCTCTCAGAGCCTCATTTTCCCCTTCTGTAAAATGGAGTGATAACACCAGATTTAAAAAAAAGGTCGAGATGTTTGTTCCACAATAATATATTTTACCTTAAAAATTTTTTTTATCCTTTCTGAAACTTAGTTTTGTCATCTGTACCCATATCTGGTCAGGATATCTCTAAGGTCTGCAAGGTCTTTTATGCTAAATAAAAACAATGCCTAAATTTTAGATTAATATTGTAAGCTAACCTAGTGCTATGAATTGCTATTTAAATAGAAGAGTTTGATGGAAGTATCTCCCTACAGGAAAAAAAAAGAGCCACAGAGCACTAGAGTCTTTTTAAAATGTGACTACATAGTTTTTCTCCTTGTGTTTGTATAAGTAATTCAGACCTTTTTCACTGGTTGGTACAAGAATATAGAAGCTGCACAAAGCATTAAACAGTGATGAATACTTTCTTCACCACTATCTTTCTGAGTAAACTTGAGGCATCATTACCAAGATTGATACCTTAGTAACCTTAATAAATTCTTTAAGGCCAGACTTGTCAGAAATATCAAGCCTGGGTTAGCTAGGTGAGAATCCCAGACCCTCTCTGGCCACAAGCGGCCTTACCCCCAAGCTGCTATATAAATATTATAGTCTTCTATCTGTGCCATGTCAGGATAAAGGATGGAAAGTACTGGCTTACTGTGTCATCAGTGTAATGTAGAAGCAAATCTTAATTGAAGAACCAATAGAACAAAGATTTTTATAAAGTATACATGTTTTAAAATATAAACATTAGCAAGCTACCATGAGACTTATCCGTTTTAAGATATGTTTTGAGTATAGTATGTTTTTTTTTAATTCTGGTAATGTTTAGTTTTTCCATGACTTATATAGAAAAAGCTTAAGAATTAGCATTACTGCCAAATAATGTAATTGGCAAATTAATTAAATTAGTTATATTAACACAGTGAACTATTTTAATGTTTTAGGCAGAGCCTTTTCTCTTCTTTTAGTGTGAATTACAGCAGTAGATATTTAATTTGAAACTTTTGAAAATAAATCATATTTCCATTATTCTTATTAAAATCCTCACTTTGAAAAAATAAACTTTTCTTAAGAGAATGAATATATTCTGTATCTTTTTATCTGGGACTATGCTCCATTTAAAGAAATCTAAATTATTTGTCATTTTATCTATCTTAAACTAATAATTTAATTATTCTATAAGTGTAAAGTCACTCATATAATTAAAAGTATGTCTCGCTTGTAACAGTGGGACCAGGCATATAAATTGCATGTAACTATTTTTATTTAAAAAACTATATTTTAAGTGCAGCAGCAAAATGTTTTATTTAAGGAATCCTTTTGATGATCCCTTCTCAAATTACCTTTGTTTAAATATGTATTTTCTTGTGAGGTGAAATAAGCTAAAGTATAGGAAACATTTTGGCTTACACTCACGGTATCTATGAGTCACACAAATGAAGACAAAGCTCAAAATGTAAGGTCAAGCAATGTGAATGAACTCAAAATCAAAAAAATATCAAAAATAAGAAAAAAACGTTAAGCTTTTGAAACTATTGTCCTTCATACTCTGGTTTGTATTATAAATACCTGAATTGAAGACTTTGGTTCTTTCAGAAATTACTTTAGGAGTTCTAATTCTAAGTTGAATCAAATTATTTCTAGGTAATTTGGTTTCCGTAGTAGAATTTGTTAAATGGGCAACTCTTGCTGCTATGTTTTATTTCATGTCAACTGATGGCTACGATCTAATAGTCCCTTTGGCAACATATTTCTAATTCTCTGTACTATAAAGCACATATCTTTCAGTACTTAAAAAATTTTATTGTATTACAAATTTCCTTATGATAGCAAATGAAGGTTCTTTCTTTTCTAACTTCACTTATAAAATATTACTAATTTATTTTTAGGTATTAGATTCCAAGATGTAGCAGAAACTCTACAACCCATGCTCACAAAATACAGCAGCAGTTTACTTGAGGAAGCAAAAGGAGAAATAAGAAATTTGTATGTATTCTTTTTATGGTCATTTTAGAACTTTGTTTATTGGTCATGTCTTTTTGATTCCCTCCTTTTCCTTTATTTTCAACAAAATTGGTTTATGTAAAATAATTTATTCCATTAAAATACAACTATATCTGTGGGGTAAGAACAAATATACCATGTTCCCAGTAAAATGAGGAAAATGAACAACTTAACCAACTGCATAGACGGAAGGGTTTATAGAATAGTCCTCTTTATTATACTTTTATCTCCAAGGCAATGGCGTAAAGCCCAATTGTTTAGCATAATATAAGCTTTAGATACAACATTCTCATTCTCAGAAAAATTATGGGTAATTTTTTTTAGATCCTGAATTAGTTAGCCTTTTTGTGGTTAAAAAAAAGAATTGGAGGGAGTGGCTTAAAAGTTTGGAGTTATCAAATACATATGGATTTCAGATTTTGTTTCACTGTGATTCTACAGTACCACATTTTTCATTGTATATGGTTACTTCTGCCACATTTAGCTTTCTTTCCCAGCTAATCAGAGTCTCATGATATCAGAGTCTGTGAATTATATAAATTAAGATAAGGTTCAACCTTATTTACAGGCCTTCACCTGGATTATCAAAAAGTAACAATTCTGAATGAGGAAAGAAAACATAAGACAGAGTATCATACTCTAGATAGTTGCTTAAGAATAATACAGGCTTAAAATTTTTTCTTTTCAGTATTTTAAATACCAATTACAGTAGTGATTAGCCTGTGACAGGATAAAACTAAAAGACCAGACCTAATCCTATTATCTGTGAATCAGCTCAAAAGCCAGGGTTCATGCGAGTTTCTTGAGGCTCACTATGCTGGGATGCTGCCATACATGGTAGAGGTAAATATATGCACCAGACCACCAAGTTATGTTTTGCAAATTTCTTGCCATCTCTCTCTAAAGTGTTAATTTGGCTGGTACAGGCAGATGTGCATATGATAGAGCAAAGGCATATACATTATCTGACTTATTATCGTTACCAGATTATAGAGTACATAGTAGGTGATTGATAAATGCTTACTAAATTCAATTGAACTGAAGCCCAATCCATGGCCTAGGATATTATCTTATAAAAAGCTATATCTTGAATTGTTATGTACTTCCCAATCATCACATTTAATCTGCTACTGTTTCACTATGTGCAGAGGCACTTAAGCTAAAATTTTTAACTTTTGCTTGCTCTTTATTATGAGAACCTTCTTTGTACTAATCTTAAATATTGCAGATTTTTCCTCAAGCTACAAATTCTTGTAAAGTTCCTTTATTTCAGAGAAAACATTATTCAAACACAGCGAGGCCAGATAGAAGAGTTAGAGCACTTGGCTGAGATCCTGAAATCTCAGCTGAGGAGAAAAGAGAATGAAATTGAGTTATCTCTTCTTCAGCTTCGAGAGCAGCAGGCTTCAGATCAAAGGTATGTTAAAACAGAAATATCATTTTGATAAGGTCAAAATTAGTTTAAAATACTTTATCATGTGCTGTAGAAGATTAAGGCTAGTTATGTAAAAATCATGTTTTACTTAACATTCTCCATATAACCCTACTCTAGACCTACTAACTGCTACCAACAATTCTAGTCTGAGGGCATTTTTCCCTAACCTACTCTTTCTTTTGTTTCTTCTGCTTGCTCATTTGCTCTATTTACTAAAATTGTAGGAAGTTCTAATAGCATTTGATTGTACCTGATCAGAGAAATATGTGTGACAAGGATGCAGCTGTTGGCATACGTTGTGAATAAATCCTGCCTTATTTAAGTTTTTCAACCTTAAAAGGATGTAAATTCCATAAAATGTACCAGATTTTTTATCCCAAAACAATGTTACCCCTCTATTCAAAATTTACGTGAATTCTGTTGATTGTTATGGATGACAGTGGGGCCCTTCAGTAGTCTCCTTGCTGCCACTTCATTTTTTATATTTTATAATGTACAGTATTTTCTTTCCCATCTTCCTTGGTCATTTTTGGTTCCTAATACCTTTCCTCTTGTTTTGTGCCTCACCACTGTGTTTCCAGCAAGTCTGTCTTTTTACTCTACTCTCTCTTGAATGATTTTCTTCTTTTTATGGCTTTCTTCTTTTTTCTTTTTTCTTTATATTTGTTTGGTTTTTCTTGGACCAAGCATAGTCAAAAGTGGAGAGATAGGTGTATTGAATTACCATGTACCCATCACTCAGCATCAACAGTTATCAACATGTTACCAATCTTGTTTCATCTATCCCTTCATTTTACATATTTCAGTCAATTACACTAGCCAAATACGATGTCACCTCTACTTAAATGCTTTGGTATATACCTCTGTCTAATAAGGAATTTTGTTTTAACATACCACTATGCCATTAACACTCCTAACAAAATTAACAGCAATTCCAATAGCAATTGATATCATCTAATAAGTAGTTTGTATCAAACTTCCCTGAAGATGTCTTTCTACTGCTTGTTTGAATTAAAATCCAAATAAGGACTACGCATTCCATTTGTTACATTTCTTAGATCTCTTCTTTCTGTCGAAATGTTTATTTTAACCAGACTTAGATCCTCTTTTTGTTTTTCCCCTCTCCAGTTTGTGTGATATCATGCTTATGTGGTTGAGTTCTTATTTAGAAAAACCAAATACGATTTTCTAGTTTTTCATTACAGATTTCAGATTTCAGAGTTCAATTCTCCTTTAACAAACTAACCTTACATGGAAATATTTGAAAAGACTAAGAAAAGATGCATAATATGAGCTTGTTTTTAAAAAAAATTAAGTGAGCTAAAAATATATATAAAAAGCTTTGTATTTCTGAGGTTTAAAAGATTAGTTTATCTCTAATTTTTCATCCTAAAAAGTTATATGTAAAATTAAATTATATAATGAAATTCTATATATTTAGTGACATTCTCTCTACATATATGTACCCTTCTAAGAGCAGGGCAAAGGAAACAACATTTTGAGAGTTTTACTTGTTTTAGGGGATGTCATTTGAACTCTGGCTTGAACCAGCTTGAATACCTAGGAGTCATCCATGTTCTCCTGGAAAGAACTGATTTAGACTTAGCCTTCATGGAAAACCAAGAAATAGTTCCTTGTGAGGCACAGTGCTGAAGGACCAGACCCCAACATCGACTATGGTGATCTAAGTAATTTGCCAACAGCCATACTTAAAATATTATCTGAATGTAAAAATTTTGCAGTAGGCCAAGCCCAAGCCTGGATCTCATTCCTGTCAGCTTTATTCAGCAACTGTGTACAAGGTTATTGAAGTCTACTTTCTCATTTTCTTTACCAAAGAGTAAGAGGGACACTGTGTCAGCCATTCCCTCTTCCAAGGGAATATGATCATCTAGGAACTAGAATGTTCAGTGTGAATTGAAAGGGAGATCCAAAAGTCCTTTAATCCTAGGACTAGAACAGCAGAAGAAAGAGTGATTAGACAGGTATGCATATTTTCTACCATAAATACTGTCGGTAAGAGGCACCAACATATACACATAGAAGAGTTTACCTTAAAGACTAAACTAAGGCCCACTTCAGGGGTCTTAGTTATTATTCACTGCATCGCAGTCTATTTTTTGTTACATCAAGAATTAGCAGTAGAGAGAAAATAAGTATTACAGGTAAAGGAACTTTTTTTTTTAAAGAGAGCAAATAAATAATATAAATCAGTTTGTACCCTTCCTCACTGGTTTTGTAAGATCGAAATTACATGTTATTTGCTCAGGAGGAAGGGTACCTATAGTGAATAGCATATTGTTTCTTGAAATACAGTTGTTGAAAACTGAAGAAATGACTTCAAATAAGCGTCTTCAAGTCTTTTTTCTTGTATGTCTATACATAACTCGAAATTTTATGTGTAACAGCAATTTTTTTTAGTCTAATGGAAAACTTGAAAAAAATGTTGGGGAGAATATAAAACTTGGTATAATTTACTGTAGAGAAAAATCACAAAATGGAAAACACATTTAAACTCTTTTTCACGGATACATTATTTCAGATTTGAAATTCTAGAAGTCTGATCTGAATGTTGGACTCCTTGTTCTCAAACATGAACCTAACGTAGTTGTAATCTTCAGAGTGCGGTGCTTGATATTTATGGCAAAGAGCCTTTTCATAGAATATTACAGAAACTCTTCATAGTATGTGTTTAATAGACCAGTTTGGTTTGGCATCAGCTTGACATAAACTTTTGGTTACCCAAAGCCTTTAATTGCTTTGAAGTAAAAGTGCAGTGCTGCTCTTTTTTATTAAAATCATGTTTTTTCCTGTTATTGTGGTCTATTTTGGAAGACTGAGTTGTGATTTTTGCATATGTTCTACATAATGCCTCATTAGCAAAAAATCTTGTATCATTTACAAGTAGCCTGAATGTCTGTGTTGTTTTGAACAAAAATCCATATTAAAATTTAAACAATTTAAAAATGCACATTTTCTGCTTATTAAAAAGGCCGTCTTAAATTAAATGCAAAGCAGCAACCAGTGAACACATGTACATGAATATTAAAATCAGAATGATTTTACCTTTTATTGACTTTTTCAACTCCAAAAATATTTATACTCTTACCAAATGTGTAACTAATTTGTACTTTTTTTTTTTAAGTAAATGTTAGGGTGTTTACCTTCTTAATTAAAAATCATGTAAGTGCCATAATGTCCCAGTGGAGGAAATTTAACCCATAAATGTTGCAAACACTCTGACTTGTCCTCTTTCCTCTGCTTGACAGCAGACTGCCAAATCTTAAATGAGAGGCCTTTTGCAGCCATGCAGTATAAAAAACAGCTTGGCTTTAGGGGCTCCATCTTTCCCCTTTGCTCAGATAGAGGATTACTTCCTGGCACTCTTAAATTCTTCCCCAACACTCGCATACCTTTAATCCTTTTGCATATTTGTGAATGACACAAGCCTGTTTTGTATTCTGCATGTTCATGCATAGCCCTTGTCCCTCCTCCATCTCCCTCCTTCTTTCCCATCCCTTCCTACCTCCCTCTTCCACCCCCATCCATGTCTCTTTCTCTTTTCTGAGAGTTAGGTGCATATATCACTTCACCCTCTACATTTCTAATTATTCTGGGAACAAAGACATCCTCCTTCATTACCACTGTACAAGTATCCCATTCAGGACATTTATCAATGAATGATGCAGTAATATCATCTAATACACAGTCCATCCTCAAACTTCCCAATTGACCCAATAAGGTCTTTTATAGCTGCTTTTTTTTTATTAAGGTATTATTGACATACACACTTATGAAGGTTTCACATAAAAAAACATTGTGATTACTACATTTACCAATATTATCAAGTTCCCACCCATACCCCAATGCAGTCACTGTCCATCAGTGTAGTAAGATGCCACAGATTCACTATTTGCCTTCTCTGTGCTACACTGTTTTCCCGATGATACCCCACACCATGTGTACTAAACATAAAACCCCTCAATCCCCTTCTCCCTCCCTCCCCACCCGCCCTCCCACACCCCTCCCTTTTGGTAACCACTAGCTCCTTCTTGCAGTCTCCGAGTCCGCTGCTATTTTGTTCCTTCAGTTTTGCTTCGTCGTTATACTCCACAAATGAGGAAAATCATTTGGCACTTGTCTTTCTCTACCTGGCTTATTTCACTGAGCATAATATCCTCGAGCTCCATCCATGTTGTTGCAAAGGGTAGGATTTGTTTCTTTCTTGTGGCTGAATAGTATTCCATTGTGTATATGTACCACATGTTCTTTATCCATTTATCTACTGATGGACACGTAGGTTGCTTCCATATCTTGGCTGTTTTAAAAAGTGCTGCAATAAACATAGGGGTGCATATGTTTTTTTGAATCTGAGTTGTATTCTTTGGGTCAGTTCCAAGGAGTGGGATTCCTGGGTCAAATGGTATTTCTATTTTTAGTTTTTTGAGGAACCTCCATATTGCTTTCCACAATGGTTGAACTAGCTTACATTCCCACCAGCCGTGTAGGAGGGTTCCCCTTTCTCCGCATCCTCGCTAGCATTTGTTGTTCTTAGTCTTTTGGATGCTAGCCATCCTTACTGGTGTGAGGTAATATCTCATTGTGGTTTTAATCTGCATTTCCCTGATGATTAGTGGTATGGAGCATCTTTTCATGTATATGTTGGCCATCTGAATTTCTTCTTTGGAGAATTGTCTCTTCATATCCTCTGCCCACTTTTTAATCGGGTTATTTGCTTTTTGGGTGTTGAGGTGTGTGAGTTCTTTATATTTTTTGGATGTTAACCCCATGTCGGATAGGTCATTTACAAATATATTCTCCCATACTGTAGGATGCCTTTTTGTTCTGTTGATGGTGTCCTTTGCCATACAGAAGCTTTTTAGTTTGATGTAGTCCCATTTGTTCATTTTTGCTTTTGTTACCCTTGCTGGAGGAGATGTGTTCAGGAAGAAGTTGCTCATGCTTATATTCAGGAGATTTTTACCTGTATTTTCTTCTAACAGTTTTATAGTTTCATGACTTACATTCAGGTCCTTGATCCATTTTGAGTTTACTTTTGTGTATGGGGTTAAACAATAATCGAGTTTCATTCTCTTGCATGTAGCCATCCAGTTTTGCCAGCAACAGTTGTTGAAGAGGCTGTCATTTCCCCATTGTATGTCCGTGGCTCCTTTATCATATATTAATTGACCATATATGGTTGGGTTTATATCAGGGCTCTCTAGTCTGTTCCATTGCTGTATGGGTCTGTTCTTGTGTCAGTACCAAATTGTCTTGAGTACTGTGGCTTTGTAGTAGAGCTTGAAGTTGGGGAGCATAATCCGCCCAGCTTTATTCTTCCTTCTCAGGATTGCTTTGGCTATTCGGGGTCTTTTGTGGTTCCATACATAGCTACTTTTTTTAATAGTTGGTTCTGTTTTGCTTTGCCTTGTTTTGATCTCGTATCCAATCAAGGATCATTTATTGTATTTAATTGTCGTGTCTTTTAGGTTTCCTTTATTCTAGAGTGATTCTCCAGTCTTTTCCAGCCCATTGATAGTTGTTTATAGAATTCCCCTCAATTTGGGATTTGTCTGATTACACATCCCCCTAATTTAGAGAGCACATCCAGTTCTCAGATGGAAGGGTAACTGGGGCCAGGGATAACCATGCAAACACTATTATTACATAGGAAGATGATCTGTCATTTTTTAAAAATATATTTGCCAAGCTCTTACTGTTGTTTTGAATGCCTTAATCTTGTCCAATAAACAGTATCACCAAGTGCCATTTCTTTTATCCCTGTCTTTTTTATTAATATTATCTAAGATTTTTCTGTGACAGCAACCTGACACATTTTCCCAGCACTTTATATAAACCACAGAAATTGTCACAATTAATAGTTAATAATGGATTTGTGCATACGTGAGGTAGGAAAGCAAAAACTTAGGATCATCTCAGAGGAAGGAAGCACCATAGAGGAGAGGGGAAAACTGTCTTCAAACTGGAGCTGAGTGTTGGCTCCCTCAATTGAGGACTCTGGTCAAATTCTTTATTTCTCTAAGCCTCAGTTAGCTACCTCAGCTCTAAAACGGAGAGATGGAAATGGATAAGTGGCTCCCTACCTTTTAAAAAGCAGCGGCTTTACCTTAAGGACCTTGTTTTTCTGAAAGATTTTGTTTATGAAATAAGCAGTATTTATTAATTTAATCAATTTATTCATATTTTTAAAAAAAATTCATCAAAGACCTGTATCATGCCAATCATTGCTTCTGATAATTGTGAAGTAACCTGAATTATTTATTGTACTGACTTGGTATAATTCTATCAAAAAATAAAAACAACACACTTCTGCAACTTAATTGCTGGTAAATCTACGTTTTCCACTGGGCTTTTGATATATTGAATATAATTCTCAGATTCCCATTACTTGTTGGAATCTATTAAACTTGATCCTCAAAATGGTCCTCTTAAGAAGATGAGCCAGGATTTGGACTCTTCCTGTCCCCAGTCAGTTCTTGGAAGTGTTCCCTCCATTTTCATAAAAGTGTGATTATATGCATGTAGAGAGCTTGATATAACTGTCCCCCTCCATTCCTTGTGAGTGTTGAGAGTCAGAAAATACTGAGTTCTGGTTTACATTTTGATCCAACACCACGACGAAGATATAATAAACAGATCTTTAAGCATATCAAGTAAACATTCAAATTTTTTCCTTTATGCAATCTTAAATCAAGGAGCATTATTTTCACCTGTGAACTTAAGCAGCAGTTTTGAGGAAAACCATTACCTTTCAGATAGACTCAGTTATTTCAATGGAGCTTATTCTATTTAATTTACTAGCAACCCTCTGTAATCCTATTCCGAAGTGGTACCTTGCTGGTGATTGTTACCTGAGTATCCCTAAGAAGAGCTATGAATGACCCACATTACTTTCAACAACACATTACAGAATGTCTGCTACTGTTTAAAAAAAAGAAAAACTTGAGTTTTTTAAATGCTAAGGCTGTTTTCAACCTTATCCCCCAAATTTAGTCAGCCTAAACCTATTACTCAAAGAAAACCTCTCTGTTCTCACTCATAAATATTTTTTCTAACTACTTTCCAGAATCTTATAGCCTAACTTCTGTATTCTAAAGCCTTCTCTTCTAAGTGGTATTAAATACTATATTACGATATTTTTGCCTCAAAAAATCAAAAGGCTTTTTTTGTATCATTCACAATCCTAACTGTAGCAAAGAATGAAGTGTTGATGGGGGCTGGGGGAGGGAATTGAGGAAGCTTGTGCCTGGGAAATGAAGTATAAGAAACTGTCACTGGAGCAAAGATTTTTGCTTCTTAAGCTTTCATATTAAACTATACATTACATAGCTCCACTGAAGGTTTTTCCTTCTCCAGTGTATCTGAGGTTTTAAGTTTCTGGATTTATTATGGCACCCAGTAGCAAAGCTGGAGTCAAGTGTTTTCAAGGCTTCCATTAGAAATTCCTTTTTCAGAGTTTATTGCTTGACTGTTTCCAATTATATGAGAGAAACTTGGCACATAGGTTGTTGAACTGGATTACTTTTTTCAACATAAAATCTAATTTATTCAGTTTGTTTTTAATCTAGAGATGGGCCAACAACTCTTCTCATTGTTTTAGAAGATTTGATCACAATTCTAAATAATGTCAGTTAAAAGAAAAAAGAAACTGCCTTTTCCAATTTAATTGTTGATAGTTTTTTTCAAAATCCTTGTTGAAAAATTTGAGAAATTTATTTTTACAAAGCTTAATTAGTATGCCTGATAATCTGTTTGCAAATCATTTCACCATGTGTAATGCAGCATGTAAGAATTGTTGCATGACTGTCAGAGTCCATCTGAATATTTTTACTATGCATTATTGTTTCTGTTAGAATGTCATCATCCTAAAGATTTGATGTTCCCATCATAGTGCTCAGAACAGGGCTGGAAAATATGTGGAGGGCACTTAAAATATTGCTCATAAAATTAGCCCTGTCTCTGTTCTTCAAGGGAAACCAACCTGAGGCCTTCCTCCACATGCATAGAGGTCCAGGACAGACACTTAGCAATGACTCTAGCTCCCTCTTGCCTCCAACTTCCTTCTCACATTCCTTGTCAGATTTTTGTGACATTTCCTTCCCTTTTCTCTCTCACATCTACCCTTATTCTTCCACCATCCTTTATCTATGTAAAAAGATGATGGTTGAGTTGATTGTCAGGTTGGCGGTGACCTCTCATTTTGCACCTTCCTAAAAACCAGACCACATGCATCACACTGTTGATTCTTTAACTTCTACATATTTTATGTCATTGACTCAGCACTTTCATCTTACCAGCAAGTCATCCTTTCCTTCTCATTGTTACTCTCAAAAATACCCAGTCAGAGAAGACAAGTAGTGATTCTTATCTCACTACACTGATGGACAGTGACTGTAATAGGGTTGGTGGGGGGGACCTGATGAAGGGGGTAGTTTAATCATCACAATATTGCTCATGTAATTGTAGGTTAATGATGCTAAAATAAAATAAATTGTAAAAAAATAAATAAAATAAAATAAAAAAATAATAATACCCAGTCATAATAATGACTATTATGTATGAATCCCCTAAAACTAACACTTAATACTATTTATTATAGACTTGCAGGTGTTGCATTATCCCAGAATAGGTGTACTCTCTAGCTGACTTTTTATTTAAAGTAGCACATTGTTATTGCTGTTTTCTAAATACTACTTTTGTTGAATTTGTGCCCACCTGTTGAGAATTATTAGTATAAAATACTAAGTCACCTTTCTTGACAATGTTTTGAAAAGTTTAAACCCCAAGGAGTTTTGGAAAATATTCAAGCAAGCATCCACCTATTGAATCATAGAAGTTTTTGAAAGATACTCACTGGCCTTTCTTTGCCTTATAAAGAAAGCTTAAAATTAAAACCTGTTATTTCTATGGCCCCATGTGGCCAAATGGATTACTGGGCCTTAATTCTTTGTTAATATCATTAAGTAATAGCTTTTATTAAAGTAAATATTAAGTAATAGTTATTATTCAAATACACATTTATATATGTTTTGGAGACTATTAAAAAACTTAATAAAATACCAGGGACAACTAAAAATATAAGAAAAGATTTGAAATTATTTTAATAGTATTCTGTCCTTCCATATCAATAAATATCACTTACTAGTTAGTGAGTGGTCAAACCAAGTAATTCTGGGGAAAACAGATAAAATATATTTTGATTTCTAAATCTGAAAAAGGTGAATATTTTCTTCAGACTTATTTAAGATATATTTTTTCCCTTCATATAACAATTTTATTTTAGTGAGTGAAGATAATACTGAGGAATGATAGTGAGTGTACTATTGAATGTGTGCTCAGAACTACTAGATAACATGTTTTAGACACATAATTATTTTAACATTGTGTTAAGACTGTACCCTGGGCAAGATCCAGGTTCTAGGACTTGTTTATCTTCTGTGTGAGGACAACTAACTGTCCAATGCCAAAATACAATGAACTTTCAAATATCAAAGAGGAAAATTAAGTATTTCAAGTCCTCAGCTGGTTTACAGATGTGTGAGCTTTGTAGTCCATTTTCTGGTTCCAGTAGGGCATTGTGACAATTTTTCCAATATGTGTACACTAGATAAGTTTTGGAAGTAAAATTACTTACTTTAACCACTGCAATAACTTTCTGAATTTAAAATTTTTATGTTTATTTTTCTTAAAAAAAAAATGCAGCCTAAAACCAAGCTTTGCAATTTTTTTAATATTTTTGAATTTGAAACATATTAAATTAAGGAACCTTTCTCTTTCGGGAAAGTAAATGCCTTTTGAAAACAGGTATTCATTTAGATCTGTGATTAACTTTAACAAGATCTTCCTGTTAGATTCTACATTTGCTTTAATCTCAGTAGGAAAAATACAAACTGGTATTGCATCATATAGAGTTTCTGTATACCCTGTGGACGTTAAATGATCGCTTACAACTAAAGGCACATCTGCAACATATTTAAATGCCAGTTTGGGGCATTATTAGTATAATGCTAAGTCACTTTTTTTAGAAATATTTTGAAAAGTTTAAACTCCAGGAGGAAACTCCAACAAATGGTAATCTGATAATACCATTTTTTTCTAAGGAGTAGTAGGAAGATGAGTGGCTACATTGCATATTTTTCATTTAGAGAAAAGTCGAATGATAGCCTTCCTTAAAAGAAGTCTGAAGGTTGGTGGTGGAATGATTGCTGTGCCAAAGACTGATGTCCTTTTGCGCCAAGGTTCAGGGAACTATAATGTTAAATCCATATTATCAGTCATGGTAGAGGTGACACAAGTCATCACATTTGGGGCTCCCTTAAAACTCAGTCTTATGAGATTATGAAAGTTCAAGAATGATTACTGGTTGGTTTTAAATAATAAATCTATCTTAAGTGCATAGTAAACTACCAGTGACTGATATGCAAGTGGGTAAATTTTTCTAGGTAACAAGGAAAAATTGCAATTTTACCACAGATTTTTTTTCTTTTACCTTGCATTTTTACTCCATCTCTCTTTTCCTTAAACACATCATTGAAGGTCAAACATTCGGGACAATGTAGAAATGATTAAGCTTCATAAGCAACTAGTGGAGAAAAGCAATGCTCTTTCAGTAATGGAAGGAAAGTTTATTCAGCTTCAAGAGGTACTGTGATAATTTATCTTATTATGGTGATACATAGATACAAAGGTTCAAAAATAGTGTTCAAGTTTTTTTTTTAAGTAGAAAGGTTGTAACGCTAAAAAGTAATTTTTAAGGATTGCTCTTTTTATTCTCAAGTGTGTATAATCTCACTTCATATACTGTTCATGATTTATAACTTAATAACTTAAAGAAATAACTAACTGCTTGGACTTTTTATAAATATCTGTGTCATCTTAAAATAATAAACACATTTATTATAAGTCATCTCATGCCAAGAAGATTTATTTTTAACTCCTTTTATCTGAATTCATATGGGCTCATAGCACTGAAGGTTTAGATGTACTTGCATATTTATCTTCAGTTCTAAGCATTTATGAAATATCCAAGTTAGACCAAAGTTATGAATAGGTCAATAATCAGGTTTTGTTAAATCTTTTTTTGATATGGTGTTTTGTTTTGTTTTGTCACTACCATTATCAGAAAATATTTGAGTATCCATCATGTCAACTATCGGTGTATTTACTTTAAATCTTAACCATTCAGGTTGACAATACTTGAGACTCTTCATACCCATGGGTTGTTTTAACAAGGATGTGGCCCCACAGGAATGTACCGTTAGAGGGCTCCTGTTTATTGGCACTGCATAATTAACATAGGTTCTGTAATTAATGAACTCCAAAACATTCCAGATGAGCAGAATTCATATTAAGCAGTACTTTCTTTGAAGTACTGAGACAAGAAAAGCAGTAGAATGATGCAAAGCCCAGGCTCATATGAAGCCTAAATTCACTATTGAATTAGATAAATATTTTTAAGCCGTACCCTTGGGTAGTGTTTTCCATCCAGTTGGAACCTTCTAAAATGCTAAGTAATAACTACCTTCCATATAAATATGGGAGTTTATGAAGAAGATGAGGCTAACCAAAGAGTAGGAGTGATAATGCTATCTGCAGATAATTAGAAGAGGGAGATTAAAAATACATGTAGTTGAAAGCCGTTTCTAAAATAAGGAATTAAAAGGTGATTTTATATTTTTTAATCACTTTGTTTTGATTTCCATTAACTGTGATGCCAGATATTTGCTTAAATACCAACAATAACAAGTGTCTGCTGTAGCACAGGTACCTGTTCTGTGGGCTGAGAGGTTCAGACCAACAACCTCAGCGAGGTAGGAAGCCCGGAGAGAGCTGGTTAAAGTATTCTATAATAATACCAAGATTAACAAAAACTGGACTCAAGTAGCTCAATAGCCAGGTTTCTTTTAAATGACTGAAGAAGAACTTCAGTAGAACTTAAGTGATTTTAATTAGCAGATGAGGCATTACATGTTATGACCTTATGGTCTCTATGAAAAGACTTTAGTGTAATCAATCACCTTTTATTTGTAAAAGAAGATAGGTGGCATTAAAGTATATATAATTGAATTTAAAACATTCTTAAATGGGCTATTTTTTAAATGAAAAAGACTTCAGTTACTATTTCACCTGATTGAAAATTTTAAATTAACTGTATTAAAATTAGAAGCTCACCTTCCAAGGCCATTTATATGGTGCAGTGACAAATCCTTACAGATTGATTATCTGTGATTAGCATTTATTTTTGACCCATTCGGCAGCATTTTTAGAGAGTATGTCCAAGCCCTTTAATCACAGCAAAATGAAAAATAATGTTAGAGCTGATTTACTCACTGGTCAGTATCAACAGTTCAAAAACTAGGAGGAAATAAAATACAGAACAAAAACTGTTCATGTTATGTGATTTGGTGCTATGACCCTGTGTTTTCTTCCTCATGATACACTTAGGTAGAGTGTCATGTATGGACTTGTAACACATACACACTGTGAGGTGAAGAATAAACTGTATAAAGTCAACTTCAGGAGTAAATTCATTTATAGAACAGTAATCATCTATTCAAAGCAGAATCCAAAAATAATTTTGAAAAGATTTTCTTTTTCTGTTTTAGAAGCAAAGAACTCTCAGGATCAGCCATGATGCCTTGATGGCAAATGGAAATGAGCTAAACATGCAACTTAAAGAGCAACGTTTAAAATGCTGCAACCTTGAGAAACAATTACATTCCATGGCATTTTCTGAAAGAAGAATAGAAGAGGTAAACTCCCAAAGAGTTAAACCATCCGTTAGCATTTAAACTGTTCTGTCACCATTTTGAAAAAGTACAGGCATTTCAAATCTATTTATTTAAAAATCCTGAAGTACATACACGGAGCTTTAAGCACAGCAAAATATAGTCAGCGTATTATGTGCATGGCAAATCAGTGCTTAAAAGTACTTGCAGATGTGCTGAGATCCACTATTACCTAAAGGACTGAGGATCCTTGAAGAAAAAAGATTTTGAAACTGATGCCAGATTACCTGTTGAATTTAAGTTTCTCAACCCTAACAGCTTCTTAGTCATTTGAGATACCAAAACAAAATTGTAGGAATATATACCTGTTTCTGAGAAGGATGTTCTGTTCTACATCAATTTTGTGAAATTATTTAATGTTTTTTTCTAAGAAGTTGTTTGAAAACTCATCTTCCTATTACAGTTGCTACTCATATCTCCCAGCTAGCGCAATCTTTTTCTGTAGTCTCTTAAACTTGTTCTTAAAGAGAATAGAAATGAGATAAGATGCCTGTTTTGATCTTGGGAGAATCTTTTACTGTGTCTCATAATAGCTTCAAAGAGAATTTTGAGAATGAAAATGAATTTTAAGAGTACACTGATTCATGGGGAAAGGTTGTAACTACAAAATATACTGGTGAATAAAACTTAAACATAAATACTAGAAATAAATACAGAAAGTTACAATTTAGTCATAAGGATATAATTATTACCCTGAGTTTAAAAAATATTATTCACTGAGATAAAGCAGGTATACAATTTTATTTATTCATTGATTTATTTAAAAGATGTGCTCTGGCTCTTTGTAAATTCCAGGTAATGTGACAAATTGTGTCTTCAGAATAAATAGTGGTTGACACAATTTGTTTGAACCGTAAACCAAAAGAAACGTTAATCCTTTTATTCTTAATGGGCCAATTGGAAATTAATACAAAATCAATATAATGATAGAATTTGTCAGGAAGGAAAGTAAAAAATATTATGTTTTCCCTGACTTAACAGCAAGCTTTTAACACACTGCTTATTGAGTTTAGTCACAGGTTGCCATACAGCAGTACATACATTTCTACTGAATTAAAACAAATATTAATTTCATGTTTATTTAACAACTTGAGAAAAATCAATGCTAAATTAAATACAGACAATATAAGTGGACTAGTTAGCAGCTGCAATTTAGAAATCAAGAGTGAAACATGTTAGCCTCCTCTTGTGTTTGTTTTACCCCATATGATTTTATATGATAATTACCTAATGTGTAATTTTCTTTTCCTTTTAGCTACAGGATAGAATTAATGATTTAGAAAAGGAACGAGAACTTCTAAAGGAAAATTATGATAAACTTTATAACAGGTAAATCATGATTCCATGTGTTCTCTCATTCTCTTGAGATCTTTTATATCAAAGCTTTAGATGTCAGAATATCTAATATCAATTAAAGAATTAGCAAGGGATGATTGCAAGAAATATATATGTGTCACAAAAGAACATTAAGCGCTTTTTAGGCCCTGGTAATAAGTTCTTTAAACTGAGAACTTGTTGTCTATTACTAAGGAAACTATAACACTTTGTTGCCAGTAACAACTGTTATCATTTATTGAACACAAACTGTATGCTAGCTGGCATATGCTAACTACTTTATGTACATTACTATAAATTATGCATAACAACCTGGAAATGGAGGTATTGTAAATGTCCATTTCTCAGACAGTGAAAATAAAACACAAGTCACTTGTCCATGTTCTTAAAGCTATGAAGTAATAGAGCTTGTATTTTAACCTCTTTTGTTCTCTCTAAATGCTTGTTTCTTCCACTGGGCTATCCAGCTTACTAACTGAGAGTGATTCTGTTGGTGGACAACAAACATGTTAACTTACAATTGTCTGTATTCCTTATAAAGAGAAATACAAGTATCTTTCTCTCAAGATAAATTTTAAAGATCTGTTTCAATTTTGATTGTTAATCTGTTTTTAGATTATGGTATTTTAAAAATTAATCCCTTCTGGAAACGTCAGAAACAAAATTCTACTCCACAGCTAAGTTTAGTTAAGTGATACAGATGTGTGTGGTATGTGTGTTTGTGTGTGTATGTATGTATTTTTAAGCCTTTTCAGTATATGATGCTGATAAATTATAAATACAGGTTTATGTGAAACTAAATTTAATATATATTGAAATATGTTTGTTAGAGCTGATATTCAACATAAACCTTCTAGGATCATAATCTGAAACATCAGAAAATAGCCATCTGATCTACAGATATCTGGTTTTAACTATATGTTTTATGTTTTGGATGTTTTGTAAAATAAAACTACATTTTGTAAATTAAGCAAATCATACCTAAGGAATGTAGGGCTAGGCTTTTATTTATCTCTACTTTGAAAAGACACCCAAATTAATCTTAGGCATCATTCCAGTAATATGTATTATCTATATTGTTTACCTACTAGTGTTGATTATCTTTGCACAGTGACTCATTATATTAAGGGCTACCAATAGCAGGTTCAGACATTAGGTAAAATCATACTTGGGGCTATCCAGCAAGGACAAACTAGCTAAAAATCTTTATGTGGGATTTGCCTTAGCCACTTCCCAAGTGCTTTGTTTGGTCCTTCTCTCATCAGTTCTGATTAATTCTACCTAAGCATTTGTTATCCCTCTTGTTTTATATTTTCATATCTACAGAACAATACAAAGATTTATATTGATATATATATCTAAGTATTTAGTAGTTCTGTGTTTGAAAAGTTCAAATTTCAGTATATAGATTGCACAACTGTATATTTGGCAGAGAAAATTACGTTATTCCCATATTTTATAAAGAAGGGAATTGAGATTCAAGAAAACTTAAGAGACTTGTACAGAGTCTCATGGCACTTCTGAGACTCCAGTGCATAACTAAAATTCAATTCTTTTGAACTTAAAACTTAAGGTTTTTCCCTGTGCTTCGCTACCTCTCTGATTTTAATTGCATTGGAAAAATGTGTATGCAAAAGGAAAACATTCATAGAACAACAACTGTCATACATTCACAAATTTTTATTGATTTATATTTGTCTCCAACATCTTGTAATATCAAACACTTTTACATGGTCTTAACTCAAAAAAGTATGTGCCATTGGGCTATTACTTACACATTTCCTACTTTGTCCCAATTTGAGAATGTACTGAACATACTTTTTTGAAATAAAATACATTAAACTTAGCTGGGAATAATGCATAAATGGAATTTTGAGAGAGACATGTTTTTCTTATATTTACTGTATCACCATGAAACTTTATCTTTCCATTTTAGAAGATGATCTAAGAGTATAAATCTAACTTTGAAGGGTTGTATTTTTTTTTAGTGTTTTATGCTTGAGATACATTTTTTTCTCATCACATTAAAAACAGACTTCATTATGCTGCTTACACCTGAATTTTGTGTAAGGTACATGGAGGTAAATGTGTGTAATGAGTGTCAAGACATTTTGTGTCAAAAAAAAATTAATATCACTTAAGCGCAAAACCCAGCAAGCATACATGATAGTAAATAGAACTATAAAATTCTCTAATACAGTTTTTTAAAATATGTTTTCAGAATTTCTACAAAAATCAATATCATCCCTAAGATTCTTAACAGTGCTTGTGTTTCATGGCGCTGTTACTCATCACTGCCAACAACTAATGCTCATCAAAAACTACATATACTACTTGTTTGGTTAGTCATAGTGATAGCATGTTTTTAAAGGGAGAGCATTTGTTTTTGTTACTCAAAACTGGCTAGTTTTCAGGAGAAAAATATGATTTGCAGATTGCATTCTCATCTTCCTTTTTCAAATGAAGTTTTGAATGTGTTTATTACTTGACATATGACACATTAGAGAATCATCTCGTAAGATAAAACCCTCATGTTTGTTTGGTATGAGCCTTTTCAGATATGCTAAATAAAACACTTTTGACACAATGCCAACAAGTAAGTATAAGTTTAAGAAATGTTCAATTTAAAAATTCAGATAAATTTTTTGCAATTAAATCCATTTGTACAGAGATAAACTCTGTACTCAAATATAGTAAAGCTGTGTCCTATGTTTAAAGTTCGTATATTTTAGGTCATGTAAATGACAAATGCAGTAGTCTTTCAACTATAATGTATATGAATAACCTGGAAAACAGCAAAATGTAGGTTCACCACCCCTTTGGAGCCTTCCCACCTGCCCTCACCTGTTTTCCTCCACTATCCAATTCAGATTCAGTCAATTTGAGATTGGATCCAGAGAATCTATTAGAAGTGATTTAAGGTATTAACTTCCAGAGAGGCACTAATGTAATGCCTTTTTTTTTTTTTTAAGTTGGAATTTTGAAGGTGATCTTAACCATTTTAAGAACTGGGTAAATCATTAGTTTTACAATGTCATAGTCATCTAATATCCAAAACATAAAGAAGCACCCCCGTTCTAACTACACATAGACTCTCTATGCTCCATTTCGCTAACGTGAGAACCTGTCCCCTACAGTCTTTAAGGAATCATGAAAGCTCATGTGATCAAGTATGAGCACTCTGTACTTCCCAGAAATCAAACTGAGTACATTTGGGGGATCATTTTTCCTTCAGTAAGTATTATATCACTATGTAAATGTGTATTTGATTTTCATTAAGCACTAACTAAAGTACCTATGGATTTCTTTATGGATGATTTAGAGCATATTCCCTTTCTCTCACATTAGGATGCCCTTGAACTTGGAATAAATGGATTTTCTTTTGTTAGAAAATAGACCTTGGGGTGAAGATGAATTCTTCATCCCTTATTTGACCTTATGTTTTTGATCAAGGGTTTGGCTTTACAGTATGCTGACCCAGGATTGCCAGTGGACACACCACTGACCACAGGTACCAACTGATGTTCTACTGCAGATAGATGTTTTACCACTCCTTCAACATAATGTAACAAATGTGCACAAAGACCAACTATGATCCCCCCCTCAGTTGTCACTGTAGGCAATGTACAAAAACATTTTTACGAATAAAAGGTTCTCAGAGACTGTTCTCATATGCAGATTTAATCATGTACATAGCTTTTACAAAGAAAATGGAGCCAGATGTGGTTCACCATTTATAGTTACACAGATGGCTCCAAGCATAGAGGAATACAGTAAATTCAAAAGGAATTCCTCATGAAACTTCAGTGGAATGTAATCCTAAATTTAGAGGAAAGATAGCAGTTGACTAAATTCAGATTGACTTACGCTGATTTACACTAGTATTTTGTGGGTTTGGAAAAACCAGGCTGCTAAATTGTTCTTAATTTAAACACATACAGCTTCTGATGTTTCTGCCAGATTAACTGCTGGTGATCTTTTTGCTGGTACTAATACTGTTGGAACACTACTGTTTCTAATTTTTGGCATCTGATATAATGTATAATTGTGCCTATTTCATCATGCTAATTTTTTTCTGGGTAATACATGTTTTTAATAATAAAAGATACACTCACATACATGCATATATATGTATGTGTTTGGTATATATAGTTTGACAAGACACAAATTATAAAAAAATGAAAATGTTTATAAAAATGAAAATGTAAAGGAATATTCTTTAGTATTTAAAGTACATATTTTATTTGGATTTCACTTAAGTCTAGGTAGTTGTACCTTTGATAAAATTAACTTAAAATATTGGTATATTAGATCCATGCTTTTTTTTAAGAGTCCATATGTGAGATGAGAACACCGATAGAAGAAACAGATGTTAGATTTAGAGAAACTTCTAGAATTCCATTTATTTTTAATGTCATGTTATTTTAAATGCAATAAAAACATTCAAAATGTGAAATGAATACACAATTTTGTTCTTTTGGAGGCTATGCCTCTCAGAAAAGTATCTCTTTTGCAATAAAACCTCAAGACTTGCTGAGAGCAACGTTCAGGACAGTTTTCAATAACAAGTTTCTTTTTCATTTACTTCATCACCAGTACAAAACCAGATATTATAATTTTTTGTTTCATTTTCTGGGTTTTATATAAGTAGAAGGGTCAAAGCTGCTGATAATTATTCAGTCATATCAAGCTTCACAGATAATAGTTTTCTGCTGAAGTACAGATCAAAATCAGTTTTTCCGAAACCTGGCTGTCACCTGGGGAGCTTTATTAAACTATGAATTCCTGGGCCCCAGCATCTTCCCTTTTAAATCTCCCTAAATGTTCTTAGTGCAGCTGGTCTACCACCAGCATTTGAGAACCATTGGCCTAAACAGATATTTAGCATTACATACCATTTAGAAGATATTCGACAGGTTCTTACAGTATGCTGGGTCTTGATCATTAGTAGATTTGAATGATAGTTTGAACTCTTCACTTTGATTGAGGAGTAATATTTTTATCTCCATCATTCTTATCAGGGTGTTCTTACTGAATTTTCATCTCCATGAAGTGTTACAAGTAAAACATTGTTCTTAGCCTATTGCTCTTGGCTGTTGGGTTTTTTTTTTTAGGACAAAAACTGCATTATCACTACTTCTTAATATCCTATAGTTTGATATGCTATCATTTTGTGGCCATTATTTTGTGAATATATTATTATCATTGACTCTTTGTAAGTTTCAGATTCTAGAATTAAAAATCAGTTGGAAAGTCCCTTTTCTCTGTATTAAAAGGGTTTGTGTGTGAAGAGAGAATGGTTTTGTACGATGTCAGTTGCTGAGGTTTGGAATTGTGGATTCCTCTGGAGTATGTATAGTATCTGAATTCCTTTACTAGTCCCACAAAAGCTGCACACTGCCAACTTTTCTGACTTTAGAGCTCTAAATTAAGGCCAGTTCCTTTGCTCATCCCACAGACTCTTTCATGTTCCCTGACCGCAGCCTGAGGAAGGCGCCTTGGTTTCAACAGCAGCAGACCAGCATATGTTTACTTAATTCCTGAGACATGATGACAGTGGTCTCTATGCCACTAAAAGCTTTTCTCTTTATTATTTTCGGTCGAAGCTGATTTCCGAGCTTTCCTTGCATGTCACGTGTGTTTTGCAGTGCCTTCAGTGCTGCCCATGAAGAGCAATGGAAGTTAAAGGAACAGCAGCTGAAAGTACAGATTGCTCAACTCGAGACTGCCTTAAAATCTGACTTAACAGACAAAACTGAAATCCTTGACAGATTAAAAAGTGAAAGAGGTATATATAAAGTGACTATGTATTCATTCCAGACATCCATGTTATTCACTGTTACTTGCTCACTCAGTCAGTACTTGGTATGGTGCCTACTGTTTTGCCAGGCACCTTGCTACATAGGGAACACAGCCTCTATCAGCAGCCATCCACTTTCGTGAGTTCATTGGTTACTCAAAATTTCTCTTTACTTAGCCTAGCATATATGCCAAAGAATTTTTTTTCTTCTCAGAGTTATTCAGGTTGTCTTTAAGTTTCCTAAATTTTGAGCCTTTTTTATTCAACAGTCAACAAGTGTTCATTGAGCACTGGTATGTGCTAGTCACTGTTTTAAGTTCTGTGGATACAGCAGTGAATAAATCAGAGGCTTGCCCTCTGCAACATAAATTCTATAGAGAGAAACTGACAATAATTAAATAAATATGTAGTACCTCAGGTGGTGGCAAGTTCAATGGGCATAAAAGCAAAGTGCTGTAAGATGACAGCAGCAGTAGTTGCTTGTTTTTAGCAGGTCAAACGGAAGATTTCTTTGATGGTGAGATGTCTAATTCTACTCTGTGACAGTGAACTTAAAAACTAGGAAGACTGATCAAGGTGTCTGTGCAAAAATATAATCATTAATAAGTTTCATGAACGAGTCACAGATATTCTTATCTCACTGAAATAACTAAAGTAGATATCTGACTTACTTATAGTATACACACAAATGCACAATAGGGGAATTGAATTATTTACTTCAAATGTTTTATCTATTGCTCATCCACTCCATAAACCTAGTGATGTGATAAGATTATTCCTTTTGAACATTGCAATTCAGTTGCATGAAAACATTTAAAAGTTTAATTCAGGCTTGGTTAAAAAAATTACATATAGTCAATACTCTATATATTGATTTGGATCATAATGCTCTATTTCATTAGAAAGATTTTTTTCCCATTTTAACATCTCTGAAATTGGGATGCATCTTATAAAAGATAACATTTTTAAATCACGGAATGACTTTTTACATTTTAAGTCTTAAATCAGAATACATCTTACAATCAATTTAATTGTAATTTCAATGAAACACATATGCAATATTTATTTACCAAGTGATTAAATTTCATGAAAGATTATGATTTTTCTCTAGAAAACTGAGAGTAGAATAAAAATGGTGATATGATTTAAATATGGTGGCTATTTTAAAATTCTGATGTCAAAAGATACATATTCCTGATTTTGATGTGTTGTAGTGAATACCTAACAGTGCTTTGTTTAGTAGTTGCTCAATAAATGCTTGTTCACTGAAGGAAATGGAATTGCTCTATATTCTCTCTTTCTTTTCCAAAAACAGTTATAAATTGACCATTCTTAAAGAAAAGAAAAATGAAATAAACTTTTCTTATTTCTATGCTTTCTGTATTTCCCTTGAATTCTTGATGTCATCAAGAATTTCAAATCTCTTTCTACCTCTGAATTGGTCTCTGGAAAGAAACTCTTCTTAAGGGGATAGAATGTTGGTGGTCTTTCTGTAAAACTTGTTTGTTGTTGAATTAATCTTGAGGGTTCTTTTAAATTATTAAAACTATAATTGCTAAGTTATTTTAATTCAATTTGTCCATTCCTTATCTTTTATTTACAGATTCTTATGCCTTTTTTGGACTTTCTGAATAATACAAATAACTAATGTGTACTGTGAAGAAAAGTCCTGTAAAAAGTAAATTCTAAAATCATTCAATCCTACAGCCCTCAAGATAATCACTATTAATATTTTCATGTATGTTCTTCCAGAGTTGTTTCTATATTTATGGTTTTATAAAGTGCTTTTTTGTTTACTATATTGTGAAATTATCCTTCAGCATAAGTATAAGTCCACAGCCTCATCATTTTAGTTTTCCAGTGTGAAAATGTATCAAAGATTGTTTAACTATCTTCTATTGATGAATTTTTAAATAGCTTCAGTTTTTTTAAGTATCATAAACATCTTTCTGCACAACACATTATCCAATATTTTCTCAGGAGAAATTGCTACAATTGAATCTTGATTTTTAATGCAACTGTTATTTTAGTTATTTTTACTTGAATACCTGAAGTTAACAGGCCTGATTTAAGTTTTGTTTTTTTGTGAAAATGTTACAATAAATTATAAGAAAAATATTACAGCCTTTAGCCATTTTTTTCCAAGGAAATACTAAACAAAAAAATTGAAATTGTATCATTAAGGAAACTTTTCAATATTTAGAAATTCCTTCTTATATTACAGATTTTTAAATTGTTTAATTATCTGAAGTCTCTTCACACGTTTACAATTTACCTTTTCATTTATCAAGTATTCTTTGCCAGAAAATGTTTCCCTGGCTCCTTACAGTCATTCATATAACTGGTAAATTATTTTTAGAGAATACTCATCACTTTATTCAAGGTACAAACTAGTTTCAGATTGTGTGAATATGTGGGGGAAGGATATGTAAATGAAGTTTGCATTTGCTTAATGCTTAAATTAACTGCATGTGTTTACGGGCCTGCTTTTGAAAGTTCCTTTCTATCTTTAGCTGAAATGCATAATTCAGCATAATGCATATGGTTATATTGATCACAGCTGAAGATATTAGCACAAAGGAGCTCTGAAAATTGTCTAGTTGAACTGTTCTCTGTACTCTGCTTATTAATGGTGTGCTGAAGAACATAATTTTGAAAGGGTGAAATGTTATCTCATTTGAATAAAATTCTGTTTAGCTTAACCTGCTTTTTGTCAAATCATAAGGAGGTTATTTTTCATCTTGTATAGGATGCTTTGATTTTTCATATTGTAATTCAGCAAGTCTATTTCCTCTTTGAGCTATAGCTTCTCCATATTTTTTAAAGACCCAGGAGTTATATCCCCAATGAACAGCTTAAGAAAGGAAAAATATAGTGGGTAATTCTACATAAAACCCAGTAGAGAGGAAATTACTGGTATTTAGTAATGTCTTTTCCCACTTAAAAGTTATTTCCCCACTAATAACTCCCTAGTTTTACAAATAACAGTGAAATAGTTGTTAATAAATCAATAAAAGAAGAAACATTTGAATACGTTTATTTGTGCCTTCTAGGACCCTGCTGTGAAAAATTGAAAGGAAAACTAGAGCATAAAAATAATAATGAAACTACATTCAGTCTTGATGAAGATGGAGCAGTCAGGGCCTGTACAATTTAGCTTGCCCTCAGAAACCTTAAAAGTTTTTGATGATGATACCCTCAGGGCCTTGGGTTTTACATCTTTTTGACTATATTTACCTTCTTTCTATTACCTAATCACTCTATCTAGATGGCGTTTTAACCAAATCAATATAAAATAAAGTGTTGCATCTTCTTATTCTACTCTAACCAAAAAGCAGTTTATCTCCTAAGAATTCATATTTTTTATTAATCCTAATTTTTTGTTAACAGACAAGTATTTGACCTTTACCTTCAAAATTTCCAAGTATTGTTCATATTCAGAAATTCTTTCATTTTGCTCACTAAATATTAACAATATATACTGTAGGATAACCTTTTAACCTTTCAATAATAAGATAAAAGTGTTTATAATTTGACATGAAAATGTCTCTATACCCTGGAGTCACAATTGTTTTTTAATTTTTAATTTTTCCAGGAAATATGTCACATAAAAATATCCACATTTAGTCCATTTCTCAACCATGTAATTTACAGTTTTTACTTATATGCAGCATTTGTAGCTTGGGAACACAAAGTGCTGTAAAAGTCAGAAATGTATTTTTGCATAAAATGTATTCAATGTGCAAATGTATTCACATAAGAATTCTCAGCAAATGTGTTGATTTTTTTTTTCCTTTAAGAAAAGGAAACAAATATGTACAACTTGAATTGAGGACTTAACGATAAACTTAAATCTTTTACAGCGGGATGAAATTAGTGGAGAACTTTGGATGACGTGGTTTAGAGTTAGTCCACAAGGAGTCAAAAGGGAGGATACTTGGCCACCACAGCGAACTCTTTTGAAGAGTACACTTAAGAACATGAGACTTGAAGAGTAAATTTATTAGCTAGCCATCATGCTGCTTTTTTTTTTTAAGTTAAGCATGTTTAATGCACTGAATGAAAAATTAGTCTCTTTATGGATACACTGTCTTCTGTAGCTCTACCCTACACCCCTGTTTGTGGGTCATGGCAAATGAGTGCCTAGGTGACTGTAACCTATCTCCATTCCTTAGCAATAGCCCTGAGTCCATGTCCTACTAATTAATAGCATGAACTGAATGAATAAAGAACACACATGAATTATTACTGACACATCCATGCACTGGTTGAAAATCCAACTCTCCTATCTTAACAGATTTGTTAAAAGTGTGGTTCATAATTATCTAGAGAAATTATCTTGTTTTAATAGAAAGACTTTATGCTAAATTGGGGAAAGAAAACTCAAAGAAGTCAAACTAAAAGACAAAAAAATTTTTTTTGCATGCCTTTTCAGGACCTTTAATAAGTAAGTAAAAATCACAGATTTAGGAACATATCTTTTTAGGTATTTCAGATAGGATTTTCCTTTGAAGTCCTAGAGGTCACAGTTTCCTTGTATTAATACTTGTGAACTTCAGTCTTAAGTTTTTGATAAGCAAGTGAATCATATGGTAGACATATGATAGCGTTCATTCGTTCCTCATCCCCTTGCTGCCTTTGTCTAGGTGCTAGCTCAGTTTCCTCTCTGACCAGAGCGATACTAGATCAGACTTGTGTATCAGGAATTAAATTAATTTAAAATGTGTTCTTACACCTCCTTCTCTCTTACCTTTCTAATTGTGTTGACTTTATTTTTAAGACCAAAATGAGAAACTCATTCAAGAAAATAGAGAACTACAATTAAAGTATCTGGAACAAAAGCAACAACTTGATGAACTTAAAAACCGCATGAAGTTTTACAACCAGGTGAACTATTTTCTTATTCAGGAAATAAACTCCAAATTTTCATCTAAATATTTTATGCAGAGAAAAAACACCATACTACAAAGCAAAAGAATACAAATATACTGGTTTATTAATTCATGATATCAGGCAGCTTATATTTCATGAGGAGATTCTGAAGAGTTGGAATGTCTCCTGTACTTAGTGTTTTAATTCATGGTATCGGGCAGCTTATGTTCCATGAGGATAATCTGCATCATTGGAATGTCTCTTGTACTGTCCATTAATATCTCATTGTGAGCTTTTACTTTATCTTTTATAGGAGAGTGATATTAATGCTGATGAATTGAGTGAAGCTCTCCTGCTTATGAAGGTAACTTTCTGAACTTCACTATGAATTTCATGTCTACTATAACTGTTTCAGCATAATGATGACCCTTATCTGTAACCCTTGGAGAGTGAATTATTCAGGAAAGTAGTCAGGTGACATTTAGTTAGAGCATATACATATTTCATAATGACATCAAAGCTACATTAAAATGGACCTCAAAAACTCTTATTTAAAGCACTTTCTTCAAGTATAATAAACATTTTACTTTTATATGCCTCCCTATAAAACTAATCAACAAGTTTCTGTCCTAAGAGACCTTATCTTAAGTAAAATATTAAATTATAAATGTTACCAGCGATATTTTCCCATTCTGGGATATTCTGTTATTTATAAGATGACATGACAAAATACATTTCTTTCCTTTTAGATCAACACTGTAGATTTTAGTCAAATGAAGAAATAGAAATAAATACACATGATTCTTTTTTATGTCATGAAGTAATACACTATTTTTTGATTTCTCTATAATTGTTCATATGTCTATCCAAATACATCTTCTGTATCAGGACTGCTTTATTCCTGATGGAAAGAGATTTATCTGTTTTCAATTAATGATTGTTCCTTGCTGTATCTATATTAATTCGTATGATTACATTTTGGAAACTCTTGTTTCAGTAATAAAACATGTTTTTGTTTCAGGCTCAAAAATCACAAAGAAATGGAGACCTTTCCTTTTTAGAGAAAGTAGACAATAAAATTAATAAAGATCTAGAATATTCCATGAGAGAGCTACAAGCAACTCATGCAGAAACTGTACAAGAACTTGAAAAGACAAGAAATATGCTAATTATGCAACATAAAATTAATAAAGATTATCAGGTAATATAATAAACTAAATTGGGAGAATAGATTTCTTACGATATTCTATTGATGATTTATTTCTAAGCAGTTTCATGTGTTATCATGTTACACTCTATTATCATGTATTACCACATGCCTGGAATTTAGCCTTTTTACTAGGTAGTTAGAATAAAGAGTTTAAAAACAAATAATTTTTTAAAGTAAAGCTCACCTTTACTAGTATTAGTACATTCTGCAAATGGGATATAGTTATCCTAAGGTCCTGCAACAGACACATGTTATATTAGCCATTAAAAAATGGGAAAATCACCTCCATAAAAAGGAGTTTGGAATTTTTTGGTTTATGAACATTTCCAGGCATAATATTCTAAACTGTAAACTATTTGAGGTCAGAAAACCATGGCCTACAGCTCCTGGTATCCCCAGGATTTAGTGTTTGAGTCATAATTGCTTTAAAAAAATGAAAATGGAACTAATTATAAGTATTGAAACTTGTTATCTCTTTTTTTTTAGATGGAAGTTGAGGCAGTGACCCAGAAAATGGAAAATTTGCAGCAAGATTATGAAGTCAAAGTGAAACAATATGTTCATCTTCTTGATATTAGGGCTGCACGCATCCAAAAACTAGAAGGTACAGTGTGCACAATTCTTTGTCCACAGTAACTAGACAAATGGATTTCATGACAGTTGAAAATGTCATCCAAATCTACACTCACAATTTCTTTTTGCTTTTTTTTTTTCCAATTCCTAACTATAATTTACATTAAGTCTGTTTTTTTTATCTGATTCTTTTATACTCAAGAATTCTTAGTAATTCCCTACTGGTTTTTGAATTCAGTGTTGCAGGCAGGATTTCAAAATACTTTATGAAGTACCACAGTAAATTTACCACCTCATTCTAATTTCTGAACAAACCATGCATCTTAGCCAAACAAGTCTACTTGCTGTTTATCAGATTCACCTTGCTCAGTCCTACAACTATGCTTTTGTCTCCACCCAAACCTCCCTGATGCCAAGACATACCCTTCCCTGCTTTGAAATGTAAATAAATATACATCCACATGCCAGGAAGCTGGCTCTGATTACCCCTAGTCATTCCTCAACTTGAAATGACCCTGCAGTGGTTTTCAGACCTTAGCAAGTGTGAAAATCACATGGGGCATTCGTTTCATATGTGGCTTCCTAGTCTGTACCTTAGAAATCCAGGGGCCCATGATTATATTTGGAAATAACTCCAAGCAACTCAAATGCAGGTGTAAGACTACTTTAAAAACTACTGCCTCAGCACTTACACTTTTTCTCTCATGTACTCAAAAAATATTTTGGGGGATTACATTATGTAAGTGTTCTTCACTGTTTGAGTTTTGCATACTCTTTGTAACTACAATGTAAGTTCTACATGGTAAGTATTTTGTGTCTCTTTCATGTCCCCTGCCATACAATGCTTAATTCAGTGATCCATGCCAGCAGTAATTTTACACTTTTAAAAATTATTGAGGATCCCAGAGGCTTCTTATTTATCTTGGGTTATACTTAACATAGTTGTCATATTAAAAATTAAAAGTGAGAAATTCTTAAAATATTTAAGTCATGATAAATAATAATAAACCCCATTACATGTTAACATAAATTAGTGTTTATTTCTTAAAAGCTATATTTTCCATACTGAAAAAATAGTAAGAAGAGCAGCATTATTTTAAATTGTTTTATGTTTTTTTTAATTGTTCAACATTTTTGCAAATTTTTGGGGTTCTGGCTTAGCAGAACACAGCTGGATTCTTATATCTGCTTCTACATTCAATCTATTATGATATCACACATCACATAGAGTCTGGGAAACTCCATTATACACTTATGAGAAAATAAACATGAAAAGAGCAAATAACATGTCAGTATTATTTTTACAATAGTTTGACCTTACTGAACTCCATAACAGTTGCATTGACCCTTAGGGGCTTCCAGACCACACTTTCAGACTACTGGTCTAAGTAGAAGGGCTTAATAAATATCTTTATCCAATTGAATGGGTTTTTCCAAGAGTCTTAAGAGCTGCGTGTACCTTTTATTTCAAATAGTACTCAATAAAAAATTGCTTAATGGAATTTTTTTGACTTAACACGAAGGTCACAGAGCTTGAAATTTCCATTCCTTTCAAGTCCTACTAAATATTTACTGGTATATTTTATCTGCCCCCTAAATTGATTGATTCATTCCATAAACATGATCAAGCTCCTAATGCATCCTAAGCACGAAAGAATTTGGCAGTGAGAAAACAAATAGTATAAAAGCTCAGACACCACTCTCACGGAACTCATGAGATATGAACAAGTGACCCTGAAGAATCTGAACCTTACTAAACTAGAGAACCACTGAGAAATTTTTAAGGTGGGGAGTAATACACCCAAGACTGCATTTTGGAGATTATGATGCAGGTATTAGGAAGAATGAGCATGATTTAAAGGAAGGAAACAGCTTGGGTTTCATAGTAATCTAGGCAATAAACACTGGGAGTATAAGTAAGGTAGCATCAATGGAGAAAGAGAGGACAGGGACAAATTTGATAAAAGCTTAGGAAATAATGTTGAGTGGCAGTGACCCTGTAGAGATACGAGGAAGGTAAAAGAAAAAGGAAACTAGAATGACTCAGTGGCATCTAGCTTAGACAACTGGGTGAATTCTAACACCATCACTTGAGATTTAAATTACAGAAATGACTAGAAGAGAAAATTACACATTCTGTTTTGGATTATATATAGAGTTCGATGTGCCTAGGAGATATCTAACAGAAGGCTCGGCAAGCCATTTGGTATATGGCTCCAGAATTCAGGAAGGAAATCTGAATAAAAAATAGAAATAGGAGAGTCTTCAGCATACTGATAGTAGCAGAAGTCATAAAAGGGGATGAGATTACCCATGAGAATATGTTGACTAAAGAGGATAAAAACAGAACCCCAGCAAACTAGCAGAAGAAAGAGAAACCCTTAGAAAATGAGAAGAGAGGTAGGAGGAGAAGCAGGGCAGACGATGGCATGAAAGCCAGGTTAGGACAGAGGTTCACAAAAGAGAAAGTGATCATCAGTGTCAATAAAGGAAATCAAGTACTACAAAGACCAAAGTCCAGCCAATCTAGCAATTAATAGGTTATTGGTGACCTTTTCTGTAATAGTTCCATGCTATTGTTTGGAAAAGTAAGACAGATGTTATGTGCAGGAAGTTGAAGAGTGTTACATGAAGAGATGGAGACACAAGTGTACATTACTCTTTCTAGAAATTTGGATGTAACAGGGGAGGAATGTGTATCTAGAAAGAGTCTTTTTTAAAAGCAGCTTTCTAGAATATATAATTAACATAAATTGCATGTATTTAAAGTGTATAACTTGGTGAGCCTCTGTGTACACCTATGAAGCCTTCACCATAATTAAGATAATAAACATTTCCATAACCCCCAAAAGTAGAAAAGTATGTATTTTAATAAGCAGAAATGAAGGTGCCAGTGGAAAGAGAAACTGACTTTATAGGAGAGAAGATAATAGAGCAGAGGTAGAGGAGCAGGTAGTAAACCCAAATATTTACCTCAGCTGTTCATTCAAAGGCCTTTTTGCCTTTTTTCTTTTTCCTCGCCCAACCAGTATTACAACTTAAGCTGTGATTTTGTTGTCAGTAAGTGATGTCAAAACAAAAACGATGCATTTCTGTATAATATAGTAGTATTTACAGAAAAAAATATGTAGTCATAGAATTTAAGATTGAGAGTATTCACCAAAAGCACTCAGACTTCCTACCACTTCAAAAACCAGTTTGTATCTTCATATGTCAGTGTTTAAAAATCTCTAAACTATGTGTCTTCTCTTGCAGCCCAACTAAAGGATATTGCCTATGGAACCAAGCAGTACAAATTTAAACCAGAAATCATGCCAGATGACTCTGTGGATGAATTTGATGAAACCATTCACTTAGAACGAGGAGAAAACCTATTTGAAATCCATATCAGCAAAGTAACCTTTTCTTCTGATGTTTTACAGGCATCTGGAGATAAGGAACCTGTCACTTTCTGTACCTATGCTTTCTATGATTTTGAACTACAGACAACTCCCATAGTGCAGGGTCTTCACCCAGAATATAACTTCACTTCTCAATATCTTGTTCATGTTAATGACTTATTTTTACAATATATTCAGAAACATACTATCACTCTTGAAGTCCACCGAGCCTACAACACAGATTATGAAACAATTGCAGCATGTCAATTGAGATTCCATGAAATTTTAGAAAAAAGTAGTCGAATATTTTCCACAGCAAGTTTGGTTGGTAAGTACACTCTTAAAAGCTTTGGATGTTTGAATTACTAATTTGGTTTATATTTTAAATTGGTGTTCCACATTAATATCTTCTCTTATAGATTCAAGGTGTCTTTAGGGTAAGGACTGTGTTCTCTAATTTAGCTGTTCACAGTTGATTGGACCATGCTAAATGTCACTGATGATGTCAGTACAATGGCCATTAATTTTTTCAAAGCTTACAAGTGCAAATGTCTATTTACCATATTGATACCCTTGTTTGATTAAACATTAATTGGAGTACATTCATTAAATATTTCTTAAGAGCTTTTCATGTTATCACTGTTACTAAGTATTGGGAATACAAGTGGTCAGCAGTTAATAAGACAAAGCCCCTACCCTTGTGTAACTTACCTTCTAGAAGGGAAAACAGGCCATGAAACAAATACACATATCATCAGATATGAAGAAAAATGATGAGAGCAAGAGGCCAAAGAGAGAGATGGAAGGTCACTAATTCAGATAAGGGCTTCTCTGAGCGGTAACATTGGTAAAGACCTGAATAAAGATCCGTGCCAAGATCCAGGGGAAGAATGTTTTGGACAGAGGAAGCGACTGGTACAAAGGCTGGAGGGAAGAACAAACCTGACATGTCAGAGGAATAGCAAGAAGGCCAGTGACTAGGGCACAGATGAGACTGAAGTGAGAGGCAGGGACCAGATCATACTGTACAGCCTTGTAGGTCATGGTGAAGAGTATGGATTTTTTTTTTTCTTTAAGTAATGAAAGTCATTGGAGGGTTTTGAAGTGGGATGTGACATGATCACACATAGGTTTTAGAAGAACCATCCTAGGTGCTGTGGAAAGAATAGTGTGTAGGGGCCAAGAGAAAATGAGCCCACTGTCAGGTATTACATTAATCTGTGGAAATATGCTGGTTATAATGAAAGTGATGAAAAGAACTGGGTATAGTCAGTGTACAATTGATTAACTCTTCCTTTAAGACTTACTTATCAATTGAATGTGAGGTAATGAGGGAAATAAAGAAGGCAAGAATTTCTGGCATGTGCAACTAGGAGAATGGCAAGGCCATTTATTGAGATAGACCTGCGAAAGGAACAAATCTGTGGAAGAAAATCAGGAATTCTCTTTGAACAAGTTAAAATTGACCTGCCTAATAGTGAATCTGTGGCATCTTACTACACCTAAGGACAGTGACTGCATTGGGGTATGGGTGGGGACTTGATAATATGGGTAAATGGTAACCACATTGTTTTTCATGTGAAACCTTCATAAGAGTGTATATCAATAATACCTTAATAAAATAATAATCATAAATAAAATTAAAGAAAACACTATTAAGATAAAAATAAAATAAATAGATAGATAGATAGATAGATAGATAGATAGATAGATAGATAGATGATAGATAAATAAAATTGACCTGCCTATTAGAAAGTCAAGTGAAGACCTGCCTGTTAACAGTCAATTGTATACTCTAGTCTGAAGGTCAGGGGTAAAGGTATAAGAGGGGAGTCATTAGCATATAGAATACATTTTAAGCCTTTGACTTAGATAATATCACATAGAGAGTGAACGTACATAACAGAAGGTGGCCAAGGACCGGGCCTTGGGAAACTCCAAAATGTAGAGTTCAGGCAGAAGAGGAAAGCCAGCAAAGGAAACTGAGGAGTGGCCAGTGATTTAGGAGGCAAAAAAAGGAGTGTACAGTATCCTAGAGGCCAAGTAAAGAAACCATTTCAGGAAGAAAAGAGGGTGACTTAGTTTCTGGGGACAGATTTTATTTTGATTGAGTGATTAATTGCATAGGTAAGATAGTCATAGGATTCAAAAATCAAAAAGGCACAAAAGTTTGTACCACACAATCTATCTCCCACCCCTGTCCCTCAGCTATCCTGGGTCTCTTCACAAAAGGCTACAAACTCTTCCAAAGAAATCCTGTGCACATATAAGCAAATATGTTTGCTTTAATAGTCTTCTTAAAGACTTTTTAATGATGGCAGATTTGGATCGAGTTTGTATGTTGAAGAGAATGATCCATTAGTAATAAAGAAATTAGTGAAGTAAGAGAGAATAGAGGTGATATTTTTAATAATGTGATATGTTCAGGGAAGTTCTCATATAGAATATCCTCTATTCAACAAATATTGAGTACCCATTATATCTAGTCCTTCTGGAAGGAATATACCAATAGAAACCAGTGTCCTAAGGAAACTTCGAGTATGGTGGAGAAATAGCCTAGTAAACAGACAGTTAAGCCCAAGCAGACAGTGCCCTAATGGGGACATACTCTTCCTTCCTGTGAAGGAAGCATAGAGCTCTTAAGTCTCCTGGCAGCCATAGAGGACATGTTCACAGAGGAAGAGAGGTGAAGAGCTGCCTGAGGGGAAAGGAGCGCTGAAGGTGTGCAGGCAAACATCATATGAGGGCATACTTACTTACAGCATATATTTGGCATAGCATTGTTCCCTAGACTTGGGGCACAGTGAGAAGGGGGAAGGTGCCAAGGATTTCTTGAAAGTTGAATTATAATGTAGAAGATCATGTTTATAATCTTGAGATTTCATATTGTATCTGTCAAGGTACCTTGAGTAGAACTTGTTAAAAAAAATGTAGCAGCAAAAAGAATCTGGAGTATTTAACTGAGTGTTTAGATATTTCCTTATGTTTTAGAAGCACTGAAATAGTGTGAATTGAAATATCTCAAACATAGTTTGAGTCCTTTAATATTATTTAACATAGAGTGAAACATACTTGCAAAAGTAACTTTATTTTCTTCATCTCTGTTGTTTGCCAATCACACATCATTTGTGCATGTCACATATTATTCAGTATAAAATTTTAACAGAGAGTTATGTATTGGTTTGGAGGAACTAAAGGAGACATCCCAAATTTTGGCACAGTGGAATACTGGTTCCGATTACGAGTTCCCATGGATCAAGCAATTCGACTGTATCGAGAACGGGCAAAGACTTTAGGATATATAACATCAAATTTTAAGGGACCAGAGCACATGCATTGGGTAAGCTAGTTTAACTTTAAGACCCTTTTATCACATAGAAATCTTATAATATTTCTTATATGTCATGTTTTAAACTGAAATCTTTTTTTCACAGCCATCAAGTGGCTTTTTTAACTTTGTATTTTGAAATAATCATAGGCTTACAGGAAGTAGCAAAAATAGTTAGGAGAGGTACTGTATTCTCTTCACCCAGTGTCTCCCAATTGTAGCATCTTACATAACTACAGTACAATATCAAAACCAAGAAATTGACATTGGCAGTATTATTAACTAGGCTACAGACCTAATACATTTTATCAGTTTTTATGTGCACTCATTTGTATCTGTATGTGAAAAGGAGGAGAAACAGGAGTTCTGTGCAGTTTTATCATGTATATATTCATTAACTGCCACCACAATTAAGACACAGAATTATTTCATCACCACAAAGGAACTCCCTTGTGCTACCCAGGACACTTTTGAAAATTAAAATTTTCCATACTGTTATCACAAGTGATTTTTGTTGCAATTTCTGAAATACAAAGTAGAACACAAAATGAATATTCTCTTTTACTGAGAACTGCAAGTTTAAATGCAATTCTTCGAGCAGCATTTCCCAAACTATGTTTCATAGAATCTTACTGGCCATAATTCCAAAAGAATTCTATGATCCAATAAATACAGAAAGCACTGAATTGAACAAAATTAAATAGGATCTTTGATTTTAAGACTTCTCATGCATAACATGAATCTCAAAAGGAAGCATAAAGTATACACTTACACTGAGTAACTATAGGACAGAATATAGTAGAAACGTTTTGGAATGTCTGTTCAAGTCATGATTATCTTTTTTTCATTTGGACTTCCCTCATTCCCAGTCCATGGGGCTGGGCCCCAGTGGCCAGCTTTACATTTGGTGATCCTTTCCCTCTCACTCGCCACACGATTATAACTAATGATTTAAGAATATGCACCTGACCCCAGTTAAGCCAATCAGATTCTAGTTTCTGAGATCAAAAGAAAGCAAGACTGTCCTTGCCTACTACAGGTAAAATTGGGAGATGTGGGGCAGCCATCTTCTACCATGTTAATCAGCGAAGGAAAGAAAGTGGGTCTGGAGAGAGATAATAATTAACAAGCATACAATTAACAAGAGAAAAATGGAAATTAGTTTGAGAGTAAATTGTGGTGGTTTTCCAGTCCCATTACCCTCTTAAGGCCCAGCCACATTTCTGCTATACAAATCTATGAAATAACCCTATTGCCTTATATTAAAGACTTTTGTGTTGTATTTGCTAGAAGGCATTCCTTTCTTATAACTTTCAATTCAAGAACCATGACTAATATAATATAAATTCTGAAACTTAAGAATGTTGCATGCTTCCCAGAAATTATCTTTCTGGTCTAATACTCTTTATAGCACACATTGGGAAATGCTGTTATGAAAAGGAAATTAGAAATAGAGAGACTACATTATTTACTTAGTTTTGTAATTGAATGGTTTTTAGACTCCCATTTTATGGCTTGAATGAGTTCTTTGTTGAAATTTCAGTTTTTGTGGTAGATTTGGGTTGAGAAGCGGAGGGAGTACTTTTAAATCATTCTGTTCATCATCCTATACCTGAATGCAATGGGAAAGCAGTATTGTGACTTCCTTCCCAGATTTCCCCTCTCCACACCACCAGATGGCTCCACAAAGGAGATTATGATTATGGTTCTATTTTTCCTTCTCCATTAAATTCTGTAGAGTCAGATCTCTCAGATACTCAATCCAGATTCAGTATTGCAGTAAAAGAGGGGTCCCCTCTGTAGAAAGTAGAGAATTTTCCAACACTAAACTACACACTGAAACACTGGCATTTCTTTGTCCCAGATCACATCAGTTATGGTAGTCCTAAAACAGTTAATCAGTGCAATCACTTAGCAAAATACTTGTGTACTGGCTACCTGAGTAATGGTTTCAAAATGGAACCACAGAGTTCTAGCTCTGCCTAATAACTCCTTTCGCCATTTCTCTTATGATGTGTCCTCCCAATCCTAATTTTTTATCCCCCACTCAAGGTGTGTGTGTGTGAGTAGTAGTAGTAGATCAAGTTCTGACTGTTTTCTTGTAGCATTTGGACTTTAATATATTGACTAATCTTGGCCTCCGTATCTGCTTCCCCAAACACCATTGGTTCAGGATGAGGGTCAACCCAAATAAAACAAAATCATTTCTCTGGGTGGGCCCTCTCAAACTGATTGGATTCTTAATTAAGAGTGAGATATGACCAGAAGAGCTGGAATGCTTGAAGGATTAGCTCTTAATAAAACTGTGAACTAGAGACCTTGCGTCTTTGGACCCATCTGCTCACTTTACTTGTTACTTATTAAATGGAATTAAAGAACATCAAATTAACTTTTTTCTTGGTTTTATTTTGTTTTAACACCAATCTCTACATGTATGCTCAGTCTTCTGTGTTTGTTGCTAATAGCATAGGATTACCTGTTCACCATTTTTCTAGGGAATATTGGTTTTGAGTAAGAGTCAAAGTCTTTTACAGAGGAATTAACTATGAAGTGAAAATATGCAGCTTTTTGTCCATTTGTAAATTATTTTGGTTGGGGGTTAGTAGCTGCTGTTTATCCTTTAATTGCATTATTACTATAATATAAATATGTATATTTTTCCAGTTAAGTCAGCAAGCACCCAAAACTGCTCAGCACAGTTCTACTGATTGCACAGATGACAACTTAAATGAACTTCACATTACAGTAAGATGTTGCAACCACCTGCAGTCCCGAGCAAGCCACCTCCAGCCACACCCATATGTTGTGTACAAGTTCTTTGATTTTGCAGACCATGATACAGCCATCATTCCCAATAGCAATGATCCACAGTTTGATGATCATATGTGTTTCCCAGTGCCAATGAATATGGATTTGGACCGATACCTTAAGTCAGAGTCTCTGAGTTTTTATGTGTTTGATGATAGTGATACCCAGGAGAATATTTACATAGGAAAAGGCAATGTGCCTCTCATTTCATTGGCACATGACAGGTGTATCTCAGGTAAGCCTCTTTCTTGAACCTATGAAATTGTAAATATAAATTAAATTATATCACATTGTTGTAGTATGATCTGTTTACAATTAATCTTCCCAACTTTCTCAAATAATCTTAAACTTTGGGCCTATATTTTTTTAAGTTACTTTTTCAGTAGTTCTTCTAGGGATTATAGTATGCAACTTATATTATCACAGTCTATTTAAAATTAATTCTAACAACTACATTAAAATATAAAACATCTACTCCAGTTATCCCCCCCTCCTTTGTGCTGTTATCATATGTATCTGTACAGAATGCTAAGTATATTATAAACCCAACAATACAACGTTGTGACTATTGTTTTATATAACCTTATGTCCTTTAAAGAAATTAAGAGAAAGAATACATATAATTATAGGAGACATTTACATTGATGTTTGTGTTTGCCATTTCTAGTATTCTTTATTTCTTCCTATGGATCTGAGTTACCATCTGGTGTCATTTCCTTACTCCAGTATAGCTCCATTTCCTCCCCTCCTTTGTGCTATTGTTACATATATTTTTATGTATCTCATAAGCCCAACAATTGGACAAGTTTTTTGTGCAATTGTATTTCAAATGAGGTAAGAGAAGAAATGGCAATATGTATTTATACTGTCTTTTATAATTATATATGTAATTACCTTTATCACTATTCCTTTGTGCTGATTTGAGTTCCCATTTGGTGTCACTTCCTTTCAGCCTGCAGAACTTTAATATGTCTTATAAGTCAGGTCTTCTGGTAATGAATTCTCTCAATTATTGTTGTCTAAGAATGTATTTTACTTTTTGCTTTTATTTTTTGAAGAAGAGTCTTTCTGAATATAATATTCTTGGTTGACAGTTATTTTTTCCTGTTGAGTACATCAGGCAATTGGCTTCTGGCATCTGTTGTTTTTATTGAGAAATCAGCTGTTAATTTTATGGTTCCCTTGTACTTGCTACTCTTTTCAAGATTTTCTATTTTTTTGGCTTTCGGCAGTTAGACTATAATGTGTAGGTGTGCTTATCCTACTTGGAACTCTTTGGGCTTCTTTGTAGAGTACTGTTACTGCATCAAATTTTTCTTCAGTTATTTTTTCTGCCCCTTTTTTCTTCCTATTCTTAGACTCCCATTGCATGTATGTTAGTATGTTTTATGGTGTCTCTCGGGTCTCTAAAGGCTTTGTTCATTTCTCATTTTTTCTCTTTGGATTGGATGATCTCTATTGATCAGCCTTCAATTTCATTTGTTCTTCTGCTGCTTCAGATCCCTCCACTGAATTTTTTAATTTCAGTAATTTCACTTTTCAACTCCTAGAATTTTTATTTAGTTCCCTTTTTTTTTTACAATTTCTATCTCTTTATTATATTCTGTTTTATAAGTCATTGTTACCACACTTTCTGTTAATTCTTTAAATATCATTTCTTTTAGTTCTTTGAACATAGTTATAATAGCTGCTTTGAGGTATTTATTAGATAAATCTTAACATGTTGACACCCTCAGCAAGTGCCTATTGATAGCTTTTTTCTTATGTATGCGACACACCCTCCTTTTTCTTTCTCTGTATGTTTTATGATTTTTGTTTTTGTTTTTAACATGGGACATTTAGGATACTGTATTGTAGCAACTCTGGATTCCAACCCTCCCCTACTCCACAGGGTGGTTCTTTTGCTGGTTTTGTTTGGTGACTTGCCTGGACTAATTCTGTAGTCTTTTTCCCTACAGCCACTGATGTCTCTGATAAGTGTGTGTTTGTGTATTTGTTTAGTTTTAAGCCTAGGTCAGCATAGTTTACTGGTCAGCCAATGATTGGTCAAAAGTGATATTTAAATACCTGGAGCTGGTAGGCTTCTAGACTTTGCCTATGGTCAGTGTATGTCTTGGGTAATGCATTCAAAGTTTGGCAGTCTGTAAGTTTCACATTCAGCCAGGGACAAGTGGCTTATTAGAGTCTGTTCGTTTATTGTTCCTACTGATGTTCAGTAGATTTTCTTGAATAAATACTTCTCTATTTGTTGTATACCTATGTTCAATTTCCAGAGCCCTTAAATTATTGGGTTTTTTTTAATCATTATGTCCAGTTTTATTATTCCTTTTTGTGGAATAATTTCCTTCACTCAGCCATTCTGGAAGTCTCACCTTTGCCTATAATACAAGTTTATCACCTTCCTATGTTCCACCAATATCCTTTTCTACCTAAAATCTGTAGAGTTGTTTTGATTTTTCTTTCCCAGCCAGCCATTAACAACATGGATGGAGCTGGAGGGTATTATGCTCAGTGAAATAAGCCAGGCCGAAAAAGACAAGTACCAAATGATCTCACTCATATGTGGAGTATAAGAACAAAGAAAAAAAAAAAAATGAAGGAACAAAACAGCAGCAGACTCACAGAACCCAAGAATGGACTAATAATTACCAAAGGGAAAGGGACTGGGGAAGAAGGGCGGGAAGGGAGG
>JAQQAC010015468.1:29983361-30008217 GCA_029783875.1 Phataginus tricuspis
GGGGGGACCTGATGAAGGGGGTAGTTTAATCATCACAATATTGCTCATGTAATTGTAGGTTAATGATACTAAAATAAAATAAATTGTAGAAAAAAAAAAAAAAGACATGTCAAACATGCGAGCATCAAGTAAAGGATATCCCTAAACAAAAGTTATGCTTGAAATATTGGTTTGTTTTTTCAAGTCTGGGATTTTTCATACTGAAAAATCTACTGTAATAGTTAAAATCTGTGACTCAGTAATACAGATTCAGCTAGGTGATACTTTTTGTTACTGATAAGTGTTTTTGTTTATTTTATGGATTTTTTTTGCAGTTCTACCAGTAATTTGGAGAAATTGAACAAATCCCAGTAAAATATATTTAAAATTATAATAGAATTATATAAGTAATATAAAGGCTCCTTTAGATATATAAATTATTTGAAATTTTAAATGTTTAATATATTTTTCTATAGAGACAAGTCTTTTGCAAGAATATTCAAGTCAAAATGAAGGTTGATATTTGACCTATAACACAGATACTATCTTAGAGGAAGGCTAAGAATTCTGAGTAATCTCTGAATTTAATTTCAGTGAATTAAAATATTTATAAGATAATTTACCCACTTTGAATCAATTATTGTTGAAACCATAACTTCTGAGTGCAGTCTGCTTGAGAGGTGAACCTGTCATCGATCCTTTTGTCTTTATTTTATTCTCTGAGTCATTTGAGTTGTGAGTAAAAGCCAAAGTTATTTGTGAAGTTGTGAGTAGTTGCCTTTCTTCTTCTTGAATTCTTATGAAAATAAAACTTCACTCTAGCACTAATTAAAATTGTTTTGATAAATTGGCAGGAATATTTGAGTTAACAGATCATAAAAAGCATCCTGCAGGAACCATCCATGTTATATTGAAATGGAAATTTGCTTACCTTCCACCAAGTGGTTCCATAACAACTGAAGACTTAGGAAATTTCATACGCAAAGAAGAGTCAGAAGTTGTTCAGAGACTACCTCCAGCATCCTCTGTTAGCACATTAGTTGTAGTAAGTAACAGTGACTTTGAATTTCCTATAAAACTTAAGAAATAGCCCCTCTAAAAAAAAAATGCATGAAGCCTTAAGTGTATGTTCATCATTTGATATATTGATTTATCTTAGGCACCAACACCGAAACCAAGACAGCGTTTAACACCTGTAGATAAGAAGGTAACTTTTGTGGATATTACACCACATCAGAATTCTGTGAGTAGTAAATTCAAAATACTGATTTTTTTTCCCATAACAAATATTTGAAATAAACTATATAGTATATTTGTAGTATACCTTACCTGATTTAACATGGGGAAAGGTGAATAAAAAAATTCTTTTCCTTTAAAATGTTAACTTATAATTTGGCAGTGTGTGTGTTGACTCTCTTAAACCCTCCTCTGGTCGCATTTGTCTCTCTAACTCCTGCTCTAATCCTCTACTCCCATTTATTAGAAAAAACTCTTCAAAATGTTGTCATGATTCTGTCTCCCTTTCCTCATATATTTTCTTGAACTCACTCCAGTCAAACTTTATCCTCATTAAAACCACTCTTGCCAAGGTTACAATGACTTTCACTTTGCCATATCCAGGAGTCAATTCTCAGTCCCCATCTTTATCTCCCAGTAACATCTGACACCGTGGAATCTTCCCTCGGCCTCTGGGATATGATGCCTTCCTTGTTTTCCTCCCGCTTTTTCAGTTACTCTTTCACTCTCCTGGACCAAATCTCTAAATGTTGAAGAGTCTCAGCAGTCAAACTTCAGACCTAGACCTCCTCTCTTTTCAATCTGTATCTATATTAAGAGATTTTGTCCAATCTCCTAGTTTTAAAAAGTGACTATATGCTGACACTTTCATGTTTATTACCTTCAATCTTGATCTTGCTACCATAATTACCACTGTGTGACCAGAAGAGTGTTTTATTTGCACTAAAATTTAATTGTAAGGAAATAGAAGTCTAACCAGTTATTAACAGATATTTTGGTTGTGTAATGGAAATGTGGATTTGTATTTTATATTCTTACTGCTTATGTTATATGCTCTAGATGTCTAATATGAATCTAAATTTAACATGTGAAAAACCAAATTGGATTTCACCAGCACTTTTCCAAAATGTTTCTCTCTTTCATTGTTTCCTATTCTCAGTAAATGACATAATCATTCACCCAATTGCAAGGTCATGAAATTTTAGAGGCACCCCTTTGACATCTTCTTTTTCTCACATCCTACATCCAATTCATCTATAACCCTGTCAGCTGTACTTTCAAAATATATCCTGTATTTGCAGCATCTCCACTGTTACCACTCAGGTTACCATCATCTTTTGTGGACTTTTAAAAAATCTTTCTTTGGAATTGAGATATAACTTCTGTAAAGGATGCAAATCTTAAGTACACAGCTTAGTGAATTTCCACATATGTACAGACCTGTATAATCACCACCCAGATGAAAATATACTCTCCCCCCAGGGCTTAAATAATACCTGGCATATATAGTGCATTGAATATATATGTGTTAAACAAATGAATTCAATAATAATTATTTAGGCAGTGTTTAATAGCTAGCATTTATTGAGTGCTTATTATGTGTCAGACTATGAACTGCATGCTTGTATCCACTGAACTTGTTTAACCCTCATAACAACCTTACGTTCATACTAGAATTAGTCCCATTTAAAAATTAGAGAAGTAACGTTTACAGGTTAAGTCATTTCCTTAAGGTCACACAGTATTAGATACGGGATTTGAACACAGGTAGCCTGATTCCTAAGTAAGTGATTGTTAATATAAAAAAGACATATACAGAAATAAGCCAGGCAGAAAAAGACAAATACCATGTGATTTCACTTATATGTGGAATCTAAAATCAAAACAAAACAAATGAACAAAATACCAATAGACTCAATAGATACTGAGAAGTGACTGGTGGTTACCATGGGGAAGGAGCTGGGATAGGTGGGTGAAATAGATGAAGGGGATAAAGAGGCAAAAAAAAATCTCTATCATAATGTAAATTAATCATGGGGATGAAAATACAGCATAGAGAATAAAGTTAATGATTCTGTAACATCAATGTCGGCAGATAATAAGTACACTTGTCGAGGTGAACATTTAATAATGTACATAACTGTCAAATCACTGTCATATACTTGAAACCAATATATCATTGTATATCAACTATAATTTTTAAAAAAGACATATATAGTGAGAGATGTTTGTTGCAATGTTAGTCATTATAGCTAAAAATCATGAACTTGTTAAATGTCTAACACTAGTAAAATGGCTCATTAAATTATGATACAGCCACTCATTGTAATATTATGTTGTCATTAAAAATTATGTTTACACAAAGTTTCCTATAGGAACAAATTTTATGTTAAAATGTTAAGGGTTTTTTTTAATGTAACATGATATATTATATTTACAATATAATTACCACTATGTAACTTATTTGCATTAAAATTTAACTGTAAGGAAATAGAAATCTAACTAGTTATTAATGGATATTTTGGCTGGGTAATGAGAATATGGATTTGTATTATCTTTTATGTCTTTTTGCTTATCTTTCACATTTTCTTTCACGTTGCATGTATGTTTATAGTACAACTAAGTATATTCTATAACTAGCTTTTTTACTCAGCCTTTTATTATTAACTCTTCAGTATCAATAAGTACAAATCTACATTTTTTTTGCCATACTGACCCAGAACTCAGGTGTTTGGATGTACCGTATTTTATTTAACTAATGCTATACTCTTGGAAATTTGCATTGTTGTCATTTTATTATGATTATAAACAATACTTCAATAAACTACACTTACAGTTTTTAAATTACATAATATATATACCATGAAGAATATTAACCATTTTACCGAAATGCACTAAATTCCGTGTCAAATGGGTAACTACTATATTTGCTTCTAATTTTCATTAGCATATGTGTATATGTGCATAGATGATAGGTGTAGAAGTGTTAGGATGATTTGTAATTTAGTAATAAATACAAAATAACATATATACATATTTTTACATTAATACAAGGAGACCTCTGCTCTTTCTGAAGATAGAAAAGAAATTTTACCAGAAGTGGAGCATACACCAGAAATAGAAATGAAAATGCCAGCTGTTGCACATATTCGTCAGGTATATATTTGTATTAAAATTATTTTGAAAGGCTTAATTTGGTTCTTAAAGACTTTGTATTGGCATGGATCAGGAAATCATGGCACTGATTCTATTTTTGTATGTGACTTCCTGGGAATAGAAAGGTCAAAAATATAACAAGTGTAACAGCTACAATTATGCTGATGTTAACAAGTAATAAATAATATGTGAATTTAAGTATTAATGTAAAATTCACTTTTATGTTAATGTATTTTCATTTTTAATTTATAGTCAGATTTTCATTTATCTGCATATTTGCATTTGCACAATTTTAGTGATGATTTTCTAATCAATCATTTATATATATTACATTTTGTATATTTAAGCCTCAAGTTTACATGCTTTATTATTCAAGTGCTTCAGCGAGAATGCTATAAATGTTATCTAAGCAACAACATATAAGTGTCCTTTTGTTTCTTCAGGATTCCCAGGGAAGCAGTGTAGATAAGGTAAAAGAGAATACTGAGAAAATGCAGCAAGAAAAAAAAGGTAATGTGCCTTTACAATCTGAGGATCAGCTTGCAGAACAAAGTTTGACTTCTGAAGATGGAACAGAAATAACTGAGGAATTAGAACCAGAAGGTAATTTTCTTTTTTAAATTAATATTCTTTACTTAAGTCTTTTTTTTTTAATCTGTCAGAGTATGCCTCAGATCATCCTCGCTTAATAGTGGGTCTGCTTCATGATACCTATTTCTTGATAGAAATGATGGGATGTAGTTCAGTCTAGTCAGATATGGATAAGTGGAATTACTGCATATCTCCTTATTTCAATTTAGAGTGCCACAACAGAATGAATATAAGTATTCTATTGCCATGTTCCAAATTGATATTTTAAATGGCTTAGTAATCTCTTCGGGTTCAGTACCATCATCTGGACTATTCTAGAGGACTTGACTTTTTAAAAATTAAAACTAAGAACTCAGACAAAAAGACAATTTGCGACATGATTTAATTTATATGTCTAGAAAGGCAAACTACTCTATAGTGACAGAAAGCATTAAAGTGATGACCTGGAGAAGGACAGATGAGAACAGAGATGCAGAAGAGAAGAGATTAGAAAAGGGAATAAGGAAATTTTTGGAAGCGATAGATATGTCCACTTTCTTAATTGTGGCAATGGTTTCATGGAATAGTATGTGGTTATCCTTGAACAATACAGGGATTAGGGGCTCTGACCCCCAGCAGAGTTGAAAATCGTGTATAACTTTTGACTCCTCAAAAACTTAGCTACTAATAGCCTATCGACCAGAAGCCTTACCAATAACAAACAGTTGCTTAATACATATTTTATATGCTATATATATTGTATTCTGTATTTGTACAATATAGTAAGCTAGAGACAAAAAAAATGTTTTTTCAAATTGGCACAAATCTCAAAAAAAAAATGTCCAATATATTTGTTGAAAAAATCCACATATAAGTGGACCCACATAGTCCAAACTCCTGTTATTCCAGGGTCAGCTGTGTATGTCAGAATACAAAATTTTGTACTTTAAATGTATGTAGTTTATTTATGTCAATTTTACCACAATAAGGCCATAAACTTTTTTAAATGTTTTTAAATTCTATAACTTGATTTTTCCATAATATTATTGGTTAAACTGTTAGGAAACATCTATTACCCTGTCCTCTCTTTTAAAAAATTATTTTTAATTTCACACTAGAATAAGTTATCTTTTTATTTCCCTTGTTTCTACTGAAACTAAACTTGGAATTTTCAGTCAATTTTTTTCTCTTTTCTAAAATATAATGTGAATGTAAATTTCTTTGCTGCTAAAAAAGGTCCAGACATGATTATCATTTTGTTCTTTTATGTCCTTACAGTGTATACTTATTTCTCTCCATTTCACAAGGTACAAATATAATTGGCTCAACAGGTTTGAAGCACTAAAATTTTATTTTTTTTAACAGATGAAGAAGACAGATCAGCTTCTGACAGTGATGAGTGTATTATTCCATATCCTATCTCCAAGAATATCAAACAGGTCAGTAACTTAATGTCAACTAGAAATGTTCTAGAAATAAAGTTGCTTTTCACTCATAGTATATTAATAAACATATATGAAAATCTTAATGCAAAAATATTTCTGGAAAATTTTGAGTGTACTATCATAATCTAATCCAAGTAATCATCTAGTATAAGAAATTTTTATGTAGTTTCATTATGTAATGGGCCATACATGTAAGCATTATTTTTGCTTCCATGTTGAATACCTGACATCAGGAGCTTCAATAGTTACTTGCCAACACCAGTTGACTTTCCTGACTCCTTTTCAGAACCATTGTACAAAGATGTGTTAAATCAAATCTGAAATTTCAAGAATCAAAATGTGAGTTTGCATTTAAAACAATAATAACTTGTGAATATGAATTCATAGACTATTCATATCTAAAGATGTCCGTTGATAAACTGGTAAAGTTATTTCATTTCTGCTAAAAAAATTAAACCTTCTTAGATGGTAATTAATCTAGTATAGGTATGCTTTGCTTGTTTTGTAGCACATTGCTGAAAAGTAGTATGTAAATTGAAATTTTGAAAAAAAATAATACTTTTACTTTATATGGGCAGTATACCACTTACCAGACCACTTTTTATTTCAAGGCAGTGAAAAGATTTTATATAGTAAATATAAGTAAAATCTTTTTAAAAGCCCTGAATAACAATTGTATCTACACTAATTTTCCTGAAATGATTAATTATACTCCTTTTTAAGAATTTCTACTTTATTGGTAATAAATAGCTCTTTCTACTGTTGAAATTCTTAGCTTTATCTCTCTGCAGAACAATCCAGAACATTTCAGTTGTCACAGATGTCTCCAGAGAAATTCTTTGTTTCTGTGATTGATAAATACAAACAGAACAGTTCATATGTCCAAGATTTTACTACCATTATTATATAATTATTATCAATATTATCTAACCTATGACATTCTGATGTATGGAATCTTTATTCAAAAATGATAAAGAAGGAATCTTGCATATGATGGCCTGAAGACTCTTAATTGTAGCATTTAATTCAATTTAATTTTTTTGCTTTATCAAATCTGAGATTGTTAAATTATTTATCAAACCAATGGATAGAAATTCTCTACTCTCTATTAGAAAATTTCAGTAATGGGAATCAATGGGAAAATGGGTCCCTTTATGGGATGTAGTTTGTACTTGGCAAGTACAAGACCCAGGAGAGTCAATGGTGTAGTTCCAGTCTAAGTCTAAGACCTCAGAATTAGTAGAGCCAATGGTGTTAAGTTCCAGTCAGAAAACACTGACAGTCTGGAGACCTAAGAGTCAATGTTTCAATTCAAGTCCAAAGGCATAAAGATAAATGCCCCAGATGAAGGCAATCAGACAGAAGAAGATCCCCCTTACTTACTCTTTTTGTTTATTGAGGTCTTCAACTGATTGGTTGAGGCCCTACCTATTAGGAGGGCAGTCTGCTTTACCCAGTCAACCAATTCAAATGTTCATCTCATCCAGAAATGCTCCAAAAAATACACCCAGAATAACTGAGCAAATGACTGGGCATCTATCTCATGGCCCAGTCAAGGTGATGCATAAAATTAACCATCATATCATTTTATTAAGAGTCCTCCATTCATTACATCAAGAGTAGGAAGGCTGCATGTTTGATTCAGACACATTTCTTTCTCACACATTAATAGTTCTTCTGCAAGACTGTGCTTACTTCATTAGGATTTTGCATACCTATTTGATTTAGCCTTTTGAACATAAGAATGTGAGAAATGAGATACTGAATCAGTCCTGGGGTCTAAGAAGGCAGGTAACAAGGAATATATCTATCTAGTCAATCTGCAAACACTCATCCCTCTTGTTATAACTCAGTGATTCCCAGGGATTCACCCTCTGTAGTTTGTGATCACTCTTTCCTAAGGAAGCAAATAGAGTATTCTAGCCCTGCTGTCAGGAAGCATCTACGTTAATTGGGAAAATGTGTTCATGACAATTCAAGTCATAATTTAGTTAAATTCAGTTAAATATAAAACAATGTCAAAGGACAGTATCAATAATTAATATAATAGATATTTGAGCTAAAGAATAATTAACTATTTTATGGCCCTTCTCATGAGTAACTGAGGAGTAACTGAGTAACTGAGGCCTTCCAAATGAGTAAACTGAGATGCTGAGATATAAAATGACTTTCTGATAATCATGCCACTAATTAAAGAAGTTCAGAGGAAGGAGAAACTTGGAGTGATTTTTTTCAAGTGTATTTTGTTTTTATTGAAGTATAGTTGATACACAATATTATATTGGTTTCAAGTATACAACATAGTAATTCAGCAGTTATATTATTAAATCTTCACCCCAATTAGTGCAGTTACTATCTGTTAACATAGGGAGATGTTATAGAACTGGAGTGATTTTTTTTAATAGACTTCATGGAGGATATGCCTCTGAGCTGGCCCACTCACCCTCTCCCTTTCTCATTGGCTGCTTGTCTGCTTTTTTTCATTTTAAGGTAACTTTCTCTGCTTCACTTGCTTATTACCCAAAGATAGCCACCCATACAATAACGCCTAGCCTCTGGATTGAGTCCATCTTTATCAGTTGTGCACCTTGAATCCATCCCTTCAGCTCTGGCCAGTCACACAGTAAAAAGGAGTGTACTGTTCAATTGTGTCATCTCAATGATGGGAAAATATGGCAGCAAGGAGAAAATCATACACATTTATAGTGCAGGTAGGAATGCACATTATGGGTTCAGAAGTCAAGAATATACTAACTAGGGCAGCCTTTCTGTAGAAAGGGATACAAGGCTTCAGTTACAATGTAGAAGGTGAAACGTTTTGGATTGTATCCACTAGATAGACACTAGGAAGATACTGCAGTAGTTAATTTTTGTTTTCCAGACATTGTATTCATCATCTAAAAGTAACTTTCAGAATAGGGGAAAATATTATCTAAATTATACCATCTTAGACCGGTGGTTCTCAACTGGGGCTATTTTGTCCCCCAGGGACATTTGGCGATGTCTGAAAACATTTTTGGTTGTCGCACTGGGAAGGACTGCTACTGGTATCTCATGGGTGACGGTCAGGGTTGCTACTGAACATAAGACAGTGCAAAGAACACACAACAAAGAACTCTCTGGCCTAAAATGTCAATAGTATTGAGGTTGAAAAGTCCTGCATTAGACCTTCAACTGAACCATGTAGATATTGGCAACATTGCTACCATCTCAGGAGAATTGTACATTGCTTTTAATTAAGGTAGAATAAAGAACTTCAATTTAACAAAGAAGTTTAATGAAAGAAGGAGCTATGCCTCTAAAATATTCAATTAATTCTAAGGTACACATATATTTTTCCTTTGGAATAAATTTTTAGTTTTTCTTATTACTTCTGGGAAAGCAATTTGTGTTACTTCGCTACAGCCTTCATTACCATTCAAGATGTGATTTTCTATAATGGTTTTAAATGCTATCTCAAGTGTGTGAATAGAGGAAGCAACTTCTCTAAGCAGTGCTTTATGCCTCAGTAGCCATTAATCAGTTCCCATGTGCTTTTTAAAATTCTACTTTTAATAGAAGGTACTGACCAGTACTGTAGAAGGTGAAATTTTGTTTTGTTAAATGATATACCAAATATAGTAAAATAGTATAATCTGTAAGCATGGAACAAAACTCAAGAGATCAACGGAATAGTGAAACATAGCATGTTCTAGTGATTGTCCCAATTTTTCTGTTCGTTTGCAGATAATTTAATATGAGTCACAGAACCTTTTCCTTTAAAGATTGCAAAAGTGGTACAAAGAACTCCTGAATACACTTTACCCAGATTCACCAACTGTTAACATTTCACTACACTTGATTTTTTATCATTTCTGTTCTCTCTCCTATATTTATATATGTGCACATAGGCATGTATTTATTAATATACACACATTCTTATGTAGTTGTAATGAGTCATTTGAGAGTTGCAGAAGTCATGCTCCTTTATCCCTAAATTCTTCAGAATAATACAACACTATTACCTAATCCTCAGTTCTCATTAAAATTTTGCCAGTTGTCCCAGCAGTGTGATTTATAGCATTTTATTAATCTGCTCCAGGCTCCAATCCAGATCCCACTGCATTTAGTTTTCATATCTCTTTAGCCTCCTGTAATCCTAATAGTTTCTTAGCATTTCTTTGTGTTGGTCTTTCATAACATTGACATTTTTTTTAAATACAGGCCATTTATATTACAGAATATCCTTTGATTTAGATTTGTGTGATATTCTGTCACATTAGATTCAGGTGTGTGTTTTGATATGACTACTACAGAAGCAGTGCTGTATCATTTACAGCGCATGGTATCAAGGGGCACAGGATGCCATTTTGTCCATTACTGTTGATGTTAACTTTGATTGAGGTTTTGTGTCCTAAAACCTTTTTTGAGCATAAAGATATTTGAGGCTCACTAGTTTCCTTTTTTTTAATCTAAGAACTGCGTTAGGCAGAAAGTTCAGGACAGTGATACATAGCTTTCATTGGAAGGAAAGTATTAACTGAATGGCTATTATGAACTAAGCATATCCTACTTAGTATCTCCTTTAATTCTCACAACAATTCTTCATTCATTAGCATCTACTGTGTGTCATATAAGAAGCAATCCCTGGCCTCAAGAAATTCACTGTCTGTAGGGGAGACACAATTACAATGCATGGTCTCAGCGTGGGGAGAATGGAATGCCCAGGGTGCTGTGGAAGGTGGACTGCCTAACTCAGCAGAAGGGACCCTCCTTAAGGATGACTTCCCAGAGTAAGTGAAGCTTGAGCCAAGCACTGAAGATGGTTTAGGAGATAGTGAAAGATGAGGAGGAATCATTACAGGCCATAGAAACAAAAGCAGGAGAATATGAGAGAATGTGGAGCATCATTGGTTCTGGGAATTCAGAATGATTTCAGGATGAGTAAAGCCTACGGCACACATGGGGAACCCCAGAGATTACACTGAAAAGATAGGCATATCCAGAGCACTGAGGCCTCTGTGAGGAGGTTGAAGTTTATCCTGAAGTTCTATAAACATCAATGAAGATTTTTAAGGGAAGGAGAACAAGTTCACTCATTCATTAAACAGGTACATAGTGAGCATTTAATATGTTCCAAGCCTTATTCTAGAGGCTGGGGATGTAACAGTGAATAAGAGAAATAAATCTCCTCCTCTTTTGGAGTTCACACACTTGAATCACATTTTAGAAGATCATGCTATCAATAACATAAGGAGTAAAGGCCAAGACAGTATGATTAGCATGCATAATGTAGTGGGGTCACAGGGAAGGCAGTATACCAGGGAGAAGACAAATAGTGACTGAAACATCTTACTACACTGATGGACAGTCACTGCAGTGGGGTGTAGGGTGGGACTTGATAATATGGGTGAATGTTGTATCCACAGTGTTGCTCATGTAAAACCTTCATAAGGTTGTATATCAATGATACCTTAATAAAAAAAAAAGAGTAAAGGCCAAGAAACATGTTAAAAAGTAATTAGACTCATTCTATGAAACCAGCATCACTCTAATACCAAAACCAGGCAAAGACCCCACCAAAAAAGAAAATTACCAATATCCCTGATGAACATAGATGCAAAAATACTCAACAAAATATTAGCAAACAGAATTCAAAAATACATCAAGAGGATGATACACCATGATCAAGTGGGATTCACCTCAGGGATACAAGGATGGTACAACATTCAAAAATCCATCAGCATCATCCACCACATCAACAAAAAGAAGAACAAAAACCACATGATCATCTCCATAGATGCTGAAAAAGCAACTGACAAAATTCAACATCCATTCATGATAAAAACTCAACAAAATGGGTATAGAGGGCAAGTACCTCAACATCATAAAGGCCATATATGACAAACCCACAGCCAACATCATATTTAACAGCGAGAAGCTGAAAGCTTTTCATATAAGATCGGGAACAAGACAGGGATGCCCACTCTCTCCACTGTTATTCAACTTAGTACTGGAGGTCCTAGCCACGGCAATCAGACAAAACAAAGACATACAAGGCATCCAGATTGGTAAAGAATAAGTCAAATTGTCACTATTTGCAGATGACATGATACTGTACATAAAAAACCCTAAAGACTCCACTCCAAAACTACTAGAACTAATATCTGAATTCAGCAAAGTTGCAGGATACAAAACTAATACACAGAAATCTGTTGCTTTCCTATACACTAATGACGAGCTAACAGAAAGAGAAATCAGGAAAACAATTCCATTCACAGTTGCATCAAAAAGAATAAAATACCTAGGAATAAAAACCTAACGAAGGAAATGAAAGACCTATACCCTGAAAACTACAAGACACTCTTAAGAGAAATTAAAGAGGACACTACTAAATGGAAATTCATCCAATGCTCTTGGCTAAGAAGAATAAATATTGTCAAAATGGCTATACTACCTAAAGCAATCTACAGATTCAATGCAATCCCTATCAAAATACCAACAGCATTCTTCAATGAACTGGAACAAATAGTTCTAAAATTCATATGGAACCACAAACGACCCCGAATAGCAAAAGCAATCCTGAGAAGGAAGAATAAAACGGGAAATTATGTTCCCAGACTTCAAGTTCTACTACAAAGCCACAGTAATCAAGACAATCTGGTACTGGCACAAGAACAGATGCACAGACCAGTGGAACAGAATAGAGAGTCCAGACATTAACCCAAACATACATGGTAAATTAATATAGATAAAGGAACCATGGCTATACAATGGGAAAATGACAGCCTCTTCAACAGCTGGCGTTGGCAAAACTGGGCAGCTACATGTAAGAGAATGAAACTGGATTACTGTCTAACCCCATACACAAAAGTAAACTTAAAATGGATCAAAGACCTGAATGTAAGTCATGAAACCATAAAACTCTTAGAAGAAAACATAGGCAAAAATCTCTTGGACATAAACATGAGCAACTTCTTCATGAGCATATTTCCCTGGGCAAGGAAAACAAAAGCAAAAATGAACGAATGGGACTATATCAAGCTGAAAAGCTTCTGTACAGCAAAGGACACCATCAGTAGAACAAAAAGGCATCCTACAGTATGGGAGAATATATTCATAAATAACATGTCCTCTAAGGGGTTGACATCCAAAATATATAAAGAACTCATGCACCTCAACAAACAAAGAGCAAATAATCCAATTAAGAAATGGGCAGAGGATCTGAATAGACACTTCTCTAAAGAAATTCAGATGGCCAACAGGCACATGAGAAGATGCTCCACATCACTAATCATCAGAGAAATGCAAACTAAGATCACAATGAGATATCACCTCACACCAGTTAGGATGGCCACCATCCAAAAGACAAACAACAACAAATGTAGGGAGGATGTGGAGAAAGGGGAACCCTCATATACTTCTGGTGGGAATGTAAATTAGTTCAATCATTGTGGAAAACAGTATGGAGGTTCCTCAAAAAACTCAAAATAGAAATACCATTTGACCCAGGAATTCCACTCCTAGGAATTTATCCTAAGAATGCAGCAGCCCACTTTGTAAAAGACATATGCACCCCTATGTTTATCACTGCACTATTTACAATAGCCAAGAAATGGAAGCAACCTAAGTGTCCATCAGTAAATGAATGGATAAAGAAGAGGTGGTACATATACACAATGGAATATTATTCAGCCATAAGAAGAAAAATAATCCTACCATTTGCAACAACATGGATGGAGCTAGACAGTATTATGCTCAGTGAAATAAGCCAGGCGGAAAAAGACAAGTATCAAATGATGTCACTCATATGTAGAGTATAAGAACAAAGAAAAAAACTGAAGGAACAAAACAGCAGCAGACTCACAGAACCCAAGAATGGACTAACAGTTACCAAAGGGAAAGGGACTGGAGACTATGGGTGGGAAGGGAGGGACCAGGGGCAAAAAAGGGCATTATGATTAGCAGACGTAATGTAGAGGGTGGGGCTCGGGGAGGGCTGTACAACGGAGAGAAGACAAGTAGTGATCCTATAGCATCTCACTATGCTGATGGACAGTGACTGTAATGGGTTATGTGGCGGGGGACTTGGTGAAGTGGGGAGTTTAGTAACCATAATGTTGCACATGTAATTGTAGATTAACGATACCAAAATAAAATAAAATAAGTAATTAGATAACTATACTCTGTTGTTATCCCCACTATATCAAAATTTTAAGTGCCTCTACCCTATAATGTCACAAAATTGAGAAATAGAAGTAGTATCCTAGATAAATATCATTTATGCCAGTTACACTGTGAATTTCAATTTATCTATTATACTGTGTAAGCAATTTAAGATCATTCAGTTTCTTTTTTTCATATTACAGAATCTGACAACTCATAGCTATTTCCTAGAAATGGTGATCCTTAAAAGGAATCTAACAGACTTCTCAGGACTTAGACACATTACTCGGTTCTTCCTCTTTTCTTCATGTCTGTGATGTATAATTAATCATAGATTACTTCATTTTGTTTCATTTCATTTACAACATTTATGAGCTTCACTTTGTCAGAATCAAATGCTTGTCCCCTCCTCTCCTTTCCAAAGTGGCATAATTAGTGTTAGCATCTTTTTTAACAGGCTACATAAAGTTTAGTGGCTGGATTAAATCAAGTCATTAACATAATGTGCTACCCAATTTGTCCCTATCTCTCTCCATTTCTAGGACATCAAAGTGCCACAGAGCACCAGTGTAATTGGGCCTTGCTGGCCTGTCACATTCCATCAGCCTGATGACTGCCGATTATACTAAAAAGCTTCTAGGCATGATAATTAACAGAGGGGGACACGTCTGAGATATGTAAAACTTTGGACATTTCCCTATGAATATTTCATTAATTTGAATAATCAGAAGTTAACAGTATCAATTTGATGTAGAATACATTGATTAAAAGCTTTATTTTAGGTCCTCAAAATAGACATCAGAACTGAAAATTTCCATATGCCATGGCAATAAAAAAAGAATTAAAAATCCTTCTTTCACATTATATCTAATTTTATCATTTAAGCAATGCAGCTTTCAATTCTCACAATTAAATGTATTGTCATCAATGCACAGATTTCTTAAAGTGCCTACAGGTGAGAATGGGAAGTCACAGTCTGGAAGAGCCATAGACTCTTGTGCAGTGCATATTTACAGCTTTCCCTTTCTCCATTCCTACCAATAGCAGCTCTGTAAAAGCTGCCATATTCAATTGGACTAAATTGCAATTCCACCTAGAAATCAGATTCTCTTGAACAATATGAGCTGGTCTCTCCAGATGATAGCAATATAATGATAGCAAAATATGTTTTAAAGCTTTCAAAGGCAAAATGCCTAAAACAATTTGCACTTTTAGAATTAATGTGGTAAAAGTTCTTAAACCATTTCAGAATCAACTATGGTATCATATCAGTAGGTAAAATAAGCCCCTCCCAATGTTTTACATACAGAACTTGAGCTAGATAAAGTAGGTTTCACACTATATTTTAAGTAAAACCAGAAATGGTGAAACACTCTTCTGATAGTAATTGTTTTAAAACTTTTTTAGTGCTTTGCAACTTAATTATCTTTTATTGATATACACAGCACTATACTCTATTTCTTTAACATGTGCATAATATCTCATTGTATAACTACCAGATTTATTTAAATAAGCCCCTTTTGTTGGACTGTTAGCTTTCTATCAGTTTTTGCTAATACAAACATTTCTGATTAAAGTTTTTTTATATATAACAAAAAACGAAAATTCCTGTTTTCCTCACATCATACCCTTTGCCAAACTAATGGATAAGAAATTATCCACTGATGATTCCATTTAAAAAAGCAAGCAAAAAGGTATATTCATACATACCATACATACATATTTTTATATAAGCATACAGATATAATGTCAGCAAAGAAAGTGTCTGGAAGTATATAATCCAAACACTGCTAACAGTGAGTATTCAAGGAGTACCTCTGGGTCAGGAAAGGGGCCAGCAAACCATGCCCATGTACCAAATCCATTCCTCTACCTATTTGTATAAATGAAGTTTTATTGAAACACAGCCACACCCTTTATTTACATATTATCTATGGCTGCTTTCACTCTACAGAACAGAGTTGACCATAAAGTCTGCAATCCTATCGTCTTGCCAGTGGGTTTCAGCACCACGCAAGTTCAATATGGATTCCATGTAACCAAAGAAAATGACAGTAAAACATTCTAGGGGTGAAAGGGTTATACCCAACTTTACTTCCACAGTAGCAGGTCGATCAGTAAAATCCCATTCACTCAGAGTGAGTCTGCATGCAGCAAGCCGGTCTCTGCCTCTGGGCCTCTCTGTCCTCACAGCTGTACTCTGGGCCTCTCTGCCCACACAGCCATCCCACACAGCCATCCTCTGGGCCTCTCTCCCTGCACAGTCATCCTGCACAGCCGTCTTCTGGGCCTCTGTCCTCAGCACTGCCACCACTCGAGCCTCTGCTGTGCTCTCCTGCAGCCTTGCAGCCATGCCACTATGTCACCCAGACCACTGGATGGAACTCTTTATATAGAGTCAGTAGCAACGTATTGCCCACACGTGTGTAGTGAGCTAGCCAACCAGGGCCAGGTGAGAATCCTAGCCACAGGAACTTTCATTTTATCCACACTCCACACCTCCGAGTGCCTCCTCTGCTACATCCTTTACTTTTTCTACAGTGCCTTGCAGCAATGCTAGCTCAGTCTTCAGCAGCTCTCTTACCTTCACCTCAATGCTTCACAGCTGGCATTCTCGTGCCACTTCCACCTGTGCTTCCCTCAGGAGTTCGTCTTTTTCCTTGATGGTCTTTTCCTCCGTCAGAGCACCTGGCAGCACTGCTGTCTCATTCTTTAAGGAATCTTTTACCTCTTCAATGGCACCTCGCTGCCAGTGTTCTTATGCTGCCTCCTCTTTTATCAATACCATTTCCTTCTGCAGTGAATCCACAGCAGTTCGCAGCTCACGTTCTTGTGCCACCATTTCTTGGGTATTTTTCATGAGTGTGTCCTTCTCTTCTGTAGACTTTTTTAGTACTGTGAGAAGCAGCCAACCCACAGTGCCCACTGCCTCACAGGCACTCTGCCTCTCAAATGACCTACTTACTATACCAAGGGCCATCCCTACTGCCTCAGGTATCACCTCCACTTGCCTCCAGTCCTGGGGTGGGGCCCAGTCCTCTAGAAGGCAAGCCACCTCAGACCACATACCCACTGGGGGACAATCCACTGTCTCCACATTCACAGGGGCAGCCTGCTGAAGCACCCCTACCATAAGGGCAGCCTGTCTTTTTCCTTGGTCAACAGTGAATCCTGCTGACTACGCCAATTGTCTTGCCAATGGCTTTCAGACCCTGGCAAGTTCACTGTGGATTCAGTGTGACCAAAGAAATGACAGTAGAATGTTTCTTTGGGGTGAAAGGGTTTATTACCTGGCTTGTTCTCCCAGCAGTAGGTCGAGCACTAACATCTCTGCCTCTGCCCAGAGCACCACCTCTGTCCAATAGCTTATTACCTACTGTTATGGAAGTGGTAGTCTAGCAACAGGCCAGTTACACATCAAGTGGTTTAAGTTAGGTGAGGATTCTGGCCATAAGAACCCCAACTTCCCCACACCTATAAATATTTACTATCTGGCCCTTTACAGAAAAAAAATTGCCAATCCCGGAGTTAGGGGATGTGAAGGAACAAGGAACTTTTATGTTTTATTTTTTTTTATTTATATTGTTGGATAATTTTTAATGATGAGTGTAAATTGCTTCTAGAAAGAAAATAAGCTGTTAGCTAATTCTGTGTTAAAATGTTAAATAATAACTAAAGAACAGTTTAATATGAATATTGTGGAAGGTTTTCTATAAATATCTTACAAAAAGTCAACAAATGCAGGCTGAATCCTTTTTGGTTTAGAGCAGTGTTTCTCAAAGTGTGTTCCCCAGACCAGCAGCACCTGAGAGTTTGTGAGAGATGCAAATTCTTGGGCCCCTCCCCAGACCTACTAAACCAGACACACTGAGAAGGGACCTAGCCTTTCAGGGTATCAAGCCTTTCAAATCATTCTGGCTAGTATTTGACAACCACAACTTTAGGGAAAAGCACTGTTTCTCAGTGTGGCTGCACACTAGAATAACCTAGGGAGTATTTTAAATACAGGACCCGGTCTCCATCCAGATCAGTTAAGTCAAATTTTGTTTAAAGCTCCCAGGTGATACTAATATGCAGCCAAAATTGAGAACCACTGTCCTATAACATCTGTTCTCAATGATGGTGAAAGTGGAATAGCATATCAAAATCACCTGAAATCGAGGTTAATTTTTAAATTCTTTCACATTACTGCCATAGTAAGCCACACTTAATGATGGAAATGTGTCATACCCCTCAGGTGTATTAGAGCAGGAAAAAATATTCTAACCATTGCTCTAAAACATGTGGTAACAAGCTTCTGTGATTTGCCGACCATTATAGATGTAGTACTTTACATGGTGTATAATGGAGACAGGGGCAACATTTTGAAAATAAGCACTCTTAACACTCACACTATTTTGATCTCCATCACTGAAGTGTTCAATATTTATATTTGTTCAATATAGTACCTTTAACAGAACATCTGAGCAAAGATAGGTTAATGCCACTGATGAAAACTGGGTTTGTTTTGTTTGTTCAAAACATTACCTCAACAGTTTGAGTTTCTCTTTACTTTTATGTCTCCCAAAAAGCTGTTGTTTTAAATAACCAAAGAGTCTTCAATCAAAACTTGTATGAAGAGTGGATATGAGGAAGTTGTAGAGCCTCACATGAGGTTGAACTGACTTTCTTGAAGTCTTTGAGATGACCCTGCCCACTCCCAGCCCGAAGAAGGAAAGTTATTAAATTACTGTTAATCAGTAGGCACTCCTACCCTACTTACATATGACTCGGTCAATACCACTGCTTTGATTTTTTGAACCAACCATTTTCAGCTTTTTTTAGAACTCACCTCAATTAAAATTTTGCTCTTAGAGGACATAGACATTGATCATCATCTTCCATTTCCATTATGTCTCTTGTTTTGCTATAAAGCACCAAGTTCTGCATACCATGGCTCCTATAAGTAGGTTTTATTTGTATTTACTTAACAAACACACACACACATCTACACATACACATATATGAAACATTATGGTGGTAAAAAATAATATAAATTCATACAACCATTTGGAGATTAGTTTGATAATCTTTTGAAGTTGAATTTCTCATACCTATCACCCAGCAGTTCTTCACCTAACAGAATCACATACACAAGAAAACGTGAAAGGATATTCAATACAATATTGTTTGTAATAGCAAAAAATTGTAAACAACTTAATTATTCAGCAGTAGAGAAATAAATAGACTATAGGTTATATGTACAATATAAATAGAATTCTATACAGCAGTTAATGTAAACCAAATAGATTTTAATTACAGAGGAGTAAATCTCAAAAATAAAGTATTGAATGAAAAAATACAAATTGCAGAATGATTAAGAAGGATGATCCCATTGATATAAAATCTAAAACAGAAAACAATACTACACGTTCTTTGTGGATACCTACATATATAGTAGGAAAAAATAAAAACATGTTTGAGAGTGATACACAGCAACTTCAGGATAGTGACTCCCTCTGGGGGAATGAGGAAGGGTGGAGGAAGAATTGGGAGGTAGAGGGTTTACTTGTATCTGAAATATTTTATTTCTTCAACAGTAACAACAAGAAGGTTTGAGTCAGATGCAACAAAATGATAACATCTGTTTAAGATATTAAGTACTTGAGTTATTTTCTATGTAATTTTAAAAGTTAAAAAAATGCTTATTCATTATAGAAATTAATAATGAAATTTAAAAAATCACATGTAATCTCACCATAGTTAAGATTTAAATCTAACTGAAACAAGTTGCAAGCCTTTATCATAGGCCATTCTCACTTAAGCCACACTGTTTAAGGGCTATCAAGTATTAGTTTTTAGAAGCCTGACATTCCAGCTCCAACTGTAGCTGCTATGACAGTTGAAACCAGAGGATGAATTCAGCATGATCCTCTGAAGTAAAACATAAAAAACTTAAGCATGCCCATGAAAGCTCAAGTAAATATTACAGGAAAATATGGCCCAAAATGTGCCTTAGCCTCAATCGGAGAAGCACTAGTAGAATTAAGACAAAAATCGTAAGAACTATAACATTTTTTTCTCTAAGAGTAATACAGGCTGTCATCACATTTCTAGATCACTCAATCACATAACATGTAGTGTCCATCTATACAGACAACTAAAAATAACTTGCAGTTCTTATTTGAGTGACTGCTATTACTTCTGGTCACCACAATCAAAAAGTTTAAATGCTCTTTTTAATATGCTGATGTCAACATCTTGCTAACTAGGGAAGCTAAAGGAATTGGTGAACAAGAAGACCAAAAGAAGTACTGAAAAGTGACATTATGCCTAGTAACAAATGTTCACACACATCGAAAAGAAACAAAATAGGGAAAGCCAACTTACTGTATGTGACGGATACTAATGGCCTGCAGAGGTATGGCCTGTCATGTTGCTCTACTAATTGTGAACAGATATGTGTATGCATCTCTCTAAAAAAGGCTTTTCGCTTCAGTCAGTCATTTGAATCAGTATATTGTTACCCCTACCAATTCTACTAACTTTTTTATTAAAGTATTCTTTTTTTATTTTTTTTATTTTGCCTTCATTAATATACAATTACATGAGCAACATTATGGTTACTAGACTCCCCCCATTATCAAGTCACCACCACATACCCCAATACAGTCACTATCAGTGTAGTAAGATGCTATAGAATCACTACTTCTCTTCACTGTGTTATACTGCCTTCCCCATAAGCCCCCCCTACATTATGTGTGCTAATCGTAAAACCTCTTTTTTTCCGCTTACCCCTCCCTTCCCACCCATCCTCCCAGTCCCTTTCCCTTTGGTAACTGTTTGTCCATTCTTGGGTTCTATGAGTCCGCTGCTGTTTTGTTCCTTCAGTCTTTTCTTTGTTCTTATACTCCACAGATGACTGAAATCATTTGGTACTTGTCTTTCTCTGCCTGGCTTATTTCACTGAGCATAATACCCTCCAGCTCCATCCATGTTGTTGCAAATGGTAGGATTTGTTTTTTTCTTATGGCTGAATAATATTCCATTGTGTATATGTACCACCTCTTCTTTATCCATTCATCTACTAATGGACACTTAGGTTGCTTCCATTTCTTGCCTATTGTAAATAGTGCTGCGATAAACATAGGGGTGCATATGTCTTTTTCAAACTGGGCTGCTGCATTCTTAGGGTAAATTCCTAGGAGTGGAATTCCTGGATACAATGGTATTTCAATTTTGAGTTTTTTCAGGAACCTCCATACTGCTATCCACAATAGTTGAACTAATTTACATTCCCACCAGCAGTGTAGGAGGGTTCCTGTTTCTCCACATCTTCGTCAACATTTGTTGTTGTCTTTTGGATGGTGGCCATCCTAACTGGTGTGAGGTGATATCTCATTGTGGTTTTAATCTGCATTTCTCTGATGATTAGTGATGTGGAGCATCTTTTCATGTGCCTGTTGGCCATCTGAATTTCTTCTTTGGAGAAGTGTCTGCTCAGATCCTCTGCCCATTTTTTAATTGAATTATTTGCTTTTCGTTTGTTGAGGTGCGTGAGCTCTTTGTATATTTTGCATGTCAACCCCTTATCGGATATGTCATTTATGAATATATCCTCCCATACTGTAGGATGCCTTTTTGTTCTACTGATGGTGTCCTTTGCTGTATAGAAGCTTTTCAGCTTGATATAGTTCCACTTGTTTGTTTTTGCATTTGTCTCCCTTGCCCGGGGAGATATGTTCATGAAGAAGTTGCTCATGTTTATGTCCAAGAGAGTTTTGCCTATGTTTTCTTCTAAGAGTTTTATGGTTTCCTGACTTACATCACGTCTTTGATCTATTTCGAGTTTACTTTTGTGTGGATTTAAGCAGTAATCCAGTTTCATTCTCTTATATGTAGCTGCCCAGTTTTGCCAACACCAGCTGTTGAAGAGGCTGTCATTTCCCATTGTATATATCCATGACTCCTTTATCGTATATTAATTGACCATATATGCTTGGGTTAATATCTGGACTCTATTCTGTTCACTGGTCTATGGATCTGTTCTTTTGCCAGTACCAAATTATCTTGATTACTGAGGCTTTCTGGTAGAACTTAAAATTGGGAAGCGAGATCCTCCCTGCTTTATTCTTCCTTCTCAGGATTGCTTTGGCTGTTCAGGGTCTTTTGTGGTTCCATATGAATTTTAGAACTATTTGTTCCAGTTCATTGAAGAATGCTATTGCTATTTTCATAAGGATTGCATCTGCATTTCATAAGATTGAATCTGCAGATTGCTTTAGGCAGGATGGCCAGTTTGACAATATTAATTCTTCCTAGCCAAGAGCATGGGATGAATTTCCATTTATTAGTCTCCTCTTTAATTTCTCTTAAGAGTGTTTTGTAGTTTTCAGGGTATAGGTCCTTCACTTCCTTGGTTAGGTTTATTCCTAGGTATTTTATTCTTTTTGATGCAATTGTGAATGGAATTGTTTTCCTGATTTCTCTTTCTGTTAGTTCATTGATAGAGTGTAGGAATGCAACAGATTTCTGTGTATTAGTTTTGTATCCTGCAACTTTGCTGAATTCAGGTGTTAGTTCTAGTAGTTTTGGAGTGGATTCTTTAGGGTTTTTTATGTACAATATGATGTCATCTGAAAACAGTGACACTTTGACTTCTTCCTTACCAATCTGGATGCCTTTTATTTCTTTGTGTTGTCTAATTGCTGTGGCTAGGAACTCCAGTACTATGTTGAATAAAAGTGGAGAGAGTGGGCATCCTTGTCTTGTTCCCTATCTTAAAGGAAAAGCTTTCAGCTTCTCGCTGTTAAGTATAATGTTGGCTGTGGGTTTGTCATATATGGCCTTTATTATGTTGAGGTACTTGCCCTCTATACCCATTTTGTTGAGAGTTCTTATCATGAATGGATGTTGATTTTTGTCGAATGCTTTTTCAGCATCTATGGAGATGATCATGTGGTTTTTGTCCTTTTTGTTGATGTGCTGGATGATGTTGCTCCATTTTCGAATGTTGTACCATCCTTGCATCCCTGAGATGAATCCCACTTGATCATGGTGTGTAATCCTCTTGATGTATTTTTGAATTTGGTTTGCTAATATTTTGTTGACTATTATTGCATCTGTGTTCATCAGGGATATTGATATGTCGTTTTCTTTTTTTGTGGTATCTTTGCCTGGTTTTGGTATTAGATTGATGCTGACTTCATAGAATGAGTTTGGGAGTATTCCCTCCTCTTCTATTATTTGGAAAACTTTAAGGAGAATGGGTATTATGTCTTCTCTAAATGTCTGGTAAAATTCAGTGGTGAATCTATCTGGTCAGGGAGTTTTGCTCTTGGGTAGTTTTTTTGATTAGTGATTCAATTTCGTTGCTGGTAATTGGTCTGTTTAGATTTTCTGTTTCTTTCTGGGTCATTCTTGGAGGTTGTATTTCTCTAGAAAGTTGTCCATTTCTTCTAGGTTATCCAGTTTGCTAGCATATAGATTTTCATTGTATTCTCTAATAATTCTCTGTATTTCTGTGGTGTTTGTCGTGCTTTTTCCTTACTCATTTCTGATTATGTTTATGTGTATAGATTCTCTTTTTCTCTTAATGAGTCTGACTAGGGGTTTATCTATTTTCTTTATTTTTTCAAAGAACCAGCTCTTGGTTTCATTGATTTTTTTCTATTGTTTAATTCTTCTCAATTTTATTTATATTTTCTCTGACCTTTATTATGTCCCTCCTTCTGGTGACTTTGGGCCTCCTTCTTCTTTTTCCAATTTCAATAATTGTGTCTTTAGACTGTTCATTTGGGAATGCTCTTCCTTCTTTAAAGAGGCTTGGATTACAGTATACTTTCCTCTTAGAACTGCCTTTGTGCATCCCACAGAAGTTGTGGCTTTGTGTTGTTGTTGTCATTAGTCTCCATATTTTCTTTGATTTCTGTTTTGATTTGGTCGTTAACCCATTGATTAATTAGGAGAATGTTGTTAAGTCTCCATGTATTTGTTTTTGTTTTTTTTTTGGAGTTCGACTCAGTTTATTTATTTATTTTTTTTACAATTTATTTTATTTTAGTATCATTAACCTACAATTACATGAGCAATATTGTGATGATTAAACTACCCCCTCCATCAGGTCCCCGCCACCAACCCTATTACAGTCACTGTCCATCAGTGTAGTGAGATGAGAATCACTACTTGTCTTCTCTGAGCTTTACAGTCCTCCCCGTACCCCCCCCCACCCTATGTCTGCTAATCGTAATGCCCCTTTTACCCTCTTATCCCTCCCTTCCCGCCCTTCTTCCCCAGTCCCTTTCCCTTTGGTAACTATTACTCCGTTCTTGGGTTCTGTAAGTCTGCTGCTGTTTTGTTCCTACAGTTTTTTTTCTTTGTTCTTTTACTCCACATATGAGTGAGATCATTTGATACTTGTCTTTTTCGGCCTGGCTTATTTCTCTGAGCATAATACCCTCCAGCTCCATCCATGTTGTTGCAAATGGTAGGATTTGGTTTTTTCTTATGGCTGAGTAATATTCCATTGTGTATATGTACCACATCTTCTTAATCCATTCATCTAC
>JAQQAC010015468.1:30013217-30118375 GCA_029783875.1 Phataginus tricuspis
GTGTTTTATTCTTTGCCTTTAGTTACTATTTCGATGGTCCTCATTCTTTGCTATGAATTTATTTTCTCTGGTGACATCTTTTTAGCCTTAGGGTGCTTCCCTCTAGAGCAGTCCGTTTAAGATATCCTGTAGTGGTGGTTTATGAGAGGCAAACTCTTTCAACTTTCCTTTGTCTTGAAATTGTTTAATCCCTCCGTCATATTTAAATGATAATCATGCTGGAAACAATATTCTTGGTTCGAGGTCCTTCTGTTTCATTATGTTAAATATATCATGCCATTCTCTTCTGGCCTGTAAGGTTTCTGTTGAGAAGTCTGATGATAGTCTGATGGGTTTTCCTTTGTAGGTGATCTTTTTTCTCTCTCTAACTACCTTCAATACTCTGTCTTTATCTTTGATCTTTGCCATCTTAATTATTATGTGTCTTGGTGTTGTCTTCCTTGGGTCCCTTGTGTTGGGAGATCTGTGGGCTTCCGTTGACTGCGAGACTATTTCCTTCCCCAGTGTGGGAAAGTTTTCAGCAATTATTTCTTCAAAGACACTTTCTATCCCTTTTTCTCTCTCTTCTTCCTCTGGTACTCCTATAATGCGAATATTGTTCCGTTTGGATTGGTCACCCAGTTCTCTCAATATTCTTTCATTCTTAGAGATCCTTTTTTCTCTCAGTACCTCAGCTTCTTTGTATTCCTCTTCTCTAGTTTCTATTTCATTTATTGTCTCCCCCACCGTATCCAATCTGCTTTTAATACCATCCATTGTGTTCTTCAAGGATTGGATCTACAGCCGGAATTCATTCCTTAGTTCTTGAATATCTTTCTGTACCACCATGAGCATGTTAATGATTTTTATTTTGAACTCCCTTTCATGGAGAGTCATAAGGTCCATATCATTTAAATCTTTCTCAGGAGTTGTATTCATAATTTTACTCTGGACCAGGTTCCTTTGGCGTTTCATATTTGTGTATGGAGCCCTCTAGTGCCCAGAAGCTCTACTCTCTGGAGCTGCTCAGCCCCTGAAGCAATGTCAGGGATTGTAGGAGAGTGGTATTGGTGCCTTGGGGGAGGAAAGGGCTGTTTCCTGGCTCCTGGCTGCTTTGCCTGTCTCCACTGTCTGAACCAGTGGGCTGAGCACAGAGGTATAAGCCTCTGTGCTTTGCCTTTTTAGTTGCTGTAGACAGATCTTCCCTCTGGCTGTCCTAACACCAGGGAAGAGTTTCCAGGTTTGCAAGCCCAGTGACGCTGGCCAGGCGAAAGGTGCACTAGTCTGCCTGTCACAGAAGGGGTTCTTGGAGTTGTGTAGGCAGCCAGGGAGCTGGCACACCTGAAGATCAGAAAACTCCCAATCTGCTGGGCAGAGTACACCCGGACAATTTTGTCTACCTGTCCTTTCTCCTGAGCAGTAAGCTCTGTGCAGTCCTTGCCCCCTTCGCAGGCCTCTTGCTAAGGTCTTCTTTGTTAGGAAGTCTCTCAGACTGCCTGCCTTTCTTTTGTCCCAGAGCAGCTGGGTATGGATCCCTGATTTCACAAGCAGCTAGAATCTTAGTCTCTCCAGGAATTCTGCCTGTCTTAGCTTTCCAAGCTCCTAATTACAAGAGTATCATGCAAGCACCATGAAATGTAGGTTTGTGCTCCCAGAGTAGATCTCCAGAGTTAGGTATTCAGCAGTCCCAGTTCTCCACTCCCTCTCTGCTCTGTTCCTGTTCCTCCTGCCGGTGAGCTGGGGTGGGGGAAGGGCTTGGATCCCGCAGGACCACAGCTTTAGTAATTATTTCTTCAAAGACACTTTCTATCCCTTTTTCTCTCTCTTCTTCCTCTGGTACTCCTATAGTGCGAATATTGTTCCGTTTGGGTTGGTCACACAGTTCTGTTAATATTCTTTCATTCCTAGAGATCCTTTTATCTCTCTCTGCCTCAGCTTCTCTGTATTCCTCTTCTCTGATTTCTATTCCATTAATAGTCTCTTGCATCTCATCCAGTCTGCTGCTAAGCCTGTTGATCGCTTGTCTCATTTCTTCATTGTCTTTCCTCACTTCCCTCACTTCCTCCCGCAGCTCTTGCATATTTCTCTGTAGATCCATCAGTATGGTTATGGCTTTTATTCTGAATTCTTTTTCAGGAAGATTGTGCATTTACATCCCTTCAGACTCCCTCTCTGCTCTCTGGGTCTGGATAATCTTTGTTTGTACTATATTCCTCTGTCTTTTCATGGCGATAGAAGTGGTCACTGATAGGTGCCATGTACGTCAGCTGGGTTCTTTAAGACCTTAAAAAAAAAGAAGAGAAAGAAAAAAAAGAAAGAAAAGAGAGAAAAAAACACCAAAAAAAACAAACAAAATGACGTCCCCTGGGAGTAGATTCTGTGAGGATGCTGTAAGTGGCGCTGTTGCTCCAATATTCCGCAGCTGCAGCCGCGCTGCTCCACAGGGCACTTTGTAGCTCTGGCCAGGGCAGGAATGAATGGGAGGCTGTTGATCTCTGTGGGAAGTCTCAGTAGGGCTACTTTTTCCCAGTTGCCAGCCAAGGGGTCCGAAATTCCCCAGGACTCCCAGCCTGCTTGGCCAAGTGTGCTGGGATGATCCTATTCCTCCGTTGGGCCTCTATATCTTTAAGACCGCTAAAAAACAGTGTGCACTTTTCTTTTGTCCCGGGGAGCGGGCTGCGAGGACCCAGTGCGTTCCCAGGCTCAGATCCTGCACCCTCTCTCTCCCCAATCTTCGATACACTGCGTGATGTGTGTCAGCACTCCTGGCGCAGGTCACCAGGACTGGTTATTTCGCAGGCCTGAACTTCCACTCCCTCCCTGCTCTGAATCCTCTCCTCCCGCCGGTGCGCTGGGGTGGGGGAGTGCTCATGTCCCGCCGGGTCACGGCTCCATATCTTACCCACCTCACGGGGTGCTGAGTCCTCTCAGGTGTAGATGCAGGCTAAGTGCTGTCCTGTATCTTCTGGTCTCTCTTTTAGGAATAGTTGTATTTGTTGTATTTTCATAAGTATATATGGTTTTGGGAGGAGGTTTCCGCCGCCCTGCTCACACCGCCATCTTCCCGGAACTCTCCCTATTCAAGTATTCTTGGTACCCAATCTTATGTTGGTTTCAAATATACAACACAGTATTTCACAGTTACTATATTATTAAATCCTCACCCCCCACTAGTGTGGTCCCTACCTATCAACATAGTAAGATGTTACAGAATCATTTAACTGTATTCTTCGTGATCTACTACTGTTGCCCTGACCAACTTATATTGTGATTATGAATTATTGTGCTACTTTATCCCCTTCCACTACACCCACACCAACTCCTCCCTCTCGTCCCTTGTCAGTGTCTGTGAGTCTACTGCTACTTTGTTCCCTCTGTTTTGCTTTGTTTTTTTGCTCCACAAATAAGTGAAACATATGGTATTTGTCTTTCTCCACCTGGCTTCTTTCACTGAGCATAATACCTTCTCGATTCATCCATGTTGTTGCAAATTGCAGGATTTCTTTTTTATGGCTGAATAATATTCTGTTGTGTATATGTACCACATCTTCTTTATCTAGTCGTCTACTGATGGACACTTAGGTTCCTTCCACATCTTGGCTATTGCAAATATTGCAGCAGGAAACATAGGGGTGCACATGTCTTTTCGAATCAGGGATTTTGTTTTCTTTGTGTAAATGCGTAGGAGTGGAATGACTGGATCAAATGGTATTTCTATTTTTAGTTTTTTGAGCCACCCCCATATTGCTTTCCAATTTCCAACAACAGTTACATAAATTTACATTCCCACCAATAGTGTAGGAGGGTTCCCATTTCTCCAAATCCTCGCCAGCATTTGTTATTTCTTGTCTTTTGTATAGTGGCCATCCTAACTGGTCTGAAGTGATATCCCATTGTGGTTTTAATTTGCATTTCCCTGGTGATTAGCAATGTGGAGCATCTTTTCATGTGCCTGTTGGCCATTTGTATTTCTCCTTTGGCAAAGTGTCTGTTCACGTCCTCCACCCATTTTTTAATTGGGTTATTTGTTTTTTGAGTGTTAAATCATATGAGTCCTTTATATAGTTTAGATGTTAACTCCTTATCAGATGAGTCATTTATGTAAATATTCTTTCATACTGTAGGGTGCCTTTTTGTTTTGTTGATGGTGTCCTTTGTTGTACAGTTTTTTTGTTTGGTTTAGTCCCACTTGTTCATTTTTATTTTGTTTCCCTTGGCCAAGGAGATGTGTTCAAGAAAAAGTTGCTCATGCTTATATTCAAGATATTTTTGCCTATGTTTTCTTCTAAAGAGTTTTATGGTTACATGACTTACATTCAGGTCTTTGACCCATTTTGGGTTTACTTTTGTTTATGGAGTTAGACAATAATCCAGTTTCATTCTCTTACATGTAGCTATCTGGTTTTCCCAGCACCAGTTGTTGAAATGGCTCTCTTTTCCCCATTGTATATTCATTGCTTTTTTATTGTATATTAATTGACCATATATACATGGGTTTATATCTGGGCTGTCTGTTCTGTTCCATTGATCTATTGGTATGTTCTTGTGCCAGTACCAAGTTGTTTTGATTACTATGGCTTTGTAGTATAGCTTGAAGTCAGGGGATGTAATCCTCCCAGCTTTGTTCTTCTTTCTCAGGATTACTTTGGCTATTTGGGGTCTTCTGTGGTTCCATATGAATTTTAGAACTGTTTCTTCCAGTTCATTGAAGAATGCTGTTGGTATTTTGATAGAGATTGCACTGAGTCTGTAAATTGGTCAGGATGGCCATTTTGACAGTATTAATTCTTCCTATCCATGAGCACAGGATAGATTTCCTTTTATTTGTATCTAATTTCTCTCATGAGTGTCATACAATTTTCAGCGTAAAGGTCTTTTACCTCCTTGGTTACGTTTATTCCTGGGTATTTTATTCTTTTTGATGCAATTGTAAATGGAGTTGTTTTCCTGATTTATCTTTCTGCTAGTTTGTTGTTAGTACATAGGAATGTACGAGATTTTTGTGTATTAATATTCTATACTGCAACGTTGCTGAATTCAGTTATTCTAATATTTTTTTGGTGGAGTCTTTAGGGTTTTCTATATATAATATGTTATCTGCAAATAGTGACAGTTTAATTAATTCCTTACCAATTTGTATGCCTTTTCTCTCTTTCTGTTGTCTTATTGCCATGGCTAGAACCTCCAGTACTATGTTGAATAAAAGCGGTGAGAGTGGGTACCATTGTCTTGTTCCACATCTTAGAGAAAAAACTGACAGCTTTTTGCAATTAAATATGATGTTAGCTGTGGGTTTGAGTTCTCCTAATTGAACTTGTTTTTTCATTGTTTCATTATGTAAACTTTCAAGCATACAGTAAAGTTGAAACAGTAGCCCCCTGTCACCTGGATTCTACAATATTGACCTGTCTTTTAGATAGTTGTCAATAAAAACCTATAATGTCAAGATTTCTGTATATTTTCAACACTTAATAATCACCAACTCCCCAAAACATAGTGGACACAACAAATATTTGTAAAAGAAGTAAATACTAAAAATTGCAGCTTTGCGTATTTCTGGAAATATATAAAAATATATTGAATATACAGATGGTGGCATGAGAGGTGAGACAGAGGCTTCCTCCTAAAACTGTGTATAATACAAAAATATAACTGATACAACTACTCCTGAAAGAGCAACAGGAAAGAGGACTGCACCAAAATACATACACTTGGAGACAAGAGCAGACCTCATAGAACAGGGTAACACTAAAGCTGTGGCCCAGAGGGACCCGAGCCCTTCCCCCACCTCAGCTCAACTGCAGGAGGAAGAGAAATGGAGCAGGGAGGGAGTGGAGACCTGGGACTGCTGAATACCTAACTCCAGAGATCTCTGGGAGCACAAACCTACATTTCATGGTGTTTGCATGATACTCTCATAATTATGGGGTTTGAAAGCTAAGACAGGCAGAATTCCTGGAGAGACTGAGATTCCAGCTCCTTGTGGAAAGCAGGGATCCATATCTGGCTGCTCTGGGACAAAAGAAAGGCAGGCAGTCTGACAGACTTCCTAACAGCAAGAGGGCTGCTAAAGGGGCAAGGATTGCACAGAGCTTATTGCTCAGGAGAAAGGACAGGTAGACAAAATTGTCTGTGTGCACTGTGCCCAGCAGGTTGGGAGCTGTCACGATCTTCAGGTGCTCCAGTTCCCTGGCTGCCTACACAGCTCCAAGAACCCCTTCTGTGATAGGCAGCCTACTGCGCCTTTCTCCTGGTCACCCCCACCTGGCTCACAAACCGGCAAACCCTACCCTGGTGTTAGCCCAGACAGAGGAAAGATCTGTCTACAGCAACTACAAACGCAAAGCACAGAGGCTTATACCTGTGTGCTCAGCCCACTGGTTCAGGCAGTGGAGAAAGGCATAGCAGCCAGGAAGCAGGGAACATCTCTTTCCTCCCCCCAGGCACCAAAACCACTCCCCTGAGATCCCCGACATTGCTTCAGGGGCACAGAAGCTCCAGAGAGTAGAACTTCTGGACACTAGAGAGCACCATATGCAAATATGAAATGCCAAAGGAACCTGATTCAGAGTAAAATTATTAATACAACTCCTGAGAAAGATCTAAATGATATCGACCTCATGACTCTCCCTGAAAGGGAGTTCAAAATAAAAATCATTAACATGCTCATGGAAGTACAGAAAGATATTCAAGAACTCAGGAATGAACTCCAGTCGGAGAGCACAATGGACAGTATTAAAAGCAGATTGGAAATGGTGGAGGAAATGATAAATGAAATAGAAACTAGAGAAGAGGAATACAAAGAAACTGAGGACAGAGAGAAAAAATAATCTCCAAGAATGAAAGAATATTGAGAGAACTGTGTGATCTATCCAAACGGAACAATATTTGCATTATAGGGGTACCAGAAGAAGAGAGAGAAAAAGGGATAGAAAGTGTCTTTGAGGAGGTAATTGCTGAAAACTTCCCCAATCTGGGGAAGGAGATACTCTCTCAGGCCATGGAGGTGCACAGATCTCCCAACACAAGGGACCCAAGGAAGACAACACCAAGACATATAAAAATTAAAATGGCAAAGAACAAGGATAAGGACAGATTATTAAAAGCAGCCAGAGAGAGATATAAGATCACATACAAAGGAAAGCCCATCAAGCTATCAGACTTCTCAACAGAAACCTTACAGGCCAGAAGAGAATGGAATGATGTATTTAATGCAATGAAGCAGAAGGACCTTGAACCAAGATTACGTTATCCAGCAAGATTATCATTTAAATTTGAAGGAGGGATTAAACAATTCCCAGATAAGCAAAAGTTGAGAGAATTTACCTCCCACAAACCATCTCTACAGTGCATTTTGGAAGGACTGCTAAAGATGGAAGTGCTCCTATGGTTCAATACCTGTCACCAGAGGTAATAAAACCAGAGTAAAGAAAGTAGAACAGCTAATTACAAAGAAAAGGCAAAATTAAATTAACTATCCCCAAAGTCAATCAAGGGATAGACAAAGAGTACAGAATATGATACCTAATATATAAAGAATGGAGGAGGAAGAAAAGGGAGGAGAAAAAAAGAACCTTGAGATTGTGTTTGTAATAGCATATTGAGTTAGGTTAGACTCTTAGATAGTAAGGAAGTTAGCCTTGAACCTTTGGTAACCACGAATCTAAAGTCTGCAATGGCAATAAGTACATACCTATCAATAATCACCCTAAATGTAAATGGACTAAATGCACCAATCAAAAGACAGAGAGTCACCGAACAGATAAAAAAACAAGACCCATCTATATGCTGCCAACAAGAGACTCACTTCACACCCAAAGACATACACAGACTAAAAGTGAAGGGATGGAAAAAGATATTTCATGCAACTAATGGGGAGAAAAAAGCAGGTGTTGCAGTAGTTGTATCAGACAAAAGAGACTTCAAAACAAAGAAAGTCACAAGAGACAAAAAAGGATATTACAAAATGATAAAAGGGTCAATCCAACAAGAAGATATAACCATTATAAATATCTATGCGCCCAACACAGGAGCATCTACATATGTTAAACAGATACTAACAGAATTAAAAGGGGAAATAGAATGCAATGCATTTATTCTAGGAGACTTCAACACACCACTCACTCTGAAGAACAGATCAACCAGACAGAAAATAAGTAAGGAGACAGAGGCACTGAACAACACATTAGAACAGATGGACCTAACAGACATCTACAGAACTCTACACCCAAAAGCAGCAGAATACACATTCTTCTCAAGTGCACATGGAACATTTTGAAGAATAGATCATATTCTAGGCCACAAAAAGAGCCATGGTAAATTCAAAAAGATTGAAATTGTACCAACCAGTTTCTCAGATCACAAAGGTATGAAACTAGAAATAAATTACACAAAGAAAATGAAAAATCCCACAAACACATGGAGGCTTCAGAACATGCTCCTAAATAACCAATGGATCAATGGCCAAATAAAAACAGAGATCAAGCAATATATGGAGACAAATGAAAACAATAATTCAACACCACAATATCTGTGGGATGCAGTGAAGGCCGTGCTAAGAGGAAAGTATATTGCAATACAGGCCTACCTCAGGAAAGAAGAACAATCCTATATGAGCAGTCTAAAATCACAATTAATGAAACGAGAAAAAGGAGAACAAATGGGACCCAAAGTCAGTAGAAGGAGGGACATAATAAAGATTAGAGAAGAAATAAATAAAATCGAGAAGAATAAAACAATTGAAAGGATCAACGAAAGCAAGAATTGGTGCTTCAAGAAAATAAACAAAATAGATAAAGCCCTAGCCAGACTTATGACGAAAAAAAGAGTCTACTCACATAAACAAAATCAGAAATGAGAAAGGAAAAATCACTATGGACACCACAGAAATACAAAGATTTATTAGAGAATACTATGAAAAGTATATGCTAACAAACTGGATAACCTAGAAGAAATGGACACCTTTCTAGAAAAATACAACCTTCCAAGGCTGACCTAGAAAGAAACAGAAATCTGTACAGACCAATTACCAGCAACGAAATTGAACTGGTAATCCAAAACCTACCTAAGAACAAAACGCTTGGACCAGATGGCTTCACTGTTGAATTTTATCAAACATTTAGGGAAGACCTAATACCCATACACTTAAAAGTTTTCCAAAGAGTAGAAGAAGAGGGAATACTTCCAAACTCATTCTATGAGGCCAGCATCACTCTAATACCAAAACCAGGCAAAGACACCACAAAAAAAAAGAAAATTACAGACCAATATCCCTGATGAACATAGATGCAAAAATACTCAACAAAATATTTGCAAACTGAATTCAGAAATACATCAAAAGCATCATACATCATGATCAAGTAGGATTTATTCCAGTGATGCAAGGATGGTACAGCATTCGAAAATCCATCAACATCATCCACCATATCAACAGAAAGAAGGACACAAACCACATGATCATCTCCATAGATGCTGAAAAAGCATTCGACAAAATTCAACATTCATTCATGATAAACACTCTCAACAAAATGGGTATAGAGGGCAAGTACCTCAACATAATAAACGCCATATATGACAAACCCACAGCCAACATCATACTTAACAAGAAGCTGAAAGCTTTTCACCTAAGATCAGGAACAAGACAGGGATGCCCACTCTCCCCACTGTTATTCAACATAGTATTGGAGGCCCTAGCCACGGCAATCAGACAAAACAAAGACATACAAGGCATCCAGATTGGCAAGGAAAAAGTTAAACTGTCCCTGTTTGCAGATGACATGATATTGTACATAAAAAACCCTAAAGAATCCACTCCAAAACTACTAGAACTAATACCTGAATTCAGCAAAGTTGCAGGATACAAAATTAATACGCAGAAATCTGTGACATTCCTATACACTAACAATGAACTAACAGAAAGAGAAATCAAGAGAACAATTGCATTCACAGTTGCATCAAAAAGAATAAAATAGCTAGGAATATACCTAACCAAGGAAGTGAAAGACCTGTACTCTGAAAACTACAAGACACTCATGAGAGAAATTAAAGAAGATACCAATAAATGGAAACTCATCCCGTGCTCATGGATAGGAAGAATTAATATTGTCAAAATGGCCATCCTGCCTAAAGCAATCTACAGATTCAATGCAATTCCTATCAAAATACTAACAGCATTCTTCAATGAACTAGAGAAAATCATTCTAAAATTCAGATGGAACCACAAAAGACCCCGAATAGCCAAAGCAATCCTAAGAAGGAAGAATAAAGCTGGGGGGATTATGTTCCCCAACTTCAAGCTCTACTACAAAGCCACAGTACTCAAGACAATTTGGTACTGGCACAGGAACAGACCCATTGACCAATGGAACAGACTAGAGAGCCCTGATATAAACCCAACCATATATGGTCAATTAACATATGATAAAGGAGCCATGGACATACAATGGAGAAATGACAGCCTCTTCAACAGCTGGTGTTGGCAAAACTGGACGGCTACATGCAAGAGAATGAAAATGGATTATTGTTTAACCCCATACACAAGAGTAAACTTGAAATGGATCAAAGACCTGAATGTAAGTCATGAAACCATAAAACTCTTAGAAGACAACATAGGCAAAAATCTCCTGAGTATAAGCATGAGCAACTTCTTCCTGAACGCATCTCCTCGAGCAAGGGAAACAAAAGCAAAAATGAACTCATGGCACTACATCAAACTAAAAAGCTTCTGTACAGCAAAGGACACCATCAACAGAACAAAAAGGCATCCTACAGTATGGAGAATATATTTGTAAATGACATATCCGACAAGGGGTTAACATCCAAAATTTATAAAGAACTTACACACCTCAACACCCAAAAAATAAATAACCCGATAAAAAAATGTGAACAGACACTTCTCCAAAGAAGAAATTCAGATAGCCAACAGACACATGAAAAGATGCTCCACATCACTAATCATCAGGGAAATGCAAATTAAAACCTCAATAAGATATCACTTCACACCAGTAAGGATGGCCAGCATCCAAATGACTAAGAACAACAAATGCTGGTGAGGATGTGGAGAAAAGGGAACCCTCCTACACTGCTGGTGGGAATGTAAGCTAGTTCAACCATTGTGGAAAGCAATATGGAGGTTCCTCAAAAAACTAAAAATAGAAATACCATGTGACCCAGGAATCCCACTCCTTGGAATTGACCCAAAGAATACAACTTCTCAGATTCAAAAATACATATGCACCCCTATATTGATCACAGCACTTTTTACAGTAGCCAAGATATGGAAGCAACCTAAGTGTCCATCAGGAGATGAATGGATAAAGAAGAAGTGGTACGTATACCCAGTGGAATACTATTCAGCCATAAGAAAGAAACAAATTCTACCATTTGCAACAACATGGATAGAGCTGGAGGATATTATGCTCAGTGAAATAAGCCAGTCGGAGAAAGACAAGTGCCAAATGATTTCCCTCATTTGTGGAGTATAACGACAAGGCAAAACTGAAGGAACAAAACAGCAGCAGACTCAGAGACTCCTGGAAGGAACTAATGGTTACCAAAGGGGAGGGGTGTGGGAGGGCGGGTGGGGAGGGAAGGGGAACGGGATTGAGAGGTATTATGTTTAGTACACATGGTGTGGGCGGTCACCAGGAAAACAGTGTAACACAGAGAGGGCAAATAGTGAATCTGTGGCATCTTACTATACTGAAGGACAGTGACTGCATTGGGGTATGGGTGGGGACTTCATAATATGGGTAAATGTAGTAACCACATTGTTTTTTCATGCGAAACCTTCATAAGAATGTATATCAATAATACCTTAATAAAAAATTTTTAAATATCTATATATTGAATACAAAGAAGATATTCACCCTCCTTTGACTCTATATCATTAAGTATTTCTTGAGACCCTACTATATGCCAGACAGAATGTTAAAGAGCAGAAGATGCATAGGATGTGGTCCTGGTCTCAGGAGCTCACAGCCCACAGAGAAGCAGATATGTAAAGAAATCCACCCAGTACAATGTGACCGAAAAGTGCCAGTGGGGATCAGAGGAGGAACCAACTCATTCTTGGAAATCAGTATTGCTGTCATGAAAGGAGAACATGTATGCCCTGGGGCCTCAAACAAGTGGAACTTTGTCTAATGGAGAAGATTTCAGATACAAACTTTGAGCCATATAAACAGCATACCACAGGTCTGGGGAAATGGCTTGAGTATAGGGTAATAGGTTTTCAAATAGAAAGATGATAGATTTGTTTTAAGCGAGAGAATTCTGCCCCACAAAGAATAATTGAGGCTGCGGGCAAGGGATTGGGGCAGTAGTGCCTCACCTCTCTTACAGCCACAAGAGTAGATCCCCTAATTTTTTGAGTGTGTACTGCAGATCACACCAGTGATACAATAAGCAGTAATAGTCCTGATATCACTTTGCTTATAGTCTCTACCATCCATCTGTCTACAGCTCTGTCAGCCAGTTATATCTTATGATTCCTTCTAATTTCTCCCTCATTCTGTCGAACTACTTTTTAATACAGGCAGCTGTTGAATTAGTTCCTCCCTCAGATCAGATGAAAACCTGAAGAAGTTTTTCTAGAGATGAGAAAAGAAACCACATATTGTTTTGTTTTTATATCCCCAATAGCTGACACAATGTTGAAATATCATAAGCCTTCAGTAATTCAATGAATCATTGAGATACTGAAGAAGGAAAATGAATAGGAACTGGTGACCTATAGTATACTGTGGGTGTGGGAAATGGAGGTGGCAGCAATGCCTCCAAGGTCTCTTGATTGGTGACCAGGTGGATGGTGATGTCCTCACCTGAGATAGGAAATCTCAGGGGATGAATGAGATTGGTGGAAAGGAGAGGGGAAATAATGAGTTCATTTCCAACATGAAGCTGGAGTTGTCTGTCATGCACTTGATGTGCTTCCTGATCTTCAAACTCTTCATATATAATTCAGTTGAACTTTTGATTCACAGAAGCATGAACACAACCAGAATTGTTTCAATGTTGAAAAATAACTTGGCTAGAACCATAAGCCCAAATGTATAATGTTTGGACAATTCTTTGTTCTGAGCATGCTTCCCTAGATATATACTATTTGAAACTTATCTGTTATGGGATTTATTTTGATTCATGTAGCAAAAAGGAACAAAAAAATGATAGCTAATAATGTCTGTCAGTAATATCAGCTGGAGAATTACAAAGGACATATGATAAAGGTAATGAGTCTTTGGGGGAAATAACAACAACAAAAGTGGACCAAAAGGAAGATAGACATCATAAAAGGCACTTTAAAGCTCTTCTGTTTCTTTAGAAAACATGGTAGATTTTCTTTTGGTTTGTTTGGTTTGGTGGTTTTTTTGTTTGTTTGTCCCTGATCCAAGTATCTACTTTGATTTAGAATTTTATTTTTGTGTTTTATTTGACAGCCTAAATTTACTTTTACAATAATGTCAGTTTTCATATGGGGATTGTACAGTTCATATATTTTAATAAAATAACCATTTCTATATATTTGATTCCCCTGCTGTTTAAAAGTTCATTTGTCTCTTCATTGGGTTCTGTGATAAACAATTTTAAATTCCTCTTTTCACAATGTAGAAACAACTATGCCTCTTTTGCCCTTTTATAGCTATTTTCCTTTAATTCTTCTTTGTAGAGGCAGGAATGTTTTATAAGATGTTATTGTTACAACAATTCTAAGTTTGTCAAATTACAGGTTATGTAAAAACTTAATTATGCGTTGTGCCACATTTAAGCCAGAACTATAAAAATGTGTGTGTGTGTGTGTGTGTGTGTGTGTGTTACAGTATTTTGACAACCATAATACATTTTAAGGAAAAAATAATAATCATTTAAAGTATTTTTTTTTCCATGTTCATCTTCAGCAAGCAGAGAAGGGCATTTCTGAAGTGAGATTAGACAATAGAGCCAACTTCATTTTTTATGCACGTGAACGGAGAGGGCTTGAGGTTATTAGTTGAAACCGAGTAACCTTTTCAGGCTTTCATCTCTTTCTTTTCAAATTTGAATATGAAAAGCATATTCAAGTCAAAGACCATCACTTTAATGACATTTGGCAGTCATTTGATTTATTAGGTTTTAGAAAAAATTTCCCTTTAAATATTTCATCATACTATGCTAATCCTAGTAATATTGCCAGCTGCAGCCTTGTACCTGTATTAGTGGAGACAGAATGGTGTGGAATTTTCTCTGTCATCCTAGTAAAATTTCCATGAATCTGCTGAATAATAAAATAACCTTATTGAAATATTCAGATTTGAGTTTTTAGTTAAAGTGTCTTAGAATACATAATAAAAGAAAATGTCTTTTGAAAGAAGGGGGTAAAATTACTTCATCAAATATTGAGGGGGTTTGACAGCAATGGAAATTATTCCTTATGAGGATATTTTTTAAATAGCATGCTTATGCTTTTCAATCTGAATAATTATATGCTTTGAAAAATCTAAGTAATCACTATTATAAATTTGGCTACTTATTTATGTTTTACAGTGACTTCCTAAAAGTTGGTCATATAAACATGTTCACGATATTCTAATTATTTGAAGTTATATAATTTACCTCTGACTTATATACTCTCTGCGGCATGCCTCTGAATTTATTAAAGAGAGATTTAGGAAAGGAGAATAAAGAACAAATTTAATATTGTTAAAAAAACATTTAACTGAAGTGTTATCTTGGTTTGCTTTGATCCCTGAATAATCTAAACTTTCTCAGGTACTGTAGTTTAAGTAAAAGCAGTGATAAACATGTATTTCATTACATAGTTTGAAACAAGGCCAACTGATACTTGTCATTCTGAAAGCAGTGGGAGATGAAGATCTCATAATCTTCACTTTTGATAGACTATTAGTGGGGTATTTATAGCCTCAAATGTAAATCAGGAGTCTATTGCCATGACACTGTTAACTTCAAACCCTGGGGCATTAGAATCTCATTCTCTCTCTCTGTCGTGAATAATCTATCACATGTAAAACTATACAGGACACTATTATATAGTAGGGTGTTCCAAATGTGTTTCAAAAGAGAAACCCATTGGCCTTCATGTCTCACTGAAAATTGATAGTGAAAAAGAGTATAGGAATTTTTGTTCATTTGCTTTATTTGTTTCTTTGTTGTTTTTTTGTTTTTGCTCTTTAAACAGCCATCAGAAAAAATTCGGATTGAAATCATAGCTCTAAGCCTTAATGATTCTCCAGTAACTGCAGATGACACTATCCAGCGGCTATTCGTTGAATGCCGATTCTACAGTCTCCCTGCTGAAGAGACACCTGTGTCACTTCCCAAACCCAAGAGTGGGCAGTGGGTCTACTATAACTATAGCAATGGTATGTATGGTTCATTTATAATACAGACTTTTATTTTTGTCTTTGTCTATGAAGGAAGCTGAACACAGAGAAAGTATTATTCTCTAATGTTCACATGAAATCATGGAAGTTTTGTCAGAATAAATTAAGAAAAGTCAAACCTGTAGCATAAGGATTAAGACACAAAGCAATACTAAAGAGAAAAAAAAAATTTAGGAAAACAATGTTTCTAGATGCTCCTGCTACATCATACTATCTTACATCAAAAATGCCATCTAGGTCTACAATTGAATTTAATTGAAAAATGTATTTCAAGGAGAAAAAATACTAGTTTTTAAATTGTGATTTAAACAATTCAGTGGCCTAATTTTTTTCTACCTTTCAGATCAATGTCATCACATTGATATTTTTATAGTTTATGTCTGTATCTCTCCTAGGGTCTACATGTTCAGGATTTTAATTGAGTGACATAAGTTTCTACAGTGCCTTTTCATCTTTTAGCCCACACATCCATTCACAGCAGCAAGCAGGTTTTTCTTCTAGGGCTTTATCTATCAGCCAGTTGACATGAGAGTCTATGAGACGAGTGAGATCCACCTGGCACCCTGTACGTTCTTAAGTCAAGCAACTTTAAGACATTTTTAAGAATAATATATATCAGTATATAATTAGAGAGGAGTAAAAAGAATCATAGCAAGCTTCTGTGACCCTAATTTGAAACTGCTTACCAGGTTCTCCTAAAGCCCTATATTAAAACAAACCATAAAGAAGGAGTGTTGCATTATCTTTAGCATAATAGGCCATCTTACCCTAGTTGAACACCAATATTTTTTTTCTCATCAGTTTTGTAAATTGCATTTTAATCAACATATGTAATCTTGGTGTTGTAATGGTATGATTACAAATGCTCATGGTTACTTTTATTTTTTTTGACAACTAGCATTTTTTGAAATATATTCATTACTTGAGACAATATTCATATCTGGAGATCTGGTCTAGTCTTCTTGTACCCACAGTTCTCACTAGTTATGTGAACTTGAGCAAGATGTTTAAATTTCATGGTTCCCTATTTTTTAATCTATTGAATAAGGTGCTCTCTAAGATCACTTCCAGCACAATCCTATAAAAACAAGTAGGTTGGGAAATCACATGGGAAGTAAATATTGTGGTCAGACCAAGAACCTGATTCCTTCTTTTCACTGAATTGATACAAAGAAATATTTACAAAAATATTTTCTCAAGCTTCCTAGAGACCTTTAAACTGCAGAGTGCCAAAAAAAAAGTAAACCACATCAAATATTATTAGTAATTAAAGAACTGTTTAGTTCAACTAATTTTAATGAAGATACTCCAAGAAAAAAGACAAAATTTTCTGGCTTTTGTATTATTCTTTGTAAAGGTCAGCAATAGAATGTTTGGACTGGCAACAAAATCGTTTTTTAGAAAATGTACCTTGAAAAGTGCAGCCGAACAGATGTTTCCATTTGCTTAAAGAGCAATGCAAGTCATTCTTTGGAAGAAACTTGTGACACATGCTCAAGTATCCTGAATTCACTGTGATCTCACTTGGTGACCTGGGTCTGTTTGGAGCTTTTCGTTGGTTGGTTGGTGGTTGGTTGGTTGGTTGTCACTGGTTTGGGTTTTTTTTTCCTTTTACTGAAAGATACCATACTACCTAATTGGTATCTTAAGAGTTGCTTATGTTTCAAATGCATTAGTCATTCGATAGCAACAAGAAAAGAAATATTCTATTAGAAATTAATTCAATAAGAGTGTTTACCTTTCTTCAGCTTCTATTCCTACCTATAGAGATTTGACTATGTAGAATTCAAGGTTAAATGAAAAGAAGTTTAAAGATATCTGATGGGAAGGGAGAGAGATGTATTTTATGCTTAGAAGCAAAATAATGCTGTTTTATATCTACTGCATCTGAAAAAATGAGTCCTAAGTCGCCAGCAAATTTGAGAAATAATATTAGCCATATAGAAGTCTTTATTTTTTACTTCAAAATGACATAACGAAAATGTTTTTAAATTATTACATTCACATCTCCTTCACTGCAGGGCAATCTCCTTAAATCTTTGGTTAATAAATAACTATCTCATCTAATTATTGTAATGATTTACCATTCTCTTGTTACTTGATATAAAAGGTCAATATAGTGTAGCCTTATATCTTGCAAGTCTTATTAAGTGTTAATGGAAATAGTTTTATTTCCAAGCTTTTTAATTCAGACAGAAAATTTAAAGGACAGTTAGTACATGCTATCTTGAACAGCATGCCAGTCAAGAGGTTAACTGAAACTTGCAATGATTTTTTACCCTGTATTACTACTTGAGTGTATACAAAGCATTTGTATACTAAGGCCTAAATTAGGTACAAAAATGAGAGGTTTAGACTTGTGATCTCCAGGATTATTTATGGCCCGATTTAATCTTTATTAAGAGGTGTTAATACCAGTTTCACCTATACAAAAAGTATTTCTTCTTGGGGCTACTAACACTGAAAAAAAAACAGCAACAAAGTTGGAATTCACTTACTAGACATTGGGTAGCAAGAACAAAACATTTGTATTTTATTGGGCTTGAAAATTTTACTCAGAGAATACTGAGAAAGCAAGAAAATAGTTTGAAAAAAATATAAGATTAATGGTAGGTCTGAAGAATGTTGTCTGTGCTGAATAAAGCCTTCTAGGGAATTGACAGTGGGAAGAAAAAAGATTAATGAAATCATCCAAAGTTTTTATGAGACTTACACAGGTCCCTGCCCTTAGTCTCTAAGCATTGAACAATCTATCTTTTGGAACAATTAAAATTTAATTCAGAAGATGAAAAGGATGCAGAGCTTTAGATTTTGTTACTAATGGGAAGAAAAACTTGGCAAAGATAAGGATCACAGAGAAACACAAGTTATCTCTGAGATTCAAGGTTATCAACCCTTTTATAATCAAACCAGATGTATTTCTTACTTCTGCCAAAAGCCACTGATAAAGAATATAAGGATTTCTCCAACCTACAGAAGTAGGGGATCTTTTTTTAATGGTAGACAATTCAAGATCAGCTCAAGTAATTTGGACTACTGGTTTTGTATCTTTTTTGAGACATATGCTTTCAGTAAGTTTATGTCAAAATCTAGCAAGTCCTAAAAAAATGTGATTTCTGGTGGGAATGAAAGGTAAATAGCTTCATAATCACCAGAATTGCTTTTTTAAAGCAATTTAAGGAATAAAAAAAACTTTCTAAAGTTTTGATGTTATAGTTTTCTTTTAAACCGTCTAGTTTCAGAACACCAAATTGATGTCCTTAGAATTAAGACCTAATTAGAAGTGGCCAAAGTGTCCCTATTTCCCACATGTTCAACACAAAAATGTTCAGTGGTTCCTGATCCTGTTCAAAACTTGAGCAAAGGAATGTTGGGCTAAACAGTGGTTTTGTATGTGTGCTGTCCTGGCCAGCAACAGCAGCAGCTGGGAAGATACTGGAAATGCAGATCCTGAGGCCCTACCCCAGACCTGCTGAATCAGAACCAGGGTGGTGGGGTAAGCTCAGTAATCTGCATTTTAACAAGTCCACCAGGGGATCCTGATATACATTAATAACTAAAACCCATGGGGTCACATTAATACGGCACAATCTGGCCTTGCTTGTGTAAGCAGGGGAGCACTAGTTCTAATTTGGTGTGCCTTTGGAGAACTAAGCTGATTGGTAGGTAGCTTGAGTTTTTTCAAAAAAGGAATTTTAAAAAGTATCTAGTCAAGAGAGTTGTGTTTTTTTGTTTTGTTTTGTTTGAGATATTTCCTTTTTTTTTTAATTGAAGTATAGTTGATATACAATCTCATAGTGGTTTCAAGTATACAACACAGTGGTCCAACAGTTACAGTATTCAATCTTTACTCCAACTAATGCAGTTACTATCTGTCCATGAAGAAAGATGTTACAGAACCATTGGCTATATTCTCCATGCCTTACTACTAACCCCATGACCACCTTACATTATGTTTGAGATTTCTGTGCTCCTTTAATCTCCTCACTGTCCCACCCACCCCAATGCATCCCCCGTGGTAACCACCAGTCACTTCTCAGTGTCTATGAGTCTACTGCTATTTTGTTCTCATTTTGTTTTGTTTTGTTCTAGATTATTCAAATAGGTGAAATCATATGGTATTTGTCTTTTTCCACCTGGCTTATTTCACTTAGCATAACACCCTCTAGGTCCATCCATGTCATAGCCAATAATAGGATTTCTTTCTTTTTTATGGCTGAATAATATTCCATTGTACATATGCACCATCCAAAATATATAAAGAATTCACAAAACTCAACACAAAAAAAAAAACAAGTAATCCTATTAAAAAATGGGCAGAGGACCTGAACAGACACTTCTCCAAAGAAGAAATATAGATGTCCAACAAGCACATGCAAAGGTGCTCCACATCACTAACCATCAGGGAAATGCAAATCAAAATCACAGTGAGGTATCACCTCACACCAGTTAGAATGGCCACTATCCAAAAAACAAGAAATAACAAGTATTGGAGAGGATATGGAGAAATGGGAACCCTCCTACATTATTGGTGGGAATGTAAATTGATGCAGCCACTGTGAAAAGCAGTATGGAGGTTCCTCAGAAAAATAAAAATAAAAATATCATACAACCCAGTAATTCCACTTTAGGAATTTACCCAAAGAAAACAAAATCCCTGATTCAGAAAGATATATGCAGCCCTGTGTTTATTGCAGCATTATTTACAATAGCTAAGATATGGAAGCAAAGAGAGTTGTTTAAGGTACCTAGACAGGTGTATCTCAGCAATACCTCATTGTGAAAGATGAAAGGAGACTGGGGTGGCTTCCCTTGATATAGTTATGGAACCTCTTTCTCACATTCCAGTCTGTGCTAACATGGTTGCAGCTTAAACAGCAACAAAAGTCTTGGCCTCATAAAGAAGAAAGAAAAGTTATAGCATGGAGGTTAAGAAGGCAGGCTCTGGAGGCAGACATTGCTGGATTCAAATTCTGGCTCTGCCACTTTCTAAGTGACCTTGGGCAAAGTATACCTTTTCTGGGTCGGTTTAGTCATCTGTAAAAATGTTGGTCAGCATGGTTCTTAACATATGTGAATAAATGGTGGCTGTCACTATTTTTATCTTTGTTAAGAGAACAGAAAGTACAGTCTGCTGGCCAACTGGATGAAACAAAAGCAGAAGGTGTCCCAACAATACCATTTTTTTTTTACCAATTTCAGTGGTAAAGTTATTTTTTTTTAAGTTAGATATATGAATATATGAATATGTACATGTGCTACAGCAATTCTTCTGGATATATACCCAGAAGAATTGAAAGCAAGCACTCTGACAGATGTTTGTACATCCATGTTCATAGCAGCATTATTCACTATAGCCAAAAATGTGGAAACAACCCAAATGTCCATCAACAGATAAATGGATAAACTATATATATATATGTATATACATATACCTGCATATAATGGAACATTATTCAGTCTTTAAAAAGGAATGAAATTTTGATACCTGCCATGGATGAACCATGAATATATTATGCTAAATGAAATAAGCCAAACACAAAAGGACAGATATTACATGGCTCCACTTATATGAGATACCCAGTGTAGTCAAATTTATAGACACAGAAAGTAGAATGTGGTTGGTTACCAGGACTGGGAGGTGGATGGAGTGGGGAGTTAGTGTTTACTGGGTGCAGATTTTCAGTTTGGTATGATGAAAAAGTTCTGGAAATGGATAGTGGTGATGGTGGCCCAACAGTGTGAATGTACTTAATGCCATTGAACTATATGCTTAAAAATGGTTAAATGGTAAATTTTATGTTATGTACAATTTATATTAAAAGAAGTTTTCTCAAGCTATTGATATTCACCAGAACTGCTCTAGTTTAAGTGAAAGCCTATTTGGATGCTGGACTTTGAAGTCAGTCTGTTTTTTAAATCACTGAGACTACCCTTACTTCAAACAAGGTAGGCCACTCTAGTTAACAATACTGGTTTGTATATTTGAAAGGTTCTAAGAGAATAGATCTTTAAAGTTCTCATTATACATGGAAAAAAAGTTCTAACTATGAGGTGATGTATGTAACTAAACTTATTATGGTGATCGTTTTGCAACACATACATACATCATTATGTTGTGCTCCTAAAACTAATTAATAGTGTTATATGTCAGTTATAACTCAATGAATCTGGGGGGAAATTATCCAAAAAAATTATCACAAAAGAAACAATGGAGGCCATTATGGCTTAAAAGCTTTAGAACTCTAAAGTCAAAAAGGGGTCTACCATATCTTGAATTGATGATTGTGGGCAAAAACAAAAAAAATTTCCCATTTGAAAAAAAGTTCCCATTTAGCTAGTTCTGATGGCCAAAATGAGGTACAATCTCAGCATTAGTGAAACTCATCTATTAGCAAGACGTTAACATTGTTAAGTAAGAACACTCTGAACCCTTTGTCTTTTTTGATTTCCGGAAATCTCAGTAATCCGTATAATTAGTCACATTTACCAATAACAATGGCTTCACACAAGGAGCAGTTAGCTAAGAATTGCTGTTTGACCTTGATTCGGCTCTTAAACCACTAACCCAACCCTACCCAGACACTTTTATGTCTCCCACCCTAAATGCCTAATGGGGCACCCGACAGGTATTTGGTGCTCAGTTAACATTTGCTCAACTGGGCCAAATGACTAAATGAGTTAATAGTATCATAATTTGAGACTGTCCAGGGACACATTCTCAGTATAAAACATGTTTGCTCTCAGTGGAGCCTGGCTTTAGAATCATTGTGGTGTCCTTCACCCTTAGTGTACTTGTGATCAAGGATAATCTCTAAATTAAGATCTGAACACAGGGGAGACTTTACCTCCAAAATGGCATCTGAAAAACAAACATCTTCAGGAACTAAGGATGGCTGAAAGGCTGCTGAGCTGAGAAAAAATTTTCAGGATGAAAATTGGAGTGTTCACACTCCGAGATATCTTTTTCCCAAAGTGCAGACACTTACGGTTTCATGGGTCCATCTACCTCTTCCTTTGGGACTTTCAATCTATTATAATCTCATATTTCAGCTAAGTCTAGCCACATTCCTGCATGCCACCATGTACCTTTAAAAACCAAAGACAAACTTCACCTTCTATAAAGCCTCTTTCTTCCTCCAGATTTCTCTGCCGTTGCCCCCACCCAAACACCAGTAAACGTCAGCCTGTGGATTTCCTCAACCCAGTACACTAGATGCCTCTTTTATTGCATGTTACAGCAGGAGAGAAGGATTAAATTACCAAGGCTGTCAGGAAGGACAAGCTCTCTGCCATACATTATCATTATCACTCACTTCTTGGGTGAAAGGAAATGCAGTAAATCCCTCAAATAGAAAGCAATAAAGACCACTGGCTTTTACTGTCATGACTGCCAGTGCTATTAACAGGCAGTGACAGCAATGTGGCACTCTCAGATGTTGCTTGTATCTTTTCTGACAGTGTGCACATAAACCTGCCAGTGACATGACATTACATCACATGACTATTCAGATTTGATTCTGGTTTCCAGAGCTGCTTGCTTTTCCCAGGTGTACAAGTGAGGTGGCATGACTTGCGTCTCAAAAACAGGTATTTATCCAAATACAGAATGGTGCTAATGGTAACATATTCCTGAGTGACTTCCTTTTATGGATTTTTTTCTTTTTTGGTGTAGTGATCTATGTGGATAAAGAAAACAACCAAGCAAAGAGAGACATCTTAAAAGCTATACTACTAAAACAAGAGATGCCCAGTAGAAGGTACATTTAAGCATCTAAATTATCTTGATGGCTTGTGTAAAGCAGATCTTTATAGCATGGTGTGACAAAAATAAGCACAAAATGAGGAATCAGAATACCAGACTTCTCTGATTTACTCGTGTCCTTGAATAAGTATGTGACCTCTCTAGTCTCTCTCCTTCTAACAGTATAGTAGCCCTGCCTAGCCTTCGGAGTATCTGTAAAGATCCTGTAGTGTTTTGCACCACTGCCATGCACGCATGACTGTAAAGAGCACAGCAAGGAGGGCGCACTCTGGAACCAGTGATTTGGGAATAAATTCTTATTCAGTTGCTTACTAGCTGTCTGACATTGGACAACCACCCTGTGCCTTGTTTTGTTTGTAAAATGGAGATAGTAATACTATATATGGTTATTATAAGGATCAAATGAGATAATATATGTAAGATGGATAGAACAGTGCCTGACTCATACTTAAGTACACAATAAGTGCTAATTGCAATCATTGTAAGTAGTAGTAATAGCAATATTATTTGTAATAGTTCGTCAGCCTTTCAGACTAATTTTTACCTTACTGTCACTGTTTAATAATTGATCATTTCTCTTTCTCTTTCTCTTTCTTTTTTTGCAAATTTGAACAGAACACTTGGCAACCTTGGTTTCGTAGAGAAATTATACCCTTTTGAAAAGGAAAAACCCTGATATCAGCATGCTTTTGTATGAGCTCCCATCCACCTAGTTTGAGGAATTCTCTAAGTGCTGCCCATTAACCCCTGAAGGGGGTTTCACCAGTGCCCCTTTCCTGTGTTCCCTGGCTTGGCCTGGATGGACCCCTTATCTCGCCATTGTCCTCTTCTCCCTGTCTTTATGGCCCGTAAATGACACAGCCTCTCACTGCCTCAAAAATGGAGCTTACTACCACCACCTTGTAACTTCTTTCCTAGAAGTCATGAGGTGAATGTTAAAGGCATAATATTTTTCAAAAGAGCTTCCAAACCACCATTTGATCCTCTGTTTCAAGAAAGGAGACTGGAATTCTTAGCTCTAAGGATCTGAGATAGTAGCTTTTTCATTAACTCCTTGAAATATACATACATTCATTTCTTTGGATCTCAGTTCTGAAGAAGAGAAGGTAAAACCCTGTTAATTAGCCTAAGGTTCTGGTTTTCCCTGATGGTAGATAATCACCCAAGTTTTACTTATACTTTGTATACCTCAGCTTCTTCCAAGGCCCCTCAAATACCACCAGTCCCCCAGGATTATCACCGGTCACTGGTTAGTGAACAGCAGTAGCCGTGTAATCGGCTTCTCTGCAGTCAACAAGCTGGGTCATCACTGTCCAGGACGCAGCTCTGCTCCTGGGGACAAGCCCTGGGCTGCATTTGCCAATCTGTTCAATTTTATTTGTCTACCTCTTTGTTCACTTTGTTTCTGGACTGTTAGAACATATTAGAAGCACTCCTCATTGGGGGAGAGCAGTTTTGTTTCCTTCCAAAGTGTTTATTTTTTAAAAGGCAGATTCTGCTTTAATTGTTGACCTGCCTTTCCTCAGAAGACCTACTTACTTGTACCAAAAAGCAATTTCATGATAACTATAACAATTCCTACTCTCTCAGAATTGTTTCCCTAAAACTCTCTAAACACCTCACAGAGACACAAATACTCATACTGCTTTGGAGAAAAGCTGGGAGAGGTACTGCAGGTGCAAAGCGAGCCAGGACTGATGGCAGCTGGTACATGCTTGCAGTGCTCGGCTGTGCGCTCCTCTGCCCGCTACAGGAGGGAATGGCCCTGTCCCACTTGGCTCCGTTGATGGTATCATTTTATTAAGGGAAAAAAAAAAGAAGTTTACATTTACATTTTCCATGGCAATTCTTAGTCCAGTGAATGCTCTCGCCTTTTTATAAATACTCAGAGGACACATTACTTCACATTATTTAAAGTATTTCCTAGTTTATAAGAATTTATTTCTCTGACAGCAACCCTTTTGAATATTGGTGATAACTTACAAAACCACAGTGAGAGAAGTTTGGCCAGTCTTCCTTGACATGCACAAAAATTATGTACATTGTATAATGAATTATATAGTGTACCTTTGCATCTTGCCACCTGCTATTATCTGCAGATAGACAGACTTGAAAAAAGGCAGCACATTGATATGAGACTTTAAAAATTATTTATTTGAAGTTATAGTTTGGACACTGACTTAAGGTTTCTTTTGGGTTTCATTTCTTCTGCTTAACAGTGTTCTTTTGAGCAGATCCACCATGACCATCAGCATGCTACTGCGTAAAACTCACAGATGACCCTGAGGCTCTTCTGTCCTGTTTCATATAAAAATGCATTCTTTCAGAATGAAAGAAGAATCAAAAATGTTGAATGATTTAAGATGTTTTAGTGCCTTCCGATTTCCTAAATAAATCTTAAGGACCAGCCCAATGCCTGCCTTCTCCAAAAAACCTTCCCCAAATGAGCCAGCCTTCAATAGGGCCTTCCATTTTGCAGTTCACACAGTAATTCAACAAATATTTATGATCCCCTACATAAAATTTAGGAGCTAAAATGGTGAATGAAGTGAAGTCTCTGTTCATGGAGTTTACATCCCACTGAGGAAGACAGACAACAAGTAAACAACCAATCGCATATGACAATAAGTACTGAGATAAACATGTTGCTGAAATAGAAAATAATAGGGCAAGCTTGAGGAGATAACATTTAAGCTGGTTAGTGAAGGATGAGAGGATCCAGTCAAGTCATGAACAGCCTAAGCAGATCATTCCAGCCATGAGGAATATACAGAGATGTGTTTCTGGGACCTGGCCAGGAAAGTTAGCAAGTCCAGGTGTTGCTGAAAAGAGAAAGGAGACAGAAAAAGAAAAGCTCGTGTGGCACTTCCTATTTTTACCTCCACTTGGGTACTTGGCATATACCCCCTGTGTAAATCCAGGTCCTCAGACTAGACAGTAAGCCTCTGCACGACATGAAACAAGGTTTTCACATCTTTGTTTTGGCAGGGTTAAAGGTAAGATGTAAGATGTGTTTGTATGTGTATATATATTTTAGCTTAAGCCAAATTATAATTTTAAAATTGTTTTCGTATACCTTCCTCCATTTTTAGCTTAACTTTAGCGTTTAATTTTTTATTTGACATCTCATTTTGCTTTGTGTAGAATTTAAAGCCAGAAATATTGCATTTTTTGTTTCCAGCCCTTGCTCTGGCATTTAGAAGGGTTTTTTTTCCTCTTTGTCTCAGAATTCTCATATATTCAGTGGCAATAATAGTTTGCATTTATACAGTGATAGTGATATGATCCTTAGATATGAGACATTATATAAGGATGACACTTAACATTATTACTATAATCTGTGTAGCTCTGTCTTTTCTGTAAATCTTGTGAATACAAAGTGTGCATCAAGTATCACTTGTAATTCCTACTCTTCCAAGCATATTCATCTTAGGACAATTTCTTTCATCATCATTCTTGTTTAATTGAGTGACATAATCATTGTATAATTTGGGAATCTCAGTTTTCAATTGAATCAAGCCTTTCCATGCCTTTTTTCTTTCCCCCTGAAATGTAGAAGCTTAAGCAGCTCTACCTAAATTAACAATAGTAATAATAAAAGAGCAAACATTTACTCAGCTTACTAAGTTCCAGGTACTATTTACACGTATCATCTCATTTGATCCTCCCCAGAGCCCCATGAGAAAGGTAAAATTATCCCGATTCCACAGGTAAGTAAACTGAGATCTGAGAGGTTAAGTAATTTGTCCAAGGGCACATAGCTAATGAGGAGGAAAGCAGAAATTTGAACCCAGAATGGATGCCCTTAACCACGCTATCTTAATCCCTCCATTTCATGCATCAGATAAAATAGCCAACTTAACCAGTTGCACTCTTCATAATTATTTTGTGAACAATTATTACCTTTGGTTTTAACTTAAGGGATTTCTATTTTCTACTCAAAATTTATTGTTATCTAAAAACAGGGACTTAGTAAAGGAATGAAATATTGAATACTTATTTTTAGCAAATTAGTTTAAAATTCTGTCATGTTCATCTATAAGCATTTGAAAGGGTTTTATTTGTGTATGTTTTTCAAGGCATGATTTCCCAGAGACTTAGATTTTTCTCTAAGAATGTTATCAAAGGCACGAGTTTCTTGTTTTGTTTCTGATTTGAGATGGATAACATTTTGAAAATGGTTAAAATGGTAGTTTACAAGCATCCATGGTTTAAGCTATGCTGCCAAGACATATCAGAAGAGTACTTAACTGTAAACTCCTGTCATTTGGTCAATCCAAGTGTGTTTGGCCTCAACACAAGCCACTAATTCAAATCAGTTCCATCAGAGCCATACAATTATGTTTCTAAAAGTAAGGGAAAACTTGGATGCTATGATTGTAAGTTAAGAGGTTGCTGAAGTAATACAAATGTTTCATATAGCTGTTGGGCAGAGCTACAGCATTTATCTAACATGATTCAGAATGCTACCCAGGGAGCATGATCTCTGCATTTAATAGAACACGTACAGATGGATAAATTGCTTAGCAGCAATTCCAAAATCATGTGTTTCTATAGAAAGTGTTGCATTTCTGTTGAAAATGCTTCCTTAACCTCCATGGTCTTTATTCACTTGATCCTTTTAGCCTTAAAAGTAGATGTGTCAAAACATCAGATAATGTGTAATAGAGTGAACATCTGGTTCTTCTCTTTGCCTGTAATTTTCTCAGATTCTAGAGATAAATGTTAATCAGTGCTTAGAAAAGTGGATTAATGTTCATTGGAAGGCTGGGTGTGCTATAGTAATTCCAACAGTTCATATAATGACTTATCTAACCTAATGTAATCTTCTTTTTATTGAAATAATTGGAAATTTCGAGATTTCCTACTTAATGATTAAAAACCCCTTCGGGAATTTTGTTTCATGGTGATTGTTTTTCACTTTGTAGTGATTTTCTCGATTCTTTTCCTTCTCAGTGTCCGCTTCACTGTGGTCAGTGACCCTCCAGAGGATGAGCAGGATCTGGAATGTGAGGACGTAGGTGTTGCTAACATTGACCTAGCTGACATGTTTCAGCAAGGGAGAGACATCATCGAGCAAAATATCGATGGTATGGTGGAAGTATTGCTCAATTTGTACAAACAGCAATTGCTGAAATCCAGATTCTTTATTAAAACCTTTTTCCTGGCAAGGATGTTGAGTCACACATCAGTTGAATTTTTTGCAACTCAAGCTGACTTTTTGAAGAAGCTGGAAGCCTCTCCTTACATCTCTTCCTTGTGAACAATTATTACCTTTGGTTTTAACTTAAGGGATTTCTATTTTCTACTCAAAATTTATTGTTATCTAAAAACAGGGACTTAGTAAAGGAATGAAATATTGAATACTTATTTTTAGCAAATCAGTTAAAAATTCTGTCATGGTCATCTATAAGCATTTGGAAATGCAGCCTTCTGCCTTCCTTTTAGTCAACAGAAATTTTAAGATAATTAATTGCATTTTACAAGGGATTATTCATTTTGTTAGTAATGGGGGTAGAGAGGTGATAAAAATCTGCCCATTGGTTTTTTAAATGTTGTTTATGAAAGCCTCATGCTGTCAAGCCTGTTTCAGCTAAGCAGGTAGTTCTGAGTGATCGTTAACAGTGGCTTTTGCAAGGCCTCCCTTTAATTCAGTGTCACAATCCAGCAATATAGTCGCCACGGATAACTCTGTGTAGTTTTGGTCACTTGTTTCCCATCAGGATTCGGGGAGGACTAAAGGATTCCTGATAAAATGTGCTCTCCTGGATTTTTATCTCACCAGGTGTGAGGCCCAACAATGCTTAATTTCTACCTTTTATTTTTACGTAACATATTTAGAACATACTGAAGGAATTACACTTAATGAATCATACTTTTTAAAAATCATAATCAGGGATAATCTGACCTTCACACAATAAATGGAAAAATGACGCTGAGTGCTAGCTTCATTTATTAAGTTAGTAGAGCCATCTCTGGAAAAGATGAACATGGTTTGTTTAGTCACTAATTCTTCTGCAGGCACAAAAGAAAAAGAGAGGATTAAAATATTAACCTAAACCCTATTAACGACAACCAGAATGGACTCTGACAAAAATGACCAAAATCACCTATTTATACATTATGTTCTCCAGTTCTGTTTAACAACCCATCTTCTCATTCTGCAAGACCACACAGGACCATACTGAGCTGACGTAGACAGCTGGTGTAGCCATGTTTTAGGAAAGTCAGAAAATTAAACACTGGTCAGATCAGGATTTTAATGCTTTGTTCTATGCCAGACATAGAAGTGAGAAGTCCCAAAGAAGTGAAAACTCAGGGAATAAGCTCGGGACCACTTGTGTCCTGCTATCTCTCTGCCAGCTCATTTCTCCATCTAAATCTTTGTTAACCCAATTCTGTTTGAAGGTTCCTTACAATTTTCTTAGAAGTAAACAAATTCACAAATACACACACACATACACTAAAAGTTCAAGGTAAACCACAAGGAATTTAAATGGAAACTATATAGACTCACTATATAGTGCTATCCAACTTACACAGTCCAGGATTCTGGCCTTGAGTCATTAGCAAGTATCATTATCCACAGAGGGATGGGGTCCCACAAACAGAATCAGCATCCCATCCAGCCGCCACCACTAAGCTCAGACAAAGCCCAGGGCTTCTGACAAACAGTCTGCCATTGGTAACCACGGAAAACTGTGGCCGCCTTCCAAGAAAAGCTCACACCCACTCAAAATTTTACATCTACTTTCCTTCAACATCAGTTCATGGACCCTAAAAGTCAATCCATAGACCTTTAGATCCAGAGTCTGCCATTTTAACTTTTTCTAATTTCACATATAATCTATTTTAAAATGGAAGGTTTTCTTTAGAAAGATAAATAACCAATCTAAATTATTATCATGTAACTTCTTTATAGTGGTTTGCCATTCTGAAGTATGTTACTAACATGTATGTTAGAACAAATTCTTCATTGTTGTATCTTGATCCCTTTTAGACTTTTGATTTCTTCCTAGCTTAGAAATGCTGATTCTGTGTGGGAATTGTTGTCCTATAGCCTATTCTCTAGGTAAACTTCAGGATTAGATCATTAGTCTTAACTCTATAAGCAATATATATATATATATATATATATATATATATATATATATATACATGCAATACATCTAAAATGTGTATCTTCATACAAATATGACATGCTTTAATTTTTAGATTTCTGAGATGCCAACGAACTTTGGACTTTCATAGAGCTGTTTTCATCTTTTCAACTACTATTCCAGTTAGCCTACCTGAAAAAAGTCTGTCGAATGATATTAACACTTTTCTGCTATTTTCTCCCTAGTTTTTGATGCACGAGCAGATGGCGGAAGTATTGGCAAGCTCAGGGTAACAGTCGAAGCACTTCAGGCCCTACGGTCTGTCTACGAGCAATACAGAGATGACTTGAAGGCTTGAAAGAAACTGCTCCAGAGGCATCTCCTACCCCTGAGTAAATGCTCACATGAAAGCTCTTAGATGAGATTTTTTCCTAATTACTCTTATGTATATAATCTATAATTCATGGGAAGCTGGGAAGGGGAGGGCCTGGGCTTGATGTGTTCCATTTTTATATACTTTTTCATTTGTTTATTTTTCTACTCCCTCCTTCCCATGACTGCCACCCCTCAGGACTTAAGTTCTCCACCATGGGCAATACCTTCTCAATAATTTATACCTGACAGCATGAGATAGTCTTTGCATTTTCAACATTTTCATAGAAAGAATTGAAATGCAATTCCCATTTTTATTTTTAATAAGCAAAAAGGATAAGTCTTAGAAAACCTGTGAAAAAAGAAATACTTTATCCCTAATGTTATCCCTAATTATCCCACTAAATGGAAGGCCTATGATTAGCCTCATTAAGAGTTTTATACTGTGAAGATTTTATTAGAAGCAATATATGAAAATTACTTGGATTAATGTGTTAATCTTCCTCTTTAAAATGCTAATATCCATTTTATGCACATTAAAGCTCACTATGCATTTTCTTTGATGCATACAGTTTCTATCAATTAAATATAAAGAATGAGACTTGGCACCAACTTATTAAATGACTGCAAGTTTTTTGTTTTTCTTTCTTAAATGTTACAGTTCTTCCAATTTGTATTATTTTCTTGTGTTTGTAATGGTGATATGGGATCCAGAGATGTGTGTATATAAAATGGGGATAGACAGATACATATATATATATATATGTGTGTGTGTGTATATATATATATATATATGCTTTGAAAACTTAGCTTACGACTTAGAAATTATTAAAAGTCTGACTCAAATTCTGATATGCTTAGTTAGACATGAAAGAGGTATCTTTTTATCATTTTTTAAATTTACATCAAGCCAGTACAATGCTGGGGTGTATCTGGATAACCAGATCCTCAAAAAGCAGCTCAGAAAGTTAATTTTCTAGCTTTTACCCAGTCTCACTGAAGGATTTAATTGATATTTTTAATGGAGCTGTGAATCAATGCTGCAAAGGAATTGTCTCTAGAGGTCTAGGATATAATGCATTTCATTTTCTAATTTACTTTTTTATTTGTCATTTTCTTCAAAGGATTTTTATAGGCTTGGGTTTTCACTGTTTGCAAACAGGCTATGTTCCTTCTTAAGCATATGTAAAGTATTCAGGGAGATAAGTAATTTATTAAAATCTACCTAATTTGCCGTGATATATTAAATCTCTGCTTCAGTGATCACAGACCATTTCATTTAGAGAATTAGGCATTCCCTCTTTGTGTGATTAAAGCTCTGGAAAATGAGTTCTTTGCTCCTATTTGTGAACATTCAAAGCCTGCTAATGGCAAGAAGATGGAATAGATTATGAGACAATTCATTACAGTTCAACAGAAAAAAAAAAAACCCAGCTATAATGCAAAAATGCAAGTATGAATATCTGCATATAGTTTGAACCATCTGTGCTCTAATGGCTTCAATAATGACTCTCGTCTTTAGGAGACTCTGAAATGACATCCGTACAATATTAATTTGTTGATGTACATTGTGGGACCAGTAGAGTATGATCTGACCACAGAAATCTATAAATTTTGTCTCTACCATTAGGCCTCCCTGTCTGGGGCCTGCCATCTCCAAGAAGAATCTTACTCTCATCAAACCCTGCAAATCTTATTCCTCTGGAACCTTCTAGAGACCACAAACATCTGTAGACTAAACCTCTCCAATCCTAGTAAACAGCCACATGTTTGTTGTCACTTCAGCTGGCTCTGAGCTCATCTTTTTGGCCTCTCTTTCTAGCTTTCTTTGGCTTTATGCAGTTACAGTGTCATTAAGGCCCATCATATTCCCTGTAGTAATTTAAAACAGCCGGATTATACCCTGGGATTAACTGAGTGGTTTTTGAGACATTTATTGTGGTATTCTCCCAGAAGGTTTGTATTATTAGTTTAAAACGTTACATCCCAAACTAAATGCCCTTTCTGCAGGGAGAACTGGATTGCACTGGCTTCTTATGATCTTTAAACTGGAAAGAGGAAGTTTTTATTAGAAAACTTCTGAGATCTAGTCAGCTTTGTGGAATGTATATCTCAGATAAGATTAGAGAATTAGCCATGTTTCTGTCACAATCATGTTTACCATGATGGATTATCAAGGGTCCCTTTCCTAGTTTTAAAATACCTTCAAACTATGTAAATTTTTGCAAAACTTATTTTCTTAAGTAGTTGAATAGCTGCTGACACATTTTGAAGTGGCTAAGTGATATTGAATGCTATCGTATGGATGCTACCGTTGGATTTCATAATCTGTTCAAGAATAGTTTTTTTTGTCTTGTGTTGACCAGAGTTCATTGAAAAGTTCACCACCTTTTGGAATTTACAGAGCAACGGTTTTCTCTTGGGGAGCCAAGCCTGCTCCATTAAGTATGGCTTGGGGGCAGGGAGTGCCAACAGCGGCCTTGCGGCACAAATGCACCAGTTTAAGGTAATGCTTATGTGAATTTACAGCTCTTGGTGTAAATGTACACAGTGCACTCAGCACATTTTTCGGCTGTAATGCTTTTAGTTTGGAAATATAAATAGAGATGTGATGTGGTATGTGGGAGAGTATATTTTACATGGTTTTTTGCCTACTGTAGTAGAAATGTCAGATTCCCAGCCACTGTCATGAGAAGCAGTTGACAAAAATAAGTTTTATGGTTTACAGTGTGGTTTACATAGAGAACATTTCTCTTCACTCTCGGTTTCAACATGTTTTCTAAATTATCATGGTTTATTGCCGTTTAACTTAAATTAGTTTTTTTTTTTTAAGAATAGAGACTATATTTAATCAAATAAAGGACAGCCACATTGAAATTCTGCTGTTCCTGCCATTCATTCGTTACCACAAAACAAATAATTTCTATGTGTTATGAAGAAGTGTGGGCTGAGAAGTGGTCATGTGACTTGGGAGGTTCTGCGTGTACCCATGTTCCCACAACAAAACATAAATTATTTTAGTAATCTGACATCAAGGGCTGTGACAATGAAAACCACTTCTTACATATGTTCTAACAAAAATCTGATTAACATTTTTGTGGATATGGAAAATAACTGTTTTAGTCAAACCGGCACTGTTGCTGAATTTAGAATATTTCCTTATTCACTATATAGCAAAAGTGAATTATGTCTGTGAACAAATATGAGAATAAAATGTCATCTTTTTGTAGTACAAAACAACCAAGGGAGACCTTTGGGGATATAAAATTATCAAGCAATTGACAATATCAAAATGGTAATCCATCCCCGATTATGAGAGTACATTTTAATAAGTCACTCATGCCTGAAGGCCTCTGACTACCTTAACAAAGAAAAACTGAGCCCGTGATTTATTATAGGTCGAGCAACATGCCTAATTAGATCCATGAATGGGAGCAAACACAGCTTTTCATCCCCTTTGTTCAGAACAAAAACAACCTGCAAGTTAACCAAAAAGTCAAAAAATATCAAAGCTATAGAAACAGTGCTTTTAAAAAGTAAAAATATAGAATTAGAAAACATCTCCTCATCCTAATCTCTTTTATTTTGCAAGGTAGAATTTTCACTTCCATTTCAAAATGCCACCAGTGGACGGCACCTATAGTCTTACCTCCTCGAAAACTAGGCCATGTCCTTGGTATTGTTACACCTTTTTTCTCCCCCTTTCACATGCCACAGAACATTGACTTAATATATTTATACCTTGTTTCTCCTTCAGTTTTTATGAAGTAAAATCTGGTTCTGACAGTTAGAACATGGCCTTTTCTGTGGTGGACCCGTTTAGCCTTTTCTTCTGCTTTTTTGCCCCTTTTCACTCTTCATTGAGATTCACCTTTCTCATCCTTGTAACAGCATCACATCTCTCTTCACTGAACACCATTAGTTTTCTTTTAAAGTCAAATTGATCTTTATATTTCTCTCATCTGTTCTGTTTTCACCTTTATCCAACTGAACATCTCCTGTCTGTCCTCATTCTTTAGTCAAAGCACATTTTTTTTCCTTCTGCTTCTCTACCACTACCTCTTTAGATACAAGCATCAGTGACAGTTCCAATGGCTTTCCAAAAATGTTCCTTTGTGTTAAGATTTTCCTTAATTCAACATGACAGAGGCACTTCTGGTCAGCCATTATGAAACTGAGGAAACAGTAAGCTAACTTTTATATCTTTGCCTTTTATACCTTTTTATAGCTAAGTTACAGTGGCTGGAACTCAGAATGCTCTCAGGAGTCACTGGTAAGGAGCTGAAGCATAAGGATTTTTGTTCTAATTTTAAGTAAATGTGTCATTAAAATCTAGCTTTATTTGGTATAAATATGTGTTGTCATAGTTACACATGTCATCATTAACAATAGAGAAAATAAGATAAATTTAAGAAGAAAACTTAAAAGAATACATATAACCTAGAGGTTGGGCAGCCTCTTCTAACCAAGAGAGGAAAGACAAGCTTCAAAACAAGAGATAGTTGTATTATGTAAACATTAAGGCAAAGTACCAAGACAAAATAAAATTCAAAGTCTAAAACAAGGGATAAGAGGACATTTTATACTGGTAAGGGAACTAAGGTCAAAGAATGAACTTGAACATATAAACACCTAAGTATAGCCTCAAAATACATGAAACAACTTACAGAAATATGGATAAAATATTGTGACCACATTGATTTTAGTAGATTTTAATTTTCAGAGAGTGATCAAAAAATAAAAGTCTAGAAGGTATACTTGATATGATTGCTAAACTCAAGTGAATATAGAAAGCATATGGAACAGAACAATATTTGCATTATAGGGGTACCAGAAGAAGAAGAGAGAGAGAAAGGGATAGAAAGTGTCATTGAGTAGGTAATTGCTGAAAACTTACCCAATCTGGTGAAGGAGATAGTCTCTCAGGCCTTGGAGATGCACAGATCTCCCAACACAAGAGACCCAGGGAAGACAACACCAAGACATATAGTAATTAAAATGCCAAAGATCAGGAGTCTAGGAGATTCAAGATGGCGGCATGAGAGGTGAGACGGAGAGCTCCTCCCAAAACAACAAACAGTACAAAAATATAGTTAATAAATACAACTAACCTTCAGACAGCAAGAGGAAAGAAGGCTGAACCAGACTGCATACAGACCTCACGAACAGAGCAGACCTCAAGAAACAGGGTAACATATGAAAGCCTTAATCCGGCGGGACCCAAGCCCTTCCCCCACCCCAGCTCACCAGTGGAAGGAAGAGAAACGGAGCGGGGGAGGGGGTGAAAGCCTGGGACTGCTGGACACCTAGCCCTGGACATCTGCTTTGTGAGGAGAATCCTATATTGTGTGGTGCCCTGGGCATTGGGGAGCTGGGACAGGCGGACTGCTTGCAAAATTGACATTCTGGCCATTTGTGGAGAAAGGGATCCACACCCGGCCACTCTGGGACAAGGGAAAGGCAGGGAGTCTGACAGGCTTCCTAGTAGTGAGACGGTGGCTGAAGGGGCGGGGTTTGCACGGAGCTTGCTGTGCAGGAGGAGGGAGACCTGGACAAGGTTGCCTGGGAGCGCTCTGCCCAGCTAGTTGGGAACGTTGAGGAGCTTCAGGTGCTCCATCCCCCTGACTGCCTACTCAGATCCAAGGCCCTCCACTGTGATACACAGCCTGCCTAGCCTTCGTACTGGCCTGCAGGCACCTACTCGCAAACCCACAGTCACTGTGAAGCCTCAAGCCAGCCAGTGGGAGACCCCGCCTAAAACACCTAGAGACGCAAAGCACAGAATATTACCCGTGTCTGTATGGCCCACAGTCTCAGACACTGGAGATAGGCACCGCAGACAGGAAGCAAGAAACAGATCTTTCCTCCCCCCAGGGAACAGCTCCGCTCCCCTACATCCCCCAACCGCACTCTAGGGGCTGAACAGATCCAAAGACTGGAGATTATGCACACTGGTGGGCACCACACAGAAATATGAAACGTCAAAAGAACATGGTTCAGACCAAAATTTCACAAACGCCAGAAAGAGGGTCAAATGAAACCGAACTCACAAATCTTACAGAAAGAGAGTTCAAAATAAAAATTATAAACGTGTTTATGGAGGTACAGAAAAATATTCAAGACCTCAGGAACGAATTTAAGATAGAGATTCAATCATTAAGAAATACCATATCTGAAATGCAACATACAATGGAGGGATTTAAAAGCAGATTAGATGTAGTAGAAGAGACGGTAAATGCAATAGAAATTAGAGAAGAGGAATACTAAGAAGCTGAGGCACAAAAGAAAAAAGGATCTCTAAGAATGAAAGAATATTGAGAGAACGGTGTGACCTATCCAAACAGACCAATATTCGCATTATAGGGGTACCAGAAGAAGAGAGAAAAAAAGGGATAGAAAGTGTCATTGAGGAGGTAATTGCTGAAAACTTCCCAGTCTTGGAAAAGAGATAGTCACTCAGGCCATGGAGGTGCGCAGATCTCCGAACACAAGGGAACCAAGGAAGACAACATCGAGACATATAACAATTAAAATGGCAAAGATCAAGGATAAAGACAGACTTTTGAAAGCAGCTAGAGAGAGAAAAAAGATCACATACAAAGGAAAACCCATCAGGCTATCATCAGACTTCTCAACAGAAACCTTACAGGCCAGAAGAGAGTGGCGTGATATATTAAAGGCAATGAAGCAGAAGGGCCTTGAACCAAGAATACTCTACCCAGCAAGGTTATCATTTAAATTTGAAGGAGGGATTAAACAGTTTTCATATAAGCAAAACCTGAAAGAATTTACCTCCCACAAACCAACTATACAGGGCATTTTGGAGGAACTCCTATAGGCGGAACTATTCATAAGTATAAACAGATGTCATTCAAGGGAAAACAGAGTACAGAATATGATTCATAACATACAAAGAATGGAGGAGGAAGAAAAAGGAGGGAAAAAAAAGAACCTGTAGATTGAGTTTGTAATAGTATACAAAATAAGTTAAATTAGACTGTTAGATAGTAAAGGAATTGCCCTTGAACCTTTGGTAACCACAAATCTAAAGCCTGCAATGCGAATAAGTACATCCCTATCGATAATCACCCTAAATGTAAATGGTCTGAATGCACCAATCAAAAAACATAGAGTTACTGAATGGATAAAAAAACAAGATCCATCTATATGCTGCCTACAAGAGACTCACTTCAAACCCAAATACATACGCAGATTGAAAATAAAGGGATGGAAAAAGATATTTCTTGCAACTAATAGTGAGAAAAAAGCAGGACTGCAATCCTTGAATCAGACAAAAGAGACTTCAAAACGAAGAAAGTCACAAGAGACAAAGAAGGATATTACATAATGATAAAAGGGTCTGTCCAAAGGATATAACTGTTATAAATATCTATGCACCCAACACAGAATAACATACATATGTGAAACAAATACTAACAGAATTAAAGGGGGAAATAGAATGCATTGCATTCATTTTAGGAGACTTCAACACACCACTCACTCCAAAGGACAGATCAACCAGACAGAAAATAAGTAAAGAGACAAAGGCACTGAACAACATATTGGAACAATAGACCTAACAGACATCTACAGAACACTCCATCCAAAAGCAACAGGACACCTATTCTTCTTAACTGCACAAGGAACATTTTCAAGAATAGATCATATATTAGGCTACAAAAAGAACACCAGTAAATGCAAAAAGATTGAAATTGTACCAACCAGCTTTTCACATAGCAAAGGTATGAAACTAGAAATATGTAACACAAAGAAAACTAAAAAGCCCAGAAACACATGGAGGCTTAATAACATGCTCCTAAAAAATCAATGGATCAATGACCAAATAAAAACACAGATCAAGCAATATATGGAGACAAATGACACCAATAATCCAAAAACACAAAATCTGTGGGATGCAGTGAAAGCTGTGCTAAGAGGGAAATATATTGCATTACAGGCCTACTTCAGGAAAGAAGAACAATCCCAAATGAACAGTCTAAACTCACAATTAATGGAAGTAGAAAAGGAAGAGCAAATGAGGCCCAAAGTCAGTAGAACGAGGGACATAATAAAGATTAAAGCATAAATAAATAAAATTGAGAAGAATAAAACAATAGAAAGAATCAATGAAAGCAGGAGCTTGTTCTTCAAGAAAATAAACAAAATAGATAAAGCCCTAGCCAGACTTATCAAGAAAAAAAGAGAGTCTACACACATAAACAGAATCAGAAATGAGAAAGGAAAAATCACTATGGATACCACCGAAGTACAAAGAATTATGAGAGAATACTATGGACAATTATATGGTAACAAACTGGATAACCTAGAAAAAAAGGACAACTTTCTAGAAAAATACAACCTTCCAAGGCTGACCCTGGAAGAAAGAAAACCTGAATAGACCAATTGCCAGCAACGAAATTGAATTGGTACTCAAAGACCTACCTAAGAACAAAATGCCTGGAAGATGGTTTCACTGCTGAATTTTATCAAACATTTAGTGAAGACCCATCCTCATAAAGTTTTTTAAAAGTAGAACATGTGTAATACTCCCAAACTCATTCTACGAGGCCATCACTCTAATACCAAAATCAGGCAAAAGAACCACAAAAAAAGAACATTACAGACCAATATCCCTAATGAACATAGGTGCAAAAATACTCAACAAAATGTTAGCAAACCGAATTCAGAAATACATCAAAAAGGTCATCCATCATGATCAAGTGGGATTCATCCCAGGGATGAAAGGATGGTACAACATTCGAAAATCCATCAACATCATCCACTACATCAATAAAAAGAAGGACAAAAACCACATGATCATCTCCATAGATGCGACAAAATTCAACATCCATTCATGATAAAAACTCTCAACAAAATGGGTATAGAGGGCATGTACCTCAACATAATAAAGGCCATATGTGACAAACCCACAGTCAACATTATACTTAACAGCAACAAGCTGAAAGCTTTTCCTCTAAGATCAGGAACGAGACAAGCATGCCCACTCTCCCCACTTTTATTCAACATAATACTGGAGGTCCTAGCCATGGCAATCAGACTACACAAAGAAATAAAAGGCATCCAGATCAGCAAGGAAGAATGCAAACTGTCCTTGTTTGCAGAAGACATGATATTGTACATAAAAAAACCCTAAAGAATCCACTCCAAAACTACTAGATCTAATATCTGAATTCAGCAAAGTTACACGATACAAAATTAATACAGAGAAATCTGTTGAATTCCGATACACTAACGATGAACTAGCAGAATGAGAAATCTGGAAAACAATCCCATTCAAAATTGCATCAAAAAGAATAAAATACCTAGGGAGAAACCTAACCAAAGATGTGAAAGACCTATACCCTGAAAGCTACAAGACACTCCTAAAAGAAATTAGAGAGGACACTAATAAATGGAAATTCATCCCATGCTCTTGGCTAGGAAGAATAAATATTGTCAAAATGGCCATCCTGCCTAAAGCAATCTATAGATTCAGTGCAATCCCTATCAAACTACCAACAGCATTCTTCAATGAAGTAAATAGTTTTAAAATTCATATGGAACCACAAAAGACCCCGAATAGCTAAAGCAATCCTGAGAAGAAAGAATAAAGCAGGGGGGATTATGCTCCCTGACTTCAAGCTCTACTACAAAGCCACAGTACTCAAGACAATTTGGTACTGGCACAAGAACAAACCCATAGACCAATGGAACAGACTAGAGAGCCCTGATATAAACCCAACCATATATGGTCAATTAATATACGATAAAGGAGCCTTGGATATACAAAGGGGAAATGACAGCCTCTTCAACAGCTGGTGTTGGCACAACTGGACAGCTACATGTAAGAGAATGAAACTGGATTACTGTTTAACCCCATACACAAAAGTAAACTCAAAATGGATCAAAGACCTGAATGTAAGTCATGACACCATAAAACTCTTAGAAAAATATATAGGCAAAAGTCTCTTGGACATAAACATAAGCAACTTCTTCATGAACATGTCTCTGCGGGCAAGGGAAACAAAAGCAAAAATGAACTCATGGGACTGCATCAAACTAAAAACTTTCTGTACAGCAAGGGATACCATCAGTAGAACAAAAAGACTTCCTACAGTATGGGACAATATACTGATAAATGACATATCCGATAAGGAGTTGACATCCAAATTATATAAAGAGCTCACACACCTCACCAAACAAAAAGCAAATAAGCCAATTAAAAAATGGGCAGAGGAGCTGAACAGACACTTCTCCAAAGAAGAAATTCAGATGGCCAACTCAAAAGGCCCATGAAAAGATGCTCCACATCACTAGTCATCAGAGAAATGCAAATTAAAACCACAATGAGATATCACCTCACACCAGTGAGGATGGCCACCATCCAAAAGACAAACAACAAATGTTGGCGAGGATGTGGAGAAAGGGGAACCCTCCTACACTGCTGGTGGGAATGTATATTAGTACAACCATTGTGGAAAGCAGTATGGAGGTTTCTCAAAAAACTCAAAATAGAAGTACCATTTGACCGAGGAATCCCACTCCTAGGAATTTACCCTAAGACTGCAGCAGCCCAGTTTGGAAAAGATATATGCACCCCAATGTTTATCGCAGCACTATTTACAATATCCAAGAAATGGAAGCAAACTAAGTGTCCATCAGTAGATGAATGGATAAAGAAGATGTGGTATATATACCCAATGGAATATTATTCAGCCATAAGAAGAAAACAAATCCTACCATTTGTAACATAGATGGAGCTAGAGAATATTATGCTCAGTGAAATAACCCAGGCGGAGAAAGATAAGTACCAAATAATTTCACACATATGTGGAGTATAAAAACAAAGCAAAAACTGAAGAAACAAAACAGCAGCAGACTCACAGAACCCAAGAATGGACTAACAGTCACCAAAGGGAACGGAACTGGGGAAGATGGGTGAAAGGGAGGGATAAGGGGGAAAAAGGGTATTACAATTAGCACACATAATGTAGCGGGTGTAGGGGTGGGTGGGGGGATACGGGGAAGGCAGTATAGTGCAGGGAAGACAAGTTGTGATTCTATAACATCCTTCTACGCTGATGGACAGTGACTGCAATGGGGTATGTGGTGGGGACTTGATAATAGGGGGATTCTAGTAACCATAATGTTGCTCATGTAATCGTATATTAATAATAGGAAAATAAAAATAAAAAATGGAGTCTAAAAAAATGGCAAAGATCAAGGATAAGGAGAGACTATTAAAAGCATCCAGAGAGAGAAATAAGATCACATACAAAGGAAAGCCCATCAGGCTATCATCAGATTTCTCAACAGAAACCTTGCAGGCCATAAGGGATCGGCATGATGTATTTAATGCAGTGAAGTAGAAGAGCCTTGAACCAAGAATGCCTTGTCTGGCAAGATTATCATTTAAATTTAAAGGAGGGACTAAACAATTTCCAGATAAACAAAAGTTTAGAGAATTTGCCTCCCACAAACCATCTGCATGGTGTATATTGAAGGGACTGCTATAGATGGAAGTGTTCCTAACGTTTATTAGCTGTCACCAGAGGTAATAAAACCACAGTAAAGAAAGTAGAACAGGTAATTACTAAGCAAATGCAAAAATTAAAATAACTATCTCCAAAATCAATCAACGGATAGACAAAGAGTACAGAATATACCTAATATATAAAGAATGGAGGAGGAAGAAAAAGGAGAGAAAAATAAACAACTTTTACATTGTGTTTGTAATAGCATATTAAGTGAGTTAAGTTAGACTCTTAGATAGTAAGGAAGTTAACCTTGAACCTTTGGTAACCACGAATCTAAAGCCTGCAGTGACAATAAGTACATACCTATCCATAATCACCCTAAATGTAAATGGACTGAATGCACCAATCAAAAGACATAGTCACTGAATGGATAAAAAAAAAAACAAGACCCATGTATATGTTGCTTACAGAGACTCACTTTAAACCCAAAGACACACACAGACTAAAAGTGAAGGGATGGAAAATGATATTTCATGCAACTAATGGGGAGAAAAAAGCAGGAGTTGCAGTACTTGTATCAAACAAAATAGACTTCAAAACAAAGAAAGTCACAACAGACAAAGAAGGACATTACATAATGATAAAGGGTTCAGTCCAACAAGAAGATATAACCATTATAAATATCTATGCACCCAACACAGGAGCACCTACATATGTAAAACAAATACTAAAATAATTAAAAGGAGAAATAGAAGGCAAGGCATTCATTCTAGGAGACTTCAACACTCCACTAACTCTAAGAACAGGTCAACCAGACAGAAAATAACAACACAGAGGCACTGAACAACACAATAGAACAGATGAACCTAACAGACAGCTACAGAACTCTACACCCAAAAGCAGCAGAATACATATTCCTCTCAAGTGCACATGGAACATTTTCAAGAATAGATCATATGCTAGGCCATAAACAGAGCCTCAGTAAATTCAAAAAGATTGAAAGTGTACCAACCAGATTCTCAGATCACAAAGGTATGAAACTAGAAATGAACTATGCAAAGAAAATGAAAAATCCCACAAACACATGGAGGTTTCACAACATGCTCCAATAACCGATAGATCAATGACCAAATAAAACCAGAGATCAAGCAATATATGGAGACAAATGAAAACAATAATTCAACACCGCAAAATCTGTGAGACACAGGGAAGGCTGTGTTAAGAGTAAAGTATATTGCAATACAGGCCTACCTCAGGAAAGAAGAACAATCCCATATGAGCAGTCTAAACTCACAATTAACGAAACTAGAAAAAGAACAAATGAGGCCCAAAGTCAGTAGAAGGAGGGACATGATAAAGATTAGAGCATAAATAAATAAAATCGAGAAGAACAAAACAATAGAAAGAATCAAAGAAAGCAGGAGCTGGTTCTTCGAGAACATAAACAAAATAGATAAAGGCCTAGCCACACTTATCAAGAACAAAAGAGTCTAGTCAGAAATGAGAAAGGAAAAATCACTACGGACACCACAGAAATACAAAGATTTATTAGAGAATACTATGAAAAATTATATGCTAACAAACTGGATAACCTAAAAGAAATGGACAAATTTCTAGAAAAATACAACCATCCAAGGCTGACCCAGAAAGAAACAGAAAATCTGACCAGACCAATTACCAGCAACGAAATTGAATCGCTAATCAAAAACCTACCTAAGAACAAAACGCTTGGACCAGATGGCTTCACTGTTGAATTTTATCAAACATTTAGGGAAGACCTAATACCCATACACTTAAAGTTTTCCAAAGAGTAGAAGAGGGAATACTTCCAAACTCATTCTATGACGCCAGCATCACTCTAATTCCAAAACCAGGCAAAGACAACACACACAAAAAAGAAAATTACAGACCAATATCCCTGATGAACATAGATGCAAAACTACTCAACAAAATATTAGCAAACCAAATTCAAAAATACATCAAAAAGATAATCCATCATGATCAAGTAGGATTCATCCCAGGGATGCAAGGATGGTACAACGTTCGAAAATCCATCAATATCGTCCACCACATCAACAGAAAGAAGGACAAAAACCACATCATCATCTCCATAGATGCGGAAAAAGCATTCAAAATTCAACATCCATTCATGATAAAAACTCTCAACAAAATGGGTATAGAGGGCAAGTACCTCAACATAATAAAGGCTATATATGACAAACCCACAGCCAACATTATACTGAACAGCGAGAAGCTGAAAGCTTTTCCTTTAAGATCAGGAACAAGACAAGAATGCTCACTCTCCACACTTCTTCTATTCAACATAGTACTGGAGGTCCTAGCCATGGCACTCAGAACACAAAGAAATAAAAGGCTTCCAGATTGTCAAGGAAAAAGTTAAACTGTCCCTGTTTGCAGATGACATGATATTGTACATAAAAAACCCTAGAGAATCCACTCCAAAACTACTAGATCTAATATCTGAATTCAACAAAGTTGTGGGATACAAAATTAATACACAGAAATCTGTGGCATTCCTATACACTAACAATGAACTAGCAGAGGAAGCAGGAAAACAATTCCATTCACAGTTGTATCAAAAAAGAATAAAATAACTAGAAATAAACCTAACCAAGGAAGTGAAAGCCCTATACTCTGAAAACTACAAGACACTCATGAGAGAAATTAAAGAAGATACCAATAAATGGAAACTCATCCCGTGCTCATGGATAGGAAGAATTAATATTGTCAAAATGGCCATCCTGCCTAAGGCAATCTACAGATTTAATGCAATTCCTATCAAAATACTAACAGCATTCTTCAACGAACTAGAGAAAATCGTTCTAAAATTCATATGGAACCAAAAAAGACCCCGAATAGCCAATGCAATCCAGAGAAGGAAGGATAAAGCTGGGGGGATTATGCTCCCCAACTTCAAGCTTTACTACAAAGCCACAGTAATCAAGACAATTTGGTACTGGCACAAGAATAGACCCATAGACCAATGGAACAGACTAGAGAGCCCTGATATAAACCCAACCATATACGGTCAATTAATATATGATAAAGGAGCCATGGATATACAATGGGGAAATGACAGCCTCTTCAACAACTGGTGTTGGCAAAACTGGACGGCTACATGCAAGAGAATGAAACTGGATTATTGTTTAACCCCATACACAAGAGTAAACTCGAAATGGATCAAAGACCTGAATGTAAGTCATAAAACCATAAAACTCTTAGAAGACAACATAGGCAAAAATCTCCCGAGTATAATCATGAGCAACTTCCTGAACGCATCTCCTCAAGCAAGGGAAACAAAAGCAAAAATGAACTCAACGGACTACATCAAATTAAAAAGTTTCTGTACAGCAAAGCACACCATCAACAGAACAAAAAGGCATCCTATAGTATGGGAGCATATATTTGTAAGTGACATATTTGACAAGGGGTTAACATCCAAAATATATGAAGAACTTACACGCCTCAACACCCAAAAAGCAAATAACACTATTAAAAAATGGACAGAAGATATGAAGAGACAGTTTTCCAAAGAAGAAATTCAGATGGCCAACAGACACAGGAGAAGATGCTCCACATCACTAATCATCAGGGAAATGATAGACTAATCTCACTTATGACTATGGAGGTAATAAATGATATGAAAGCTAAGTAAAATATTAGCAGATATATTTGAACACAACATTAAAAATACAATACATCAGGGTCCAGAGTCATTTATTCCTGGAATGCTGTGTAGCTCAGAAGATATAGAAACAGACCCAAACACATACAAGAAGTTGACACATCAAAGGTGACATATCACATATGTGGAGAGAAGCAGACTATTCAATAATGATGTTGGAACCACTAACAAGTCAACTAGAAAAATTTAATTGGATCCTTCTTCATACCTTAATGCAAAAAATTCTATATATAATTACCTGTAAAAAAAATACTATAAATGTGCTAGAAGTAAATGACTTTTTTACAATCTCAAGTGAGGATAGCCTCTACAAGTATAACACAAAATCCAGAAGTTATGAAAAAATAGTAATAAATTTGACTACACAAAAGTAAAATTTTTTCATGGCAAAATAAAATCTTAAAATCAAAAGATATGAAAAACTTGGAAAAATGCTAAAAATGGGACAGTTAATTTCTTTAATATGTACAAAGCTCCTAAAGAAAGCAACATTAAGAAAAAGAACAACAACCCATAGCAAAATGGGTAAAAGATATGAACAATTTACAGAAAATTAAATTCAAATGACTTAATGAAGTGAATATAACAATCTTATTGAATGATGATGTTAAATGTGGAAAAGATGCTAACATGCTAATAATAACAAAAATGCATATTACAGCCACTAAGATATAATTTTTCAACTACCAGGTTGACAAAATAAATAATTTGTGTAATACGTGGTGCTAGTAGGGCTATAGGAGGCAGGCATACTCACACGTCACTTGTGGGAGGGTAATTTTCTGCAAATGCTCTGGAAATCAATCTGGCAATTCCATCAAAATAAAAAAACTCGACTTCCAGGAATATGGTGACGTGAACGGACCAGCAGAAAAATTCCTCCCAACATTATATTTATTCACGAAAATACAGCAAATACAACTATCCCTAAAAGAGAGATCAGAATACACAGGAAAGTGCACAGCGTACAGCTACACCTGTGAGAACTTGGCAGCCGGTGAGGCGGAAGGGATACGGAGCGGCGACCCGGTGGGCCCGAGCGCTCCCCCCCCCCCAGAGCTCCGGCGGCCAGACACTCCGGACAGAGGACTCGGCACCCGGCGAGGCGGGATGGAAACGCGATCCAGCGAGACCTGAGCGTTCCTCCACCCCAGCACTCCGGCAGGAGTCCCAGCAAGGCGGGTAAGGTACGGAGCCATGACCCTGCGGACCGAGCGCTCCTCTCCCCCAGCGCTTCAGTGGGAGGAGAGGATTCAGAGCCGGGAGGGAGTGGAAGTCTGCACCGGGAGCACCGACACACAGCCTGCGGTGTAGCGGAGATAGGAGAGACAGAGGGCACAGGGCCCCAGCCCGGAACGTGCAAGCTGCCCACGGCAGGCTCCGGGAAGGAAAAAGAAAGTAGAAAAAAGGGAAGAAAAGGGCGCGCTCTACCTCAGCAGTCTTAAAGAGACAGGAGCTCAGTAGAGGGGCCGGATAGCCCCGCAAACTGAGCCCAGCACGCTGGGAGTCCTGGGGAGCTTTGGACCCCTTGGCTGGCGACTGGGAAAGGGTGCCTGCCATTGAGACCCCCACGGAGATCAACAACTTCCCATTGTTCCCACCCCAGCCAGAACTATAGAGTGGCGCTGGAATAGTGGAGCAACAGCGCCACCTACAGCACTCGCGCGGAACCCACTCTCAGTGGCTTTTTTTGTTTGTTTGTTTTGTTATTGTTTTTTCTCCCCTTTCTTTTCCTTTTTTTCTTCCCCTCTCTTTCAACAGCCTCCCATTCATTCTCACCCCGGCCACAGCTTTAAAGGGCCGTGTGGAGCGACGTAGCCACGGCTCTGGAATAGTGGAGCAATAGCGCCACCTACAGCATTCACACAGAAACCACCCCCGGTGGGCGTTTTGGTGTTTTGTTTGTTTGTTTGTTTGTTTTGTTGTTGTTGTTGTTGTTGCTGTTTTCTTTTACATGTTGCTGCTTTTTCTTTTTCTTTCTTTTCCTTTCTCTCTCTCTCCTTTTACTTTTTTATTATTAGTAGAAATTTCTTTTTTTTTCCCTTTCTCTCCTTTCTTATCTCTCCTTGCTACCAACAACCAATTCTACAGTCATGAGAAGACAGAAGAATATGATACAGGCAAAGCTTCAGACAAACACAACCCCAGAGAAAGAAGCTGAAGAAATGGACATGCACAGTCTTCCAGAAAAAGAATTCAGAATAAAAGTCATAGCCATGCTGACGGATCTACAGAAAAATGTGCAAGAGCTGAGGGAGGAAGTGAGGGAAGTGAGGAAAGACAATGCAGAAATGAAACAAGCCATCGAAGGGCTCAACAGCAGATTGAATCAGGTTCAAGACACGATCAAGGAATTACAAGACAGGGACCAGGAATACAAAGAAGCTGAGGCAGAGAGAGATAAAAGGATCTCTAAGAATGAAAGAATATTAAGAGAACTGTGTGACCAATAGAAACGGAGCAATATTCGCATTATAGGAGTGCCAGAGGAAGAAGAGAGAAAAAAGGGATAGAAAGTGTCTTTGAAGAAATAATTGCTGAAAACTTCCCCATGCTGGGGAAGGCAATAGTCTCACAGTCCACGGAAGCCCACAGATCTCCCAACACAAGGGACCCAAGGAAGACAACACCAAGACACATAATAATCAAGATGGCAAAGATCAAAGACAAGGACAGAATATTAAAGGCACCTAGAGAGAGAAAAAAGATCACCTACAAAGGAAAACCCATCAGACTGTCATCAGACTTCTCAACAGAAACCTTAAAGGCCAGAAGAGAATGGCATGATATATTTAACTTAATGAAACAGAAGGGCCTTGAACCAAGAATATTGTATCCAGCACTATTATCATTTAAATATGACGGAGGGATTAAACAATTTCAAGACAAAAGAAAGTTGAGAGAGCTTGCCTCCCATAAACCACCACTACAGAATATCTTAAACGGACTGCTCTAGAGGGAAAAACCCCTAAGGCTAAAAAGATGTCACCAGAGAAAATAAAAGCATAGCAAAGAAAGCAGACCATCCAAATACTAACTAAAGGCAAAGAATAAACACCTAATATATAAAGAAAGGAGGAGGAAGAATAGGAAGGGAGAGAGAAAGAAACATCAGATGGCGTTCACAATAACTTAACAAGAAAGTTAAGTTAGATTCTTAGATAGTAAAGAAGCAACCCTTGAACCTTTGGTAACCACGAATCTAAAGCCTGCAATGGCAATAAGTACATATCTATCAATAATCACCCTAAATGTAAATGGACTGAATGCACCAATCAAAAGACACAGAGTAACAGAGTGGATAAAAAAGCAAGACCCATCTATATGCTGCTTACAAGAGACTCACCTCAAACCCAAAGATATACACAGGCTAAAAGTTAAGGGATGGAAAAAAATATTTCAAGTAAACAACAAAGAGAAAAAAGCAGGTCTTGCAGTAGTATCAGATAAAATAGACTTCAAAACGAAGAAAGTAGCAAGAGATAAAGACGGACATTACATAATGATAAAGGGGTCAGTCCAACAAGAAGATATAACCATTATAAATATATATGCACCAAACACAGGAGCATCAGCATATGTGAAACAAATACTAACAGAAGTGAAGGAGGAAATAGACAGCAGTGCATTTATTCTAGGAGACTTTAACACACCACTCACTCCAAAGGATAGATCAATCAGGCAGAGGATAAGTAAAGACACAGAGGCACAGAACAACACACTAGAACAGATGGACCTAACAGACGTCTACAGAACTCTGCACCCAAAAGCAGCAGGATACACATTCTTCTCAAGTGCACATGGAACATTTTCCAGAATAGACCACATACTAGGCCACAAAAAGAACCTCAGTAAATTCAAAAATATTGGACCAATTAGGAACCATTACCAGGACTAAGCACATTGCTTTGCAAATAAAATCAGGACTCCACTAACAAGGAAGAATGGGATCCCTGCCTGGCTCTACATATAAATGAAAGATGACTTTATGAGCAGGGAGAAATATACGTAAGGATGTACGTTAGAGGGCTAACAGTGATTTGGAAGGGTGGAGGGAGAAGACACGGGAAAAGAGGTAGTTGGGAGTAAAATAGTGGTACGTTAGTTAAAAGAACTAAGGACTCAGAAACTGAGCCCAGAAACCAGGACAAAGTCTAGCATGCAATGAGTAGAACAAAGCCAGTGTGAGAAACACTAAAGGAAGATGTATAACTTATCTCTTCCTAACATTGGTTCAGAGTTATTAACAGTGTCTTAAGAATGAGGAATGGAAATGGATAAAGAAGATGTGGTACATATACACAATGGAATATTATTCAGCCATAAGAAGAAAACATATCCTACCATTTGCAACAACATGGATGGAGCTAGAGGGTACTATGCCCTGCGAAATAAGTCAGGTGTGGAAAGGCAAATACCAAATGATTTCACTTATTTGTGGACTATAAGAACAAAGCAAACACTGAAGAAACAAAACAACAGCAGAATCACAGAACCCAAGAATGGACTAACAGTTACGAAAGGGCAAGGAACTGGGGAAGACGGTTGGGAAGGGAGGGACAAGGGGAATAAGAGGCATTATGATTAGCACACATAATGTAGTGGGGGGCACAGGGAAGGCAGTATAGTACAGAGAAGACAAGTAGTGACTCTATAGCATCTTACTACACTGATGGACAGTGACTGTAATGGGGTATGTGGTGGGGACTTGATAATAGGGGGAATCTAGAAACCAAAATGTTGCTCATGTGATTGTATATTAATGATGCCAAAATAAATAAAATAAAATAAAAATTATTACAAAAAAAGAGGAGTTGGAGGGAGGCGCTCAAGATCACAGCGTGAGTAGGGGAGTGGAAATCTACTCCCAAAACCACATATATTTTGAAAATACAACTATTCCTAAAAGAGAGACCAGAAGATACAGTACAACAGCCAGGTTACATATACATCTGCAAGAACTCAGCATCTCATGAAAAGGGTAAGATACAAAGCCGTGACCCGGCGGGACCCAAGCATTCCCCCACCCCAGCTCACTGGTGAGAGGAAAAGAATCAGAGAGGGGAGGAAGAGGAAGCACAGGATTGCTAAAACCAGCCCTAGTAATCTGCACCAGGAGCACAGATACACATTGCATGGTGTACTGGATACTATAGAAATGGAAAAGTAAAATCCAAGACAGACACTGCGAGCAGGTCCCCACAGCTGGCTTCCCTGGGACAAAAGAAAAGCGGGCACTTTAAAAGTCTTAAAGGGACAAGGGTAAAACAGGTAGACAAAACCATCCAAGCAGACTGAGCCCAGCAGGCTGGGAATCTTAAGGAACTTCAGGTGCCCTAACCCCCAGAGTAATAATGCAGCTCCAAAGCCCCTCACAACAATAAGCAGCCTGCCATTCATTACCCCCTGCCAGCACTGAAAACAAACCGGCTGACATACCATTGCTGCGGACCAGCCCGGAAGCAGCCCTGCCCACAGCAAATACACAGAGTCTTCTCCCAGCACGCAGATAACTGGGACAGACCCAGAGGCTGCCCCCTGAGTGTAGCTGCCTGGCACAGGCAGAGGAAGCAGGTGCAAAGTCCAGAAGGCACGAAGGGACACTATTCTTGCACAAGAACACATGCTGCATGCCTGTGACCGTCACCAGTGCCCTAAGCAATCTCGAGGACCGCCCTGCTCACAGCAGCTCAGGGAATTAACCCAGAGACTGCTCCCCATGTGTGGGTAACTGGCACAGGCAACAGAGAAGGGCAAGGCAACCAGCAAGCAGGAAGGGACTTTGTTCTCCCAGCTGACACATGCGCCATTTGCCGGTGATCACGTCTAATGCCATGAAAAGGTAGAACCTGGCCCAGTCCAAACTCACTCAAACAATACCAGAGAGAGGGCTTAGCAAGATAGATAATACCAATCTTCCTGAAAGAGAATTCAAAATAAAAGTCATAACCATGCTGATGGAGCTGCAGAGAAATATGGGAGAGCTAAGGGATGAAGTCTGGAGGGAGATAACAGAAATGAAACAATCAATAGAAGGACTTAAGAGCAGACTGGATGAGGTACAAGAGATGCTTAATGGAATAGAAATCAGAGAACAGGAATACAGAGAAGCTGAGGCAGAGAGAGATAAAAGGATCTCTAGGAATGAAAGAATATCAACAGAACTGTGTGACCAATCCAAACGGAAAAATATTCGCATAAGAGGGGTACCAGAAGAAGAGAAGAGAGAAAAGGGGATAGAACGTATCTTTGAAGAAATAATTGCTGAAAACTTCCCCAAGCTGGGGAAGGAAATAGTCTCTCAGACCATGGAAGCCCACAGATCTCCCAACACAAGGGACCCAAGGAGGACAACACCAAGACATATAATAATTAAAATGGCAAAGATCAAAGACAAAGACAGGGTATTAAAGGGAGCCAAAGACAGAAAAAAGATCACCTACAAAGGAAAACCCATCAAGATATCATCAGACTTCTCAACAGAAATGTCACAGGACAGAAAAGAATGGCATGATATATTTAGTGCAATGAAACAGAATGGCCTTGAATCAAGAATACTGTATCCAGGAAGATTATCATTTAAATTTGAAGGAGAGATTAAACAATTTCCAGAGAAGCAAAAGTTGAGGGAATTTGCCTCCCACAAACCACCTCTACAAGGTATTTTAAAGGGACTGCTCTAGATAGAAGTACTCCTAAGGCTAAATAGATGTCACCAGTAAAAATATATTCACAGCAAGGAAAGCAACCATCCAAATACTAACTAAAGGCAAAAAATAAAATCAACTATCCACAAACACACTCAAGGAAAACACAAAAGAGTACAGAATAAAACACCTAACATATAAAGAGTGGAGGAGGAAGAATAAGAAGGAAGAGAAATAAAGAATCATCAGACTGTGTTTATAATAGCTTAATAAGAGAGTTAAGTTAGACTGTCACCCTGAACCTTTGGTAACCATGAATCCAAAGCCTGCAATGAAAATAACTACATATCCTTGGATAATCAACCTAACTGTAAATGGACTGAATGCACCAATCAAAAGACACAGAGTAATAGAATGGATAAAAAAGCAAGACCCGGAACTTCCAGGAAGATGACGGCATGAGCAGGGTAGCGGAAATCTCCCAAAACCATATATATTTATGAAAATATAACAAATGCAACTATTCCTAAAAGAGAGACCAGAAGATATAGGATGGCACACAGCCTGCAGCTACACTTGAGAGGACTCGGCACCCTGCGAGGTGGGTAAGATACAGAGCCACAACCTGGTGGGACCCAAGCACTCCCCCACCCCAGCACACTGGCGGGAGGAGAGGATTCAGAGCAGGGAGGGAGGAGAAGTACAGGTCCACAAAATAACCAGCCCTGGTGATCTGCGCTGGGAGCACTGACACACATTGCGTGGTGTATCGGAGATTGGAGAGCAGAGGGTGCAGGATCTGAGCCTGGGAATGCACTGGGTCCTTGTAGCCGGCTCCCCGGGACAAAAGAAAAGTGTGCACTTTTTTTTAGCAGTCTTAAAGAGACAAGGCCCAATGGAGGAGCAGGATTGTCCCAGCACACTCAGCCCACCAGGCTGGGATTCCTGGGGAATTTCGGACCCCTCAGCTGGTGACTGCGAAAAAGTTGCCGTACTGAGATTTCCCACAGAGATCAACAGCCTACCATTCGTTCCAGACCAGGCCAGAGCTACAAAGGGTGCTGTGGAGTGGCGCGGCTAGGGCTGAGGAATAGGGGGACAACAGCACCACCTACAGCATCCCCACAGATTCTACTCCTGGTGAGCGTTTTTTTTCTCTTTTCTTTTTTTTTTCTTTTCTTTCTTTTTTCTCTTTTCCTTCTTTTCTTTCTTTTTTTCCTTTTCTTCCTTTTTTTCTATTTTTTTCTTTTTATTCTTTTAAAAAGTCTTAAAGAGTACAGCTGACATATGTGGCACCTATCAGCGACCACTTCAATCGCCATGAAAAGACAGAGGAATATGGTACAAACAAAACTTACCCAGACCCAGACAACACCAAAGAGGGTCCCTAAGGGGATGTAAATGAACAACCTTCCTGAAAAAGAATTCAGAAGAAAAGTCATAAACATACTGATGGATCCACAGAGAAATATGCAAGAGCTTAGGGAGGAAGTGAGGAAAGACAATGCATAAATCAGACAAGCGATCGACAGGTTTAGCAGCAGACTGGACGAGATGCAAGAGACTGTTAACAAAATACAAATCAGAGAACAGGAATACAGAGAAGTTGAGGCAGAGAGAGATAAAAGGATCTCTAGGAATGAAAGAATATTAAGAGAACTGTGTGACCAATCCAAACGGAACAATATTCGCATTATATGAGTATCAGAGGAAGAAGAGAGAGAAAAAGGGATAGACTGTATCTTTGAAGAAATAATTGCTGAAAACTTTCCCATGCTGGGGAAGGAAATAGTCTCACAATCTGCGGAAGCCCACAGATCTCCCAATACAAGGGACCCAAGGAAGACAACACCATGACACATAATAATTAAAATGGCAAAGATCAAAGATAAAGACAGTGTTAAAGGCAGCTAGAGAGAGAAAAAGATCACCTACAAAAGAAAACCCATCAGACTGTCATCAGACTTCTTAAAAAAAACCCTTGCAGGCCAGAAGAGAATGGCATGATATATTTAACGTAATGAAACACAAGGTCCCCGAACCAAGAATATTGTATCCAGCACGATTATCATTTAAATATGACAGAGGGATTAAACCATTTCAAGACAAGCTAAAGCTGAGAGAGTTTGAATCCCATAAACCACCACTACAGGATATCTTAAACAAACTGATCTAGAGGGAAGGACACTTAAGGCTAAAAAGATGTCACCAGAGAAACTAAAATCATAGGAAAGAAAGCAGACCATCCACATGCCAACTAAAGGCATGGAGGAGGAAGAAAAGAATGGAGAGAAATAAAGAAACATCAGACTGTGTTTACAATAACTTAACAAGAAAGTTAAGTTAGATTGGCAGATAGTAAAGAAGCAACCCTTGAACCTTTGGTAACCACGAATCTAAAGCCAGCAATGACAATAAGTACATACCTATTGATAATCACACTAAATGTAAATGGACTGAATGCATCAATCAAAAGACAAAGAGTAATAGAAGGGATAAAAAAGCAAGACCCATCTATATGCTGCTTATAAGAGACTCACCTCAAACCCAAAGATATACACAGACTAAAAGTGAAGGGATGGAAAAAGATATTTCATGCAAACAACAAGGAGAAAAAAGCAGGTCTTGCAGTAGTATCAGAAAAAATAGACTTCAAAAAAAGAAAGTAACAAGAGATAAAGAAGGACATTACATAATGATAAAGGGGGCAGTCCAACAAGAGGATATAACCATTATACATATATACGCACCAAACACAGGAGCACCGGCATATGTGAAACAAATACTAACAGAATTAAAGGAGGAAATAGAAAGCAATGCATTTTTTTTTATCACACTTCAACACACCACTCACTCCAAAGGACAGATCAATCAGACAGAAAATAAGTAAAGACACAGAGGCACTGAACAACACACTAGAACAGATGGACCCAACAGACGCCTACAGAACTCTACACCCAAAAGCAACAGGATACACATTCTTCTCAAGTGCACATGGAACATTTTCCAGAATAGACCACATACTAGGCCACAAAAAGAACCTCAGTAAAGTCAAAAATATTGAAATTCTACCAACCAACTTCGCAGATCACAAAGGTAGAAAACTAGAAATAAATTTTAGAAAGAAATCAAAAGGGCTCACAAATACATGGAGACTTAACAACATTCTCCTAATTAATCAGTGGGTTAGCGACCAAATCAAAACAGAAACCAAAGAATATATGGAGACTAATGACAACAACAACACAAAGCCACAACTTCTGTGGGATGCAGCAAAGGCAGTTTTAAGAGGAAAGTATATTGCAATCCAGACCTATTTAAAGAAGGAAGAATATTCCCAAATGAATAGTCAAAAGACACAACTACTGAAATTAGAAAGACAAGAAAAAATGAGGCCCAAAGTCACCAGAAGGAGGGACATAATAAAGATCAGAGAAGAAATAATTAAAATTGAGAAGAATAAAACAATAGAAAAAAATCAATGAAACCAAGAGCTGGTTCTTTGAAAAATTAAACAAAATAGATAAAACCCTAGCCAGACTCTTTAGGAGAAAAAGAGAATCTACACACATAAACAGAATCACAAATGAGAAAGGGAAAATAACGAGGGACCCCACAGAAATACAAAGAATTATAAGAATATTATGAGAATCTATATGCTAATAAGCTGGAAAACCTAGAAGAAATGGACAACTTCTTAGAAAAATACAACCTTCCAAGAATGACCAAACAAGAAACAGAAAAACTAAAAGACCAATCACCACTAACAAAATTGAATTGGTAATCAAAAAGCTACCCACAAACAAAACCGCTGGACCAGATAGAATCACCTATGAATTCGACCAGACATATAGAGAAGAAATAACATCCATTCTTCGTAAAGTTATCCAAAAAATAGAAGAGGAGGGAAGACTTCCAAACTCTTTCTATGAAGCCAGCATCACTCTAATACCAAAACCGGGCAAACGCCTCACCAAAAAAGAAAATTAAAGACCAATATCCCTGATGAACGTAGATGCAAAAATACTCAACAAAATATTAGCAGACCGAATTCAAAAATACATCAAGAGGATCATACACCATGATCAAGTGGGATTCCTCCCAGGGATGCAAGGATGGTACAACATTCGAAAATCCATCAACATCATCCACCACATCAATAAAAAGAAGAACAAAAACCACATGATCATCTCCATAGATGCTGAAAAAGCATTTGACAAAATTCAGCATCCATTCATGATTAAAACTCTCAACAAAATGGGTATAGACGGCAAGTACCTCAACATCATAAAGGCCAAATATGACAAACCCAGAACTAACATCATACTTAATGGCGAGAAGCTGAAAGCTTTTCATCTAAGATTGGGAACAAGACAGGGATGCCCACTCTCTCCACCGTTATTCAACATAGTACTAGAGGTCCTAGCCATGGCAATCAGACAAAACAAAGACATACAAGGCATCCAGATTGGTAAAGAAGAAGTCAAATTGTCACTATTTGCAGAAGACATGATATTGTACATAAAAAACCCTAAAGACTCCACTCCAAAACTACTAGAACTAATATCATAATTCAGCAAAGTTGCAGGATAAAAAATTAATACACAGAAAGCTGCTGCCTTTCTATACACTAAAAATGAACTAACAGAAAGAGAAATCAGAAAAACAATTCCATTCACAATTGCATCCAAAAAAAAAAAAAATACCTAGCAGTAAACCTCATGAAGGAACTGAAAGATCTATACTCTGAAAACTACAAGACACTCCTAAGAGAAATTAAAGAGGACACTAACAAATGGAAATGCATCCCATGCTCTTGGCTAGGAAGAATCAATATTGTCAACATGGCTATACTACCTAAAGCAATCTACAGATTCAACGCAATCCCTATCAAACTACCAACAGCTTTCTTCAATGAACTGGAACAAATAATTCTAAAATTCATATGGAACCACAAAAGACCCCGAATAGCCAAAGCAATACTGAGAAGGAGGAATAAAACAGGGGGAATTATGCTCCCTGACTTCAAGCTCTACTGCAAAGCCACAGTAATCAAGACAATTTGGTATTGGCACAAAAACAGACCCAAAGACCAGTGGAACAGAATACAAAATCCAAACATTAACCCAAACACATACAGTCGATTAATATTTGATTAAGGAGCCTTGGATATACAATGGGGAGATGACGGCATCTTCAGCAGCTGGTGTTGGCAAAACTGGACAGCTACATGCAAGAGAATGAAACTGGACTACTGTCTAACCCCATACACAAAGGTAAACTCAAGGTGGATCAAAGACCTGAAGATAAGTCATGAAACCATAAAACTCTTAGAAAAAAACAGGCAAAATCTCTTGGACATAAACATGAGTGACTTCTTCATGAATATACCTCCCCGGGCAAGGGAAACAAAAGCAAAAATGAACAATTGGGACTATATGAAGCTGAAAAGCTTCTGTACAGCAAAGGACACCATCAGTAGAACAAAAAGATATCCGACAGTATGGGAGAATATATTCATAAATGACATATCCGATAAGGGTTGACATCTAAAATATATAAAGAACTCACACACCTCAACCAACAAAGAGCAAATAATCCGATTAAGAAATGGGCAGCGGACACGAATGGACACTCTCCAAAGAAGAAATTCAGATGGTTAAAAGGCACATGAAAAGATGCTCCACATCGTTAATCATCAGAGAATTGCAAATTAAAACCAAAATGAAATATCACCTCACACCAGTAAGGATGGTCAACATCCGAAACACAAACAATAACAAATGTTGGTGAGGATGTGGAGAAAAGGAACCCCTCCTACACTGCTGGTGTGAATGCAAATTAATTCAATCATTGTGGAAAGCCGTATGGAAGTTCCCCATAAAACTCAAAATAGAAACACCATTTGACCCAGGAATCCCACCCCTAGGAATTTACCCTAAGAATGCAGCAGCCCAGTTTGAAAAAGACATATGCACCCCTATGTTTATTGCAGCACTATTTACAATAGCCAAGAAATAGAAGCAACCTAAGTGTCCATCAGTAGATGAATGGATAAAGAAGAGGTGGTACATATACACAATGGAATATGATTCAGCCATATGCAGAAAACAAATCCTACCACTTACAACAACATGGATGGAGCTAGAGGGTATTATGCTCAGTGAAATAAGCCAAGCAGAATAAAACAAGTATCAAATCATTTCACTGATATGTGGAGCATAAGAGCAAAGAAAAAATACTGTAAGTAAAAACCAGCAGCTGACTCACAGAACCCAAGAATGGACTAACAGTTACCAAAGGGAAAGGGACTGGGGAGGTTGGGTGGGAAGGGAGGGACAAGAGGGAAAAGGGGGCATTACGATTAGCAGATATAATGTTGGGGGAGCACGGGGAGAGCTGTACAACTCAGAGAAGACAAGTAGTGATTCTATAGCATCTCACTATGCTGATGGACAGTGACTATAATGGGGTAAGTGGGGGGTACCTGATGAAGTGGGGAGTTAGTAACCATTATGTTGCACATGTAACTGTAGATTAATGATACCAAAAAAAAAAGAATGAAAGAATGAAAGAATACTGAGAGAACTGTGTGACCCATCCAAACGGAACAATATTCGCATTATACAGGTACCAGAAGAGGAGAGAGAAAAAGGGATAGAAAGAGTCTTTGAGGAGGTAACTGCTGAAAACTTCCCCAAACTGAGGAAAGAGATATTTCCTCAGGCCATGGAGGTGCACAGATCTCCCAACACAAGGAACCCAAGGAATACAACACCAAGACATATAGTAATTAAAATGGCAAAGATTAAGGATAAGGACAGACTATTAAAAGCAGCCAGAGAGAGAAATCAGATCCCATACAAAGGAAAGCCCATCAGGCTATCATCAAACTTCTCAACAGAAACTTTACAGGCCAGAAGGGAGTGCATGATGTATTTGATGCAATGAAGTAGAAGGGCCTTGAACCAAGATTACTTTATCTGGCAAGATTATCATTTAAATTTGAAGGAGGGATTAAACAATTCCCAGATAAGCAAAAGCTGGGAGAATATACCTCCCACAAACCATCTCTACAGCGTATTTTGGAGGGACTGCTATAGATGGAAGTGTTCCTACTGTTTAATAGCTGTCACCAGAGGTAATAAAACCACAGTAAAGAAAGTAGAACAGCTAATTACTAAGCAAATGCAAAATTAAATTAACTATCCCCAAAGTCATTAAGGGATAGACAAAGAGTACAGAATATTATACTTAATATTTAAAGAATGGAGGAGGAAGAAAAAGGAGGAGAACAAAAAGGAACCTTCAGATTGTGTTTGTAATAGTATATTAAGTGACTTAAGTTAGACTCTTACATAGTAAGGAAGTTAACCTTGAACCTTTGGTAACCACGAATCTGAAGCCTGGAATGCCAATAAGTACATACCTATCCATAATTACCCTAAATGTAAATGGGCTGAATGCACCAATCAAAATACATAGAGTCACTGAAAGGATAAAAAACAAGACCAATCTATATGCTGCCTACAACAGACTTTAAACCCAAAGATATACACAGACTAAAAGTGAAAGGATTGAAAAAGACATTTCATGCAAATAATAGGGGGAAAAAGTAGGAGTTGCAGTATTTGTATCAGACAAAATAGACTTCAAAACAAAGAAAGTCACAAGAAACAAAGAAGGACATTATGTAATGATAAAAGGGTCAGTCCAACAAGAGGATATAACCAGTATAAATATTTATGAGCCCAACAGAGGAGCACCTACATATGTGAAACAAATACTAACAGAATTAAAGGGGGAAATAGAATGCAATCCAGTCATTCTAGGAGACTTCAACACACCACTCACTCTGAAGGACAGATCAACCAGACAGAAAATAAGTAAGAGACAGAAGCACTGAACAACACATTAGAACAGATGGACCTAACAGACATCTACAGAATTCTACACCCAAAAGCAGCAGAATACTCATTCCTCTCAAGAGCACATGGAACACTTTCAAGAATAGATCATATCCTAGGCCATAAAAAGTGCCTCAGTAAATTCAAAAAGACTGAAATTGTACCAACCAGTTTCTCAGACCACAAAGGTGTGAAACTAGAAATGAACTAGGCAAAGAAAATGAAAAATCCCACAAACACATGGAGGCTTCAGAACATGCGCCTAAATAATCAATGGATCAATGACCAAATAAAAACAGAGATGAAGCAATATATGGAGACAAATGAAAACAATAATTCAACACTAAAAAATCTGTGGGACGCAGCGAAGGCCATGCTAAGAGGAAAGTATATTGTAATACAGGCCTACCTCAGGAAAGAAGAACAATCCCATATGAGCAGTCTAAACTCACAATCAACAAAACTAGAAAAAGAAGAACAAATGAGACCCAAAGTCATTGGAAGGAGGGACATAATAAAGATTAGAGCAGAAATAAATAAAATCAAGAAGAATAAAACAATAGAAAGGATCAATGAAAGCAAGAGCTAGTTCTTTGAGAAAATAAACAAGAGAGATAAACCCCTAGGAAGACTTATCAAGAAAAAAAGTTTACTCACATAAACAGAATCAGAAATGAGAAAGTAAAAATCACTACAGACACCACAGAAATAGAAAGAATTATGAGAGAATACTATGAAAAATTGTATGCTAACAAACTGGATAACCTAGAAGAAATGGACAAATTTCTAGAAAAATACAACCTTCCAAGGCTGACCCAGAAAGAAACAGAAATCTGAAGAGATCAATTACCAGCAACGAAATTGAACTGGTAATCAAAAACCTACCTAAGAACAAAACACCTGGTCCAGACGGCTTCACCGCTGAATTTTATCAAACATTTAGTGAAGACCTAATACGCATCCTCCTTAAAGTTTTCCAAGGAGTAGAAGAAGAGGGAATGCTTCCAAACTCATTCTATGAGGCCAGCATCAGTCTAATACCAAACCTGGCGAAGACACCACAGAAAAAGAAAACTACAGACCAATATCCCTGATGAACACAGATGCAAAAATACTCAACAAAATATTAGCAAACACATTCAAAAATACATCGAAAGGATCATACACCATGATCAAGTAGGATTTTTCCAGTGATGCAAGGATGGTACATTTGAAAATCCATCAACATCATCCACCACATCAACAGAAAGAAAGACAAAAACTACATGATCATCTCCATAGATGCTGAAAAAGCATTTCACAAAATTCAACACCCATTCATGATAAAAACTCTCAAGAAAACGGGAATAGAGGGCAAGTACCTCAACATAATAAAGGCCATATATGACAAACCCACAGCCAAAATCATACGTAACAGCGAGAAGCTGAAAGCTTTTCCTTTAAGATCGGGAGCATGACAAGGATGCCCACTCTCCCCACTGTTATTCAACATAGTACTGGAGGTTCGAGCCACAGCAATCAGACAACACAAAGAAATTAAAGGCATCCAGATTGGCAAGGAAGGAGTTAAACTGTCCCTGTTTGCAGATGACATGATATTATACATAAAAACCCTAAAGAACCCACCCCAAAACTACTAGATCTAATATCTGAATTCAGCAAAGTTGCGGGATACAAAATTAATACGCAGATATCTGTGGCATTCCTATACACTAACAATGACCTAACAGAGAGAGAAATCAGGAAAACAATTACATTCACAGTTGCATCAAAAAGAACAAAATACCTAGGAATAAACCTAACCAAGGAAGTGAAAGACCTGTACTCTGCACACTACAAAACACTCATGAGAGAAATTAAAGAGGACACTTACAAATGGAAACACATCCCGTGTTCATGGATAGGAAGAATTAATCTTGTCAACAATCTACAGATTCGATGCAATTCCTATCAAAATACCAACAGCATTTTTCAACGAACTAGAGAAAATCGTTCTAAAATTCATATGGAACCAAAAAAGACACCGAATATCGAAAGCAATCCTGAGAAGGAAGAATAAAGCTGGGGGGATTATGCTCCCCAACTTCAAGCTTTACTAACAAAGGCACAGTATTCAAGACAATTTGGTACTGGCACAACAACAGACCCATAGACCAATGGAACAGACTAGAGAGCCCTGATATAAACCCAGCCGTATATGGGCAATTAATATATGATAAAGGAGCCATGGACATACAATGGGGAAATGACAGCCTCTTCAACTGCTGGTGTTGGCAAAACTGGACAGCTACGTGCTAAGAATGAAACTGGATTATTGTTTAACCCTATACACAAACGTAAACTTGAAATGGATCAAGGACCTGAATGTAAGTCATGATCCATGAAACTCCTCGAAGACAACATAGGCAAAAATCTCCTGAATATAAGCATGAGCAAGTTCTTCCTGAACGCATCTCCTTGAGCAAAGGAAACAAAAGCAAAAATGAACTCAGGGGACTACATCAAACTAAAAAGTTTCTGTACAGCAAAGGACACTATCAACAGAACAAAAAGGCATCCTACAGTATGGGAGAATATATTCATAAATGACATATCTGATAAGGGGTTAATATCCAAAATATATAAAGAACTTACACACCTGTACACACAAAAAGCAAATAACCCTATTTAAAAAAATAGGCAGAGGATATGAAGAGACAGTCCTCCAAAGAAGAAATTCAGATGGTCAACTGACAAATGAAAAGATGCACGGAGAATGCAAACAGTGAATCTGTTGCATCTTACTACACTGATGGACAGTGACTGCATTGGGGGTATGGGTGGCGACTTGATAATATGGGTAAAAGTAGTAACGACATTGATTTTTCATGTGAAACTTTCATAAGAGTGTATATCAATAATACCTTAATAAAAATGTTTAAAAAAAGAAACTTTTCAGCTTGATATAGTCCCACTTGTTAATTTTTGCTTTTGCTTCCCTTGCCCGGGGAGATATGTTCATGAAGAAGTTGCTCATGTTAATGTCCAAGAGATTTTTGCCTATGTTTTTTTCTACGAGTTTTATGGTTTCATGACTTACATTCAGGTCTTTGATCCATTTGGAATTTACTTTTGTGTATAGGGTTAGACAATGATCCAGTGTCATTCTCTTACATGTAGCTGTCCAGTTATGCCAACACCAACTGTTGAAGAGGCTGTCATTTCCCCATTGTATATCCATGGATCCTTTATCATATATTAATTGACCGTATATGGTTGGGTTTATATCAGGGCTCTCTAGTCTGTTCCATTGGTCTATGAGTCTGTTCTTGTGCCAGTACCAAATTGTCTTGAGTACTGTCGCTTTGTAGTAGAGCTTGAAGTTGGGAAGTGAGATTCCCCCCTGCTTTATTCTTCCTTCTCAGGATGGCTTTGGCTATTCGGGGTCTTTTGTAGTTCCATATGAATTTTAGAACTATTTGTTTGAGTTCCTTGAAGAATGCTCTTGGAATTTTGATAGGGATTCCGTTGAATCTGTACATTGCTTTAGGTAGTATAGCCATTTTGACAGTATTTATTCTTCCTAGCCAATAGCATGGGATGAATTTCCATTTTTTAGTGTCCTCTTTTATTTCTCTTAAGAGTGTCTTGTAGTTTTCAGAGTATAGGTCTTTCATTTCCTTCGTTAGGTTTTTATTCCTAGGTATTTTATTCTTTTTGATGCAACTGTGAATGGAATTGTTTTTCTGATTTCTCTTTCTGTTAGTTCATCATTAGTGTATAGGAAAGCAACAGATTTCTGTGTGTTAATTTTGTATCCTGCAACTTTGCTGAATTCTGATATTAGTTCTAGTAGTTTTGGAGTGGAGTCTTTTGGGTTTTTTATGTACAATATCATGTCATCTGTAAATAGTGACAGTTTGACTTCTTCTTTACCAGTCTGGATGCCTTTTATTTCTTTGTTTTGTCTGATTGCTGTGGCTAGGACCTCCAGTACTATGTGGAATAACAGTGGGTAGAGCGGGCATCCCTGTCTTGTTCCCGATCTTAGGTGAAAAGCTTTCAGCTTCTGTCTGTTAAGTATGATGTTGGCTGTGGGTTTGTCATATATGGCCTTTATTATGTTGAGGTACTTGCCCTCTATACCCATTTTTTTAAGAGTTTTCATGATGAATGGATGTTGAATTTTTTGGTAGGCTTTTTCCGCATCTATGGAGAGATCATGTGGTTTTTGTCCTTCTTTTTGTTGATGTGGTGGATGATGTTGCTGGATTTCAAATGTTGTCGCATCCTTGCATCCCTGAGATGAATCCCACTTGATCATGGTGTATGATCCTCTTGATGTATTTTTGAAATCGGTTTGCTAATATTTTGTTGAGTATTTTTGCATCTATGTTCATCATGGATATTGGTCTGTAATGTTCTTTTTTGGTGGGGTCTTTGCCTGGTTTTGGTATTAGAGTGATGCTGGCTTCATAGAATGAGTTTGGAAGTATTCCCTCCTCTTCTTTTTTTTTTGGAAAACTTCAAGGAGAATGGGTATTATGTCTTCTCTATATGTCTGATAAAATTCAGTGGTAAATTCATCTGGCCTGAGGGTTTTATTCTTGAGTAGTTTTTGATTACTTATTCAATTTCGTTGCTGGTAATTGGTCTGTTTAGAGTTTCTGTTTCTTCCTTGGTCAGTCTTGGAAGGTTGTATTTTTCTAAGAAGTTGTCCATTTCTTCTAGGTTTTTCACCTTGTTAGCATATATATTTTCATAGTATTCTCTAATAATTCTTTGTATTTCTGTGGGGTCCATTGTGATTTTTCCTTTCTCATTTCTGATTCTGTTTATGTGTGTAGATTCTCTTTTTCTCTTAATGAGTCTCGCTAGGGGTTTATCTATTTTGTTTATTTTCTCAAAGAACCAGGTCTTGGTTTCATTGATTTTTTTCTATTGTTTTATTCTCTATTTTATTTATTTCTTCTCTCATCTTTATTATGTCCCTCCTTCTGCTCACTGTGAGCCTCATTTGTTCTTTTTTCAATTTCAACAATTGTGACTTTAGACTATTCTTTTGGGATTGTTCTTCCATCTTTAAATAGGCCTGGATTGCTATATACTTTACTCTCAGAACTGCCTTTGCTGTGTCCCACAGACGTTAGTTAGGGCTTGGTGCTGTTGCTGTCATTTGTCCCCATATATTGCTTGATCTCTGTTTTAATTCAGTTGTTGATCCATTGATTATTTAGGAGCATGCTGCTAAGCCTCCAGGTGTTTGGAGCTTTTTGTTTTCTTTGTACAAGTTATTTCTAGTTCTACACCTTTGTGATCTGAGAAGTTGGTTGGTAGAATTTCTATATTTTTTAATTTACTGAGGTTATTTTTATGGCCTACTTTGTGTTCTATTCTGGAAAATGTTCTATGTGCACTTGAGAAGAATGTGTATCCTGCTGCTTTAGGGTGCAGAGTTCTGTGGATGTCTGTTAGCTTCATCTGTTCTAGTGTGTTGTTCAGTGCCTCTGTGTCTTTACTTATTCTCTGTCTGGTTGATCTGTCCTTTGGAGTGAGTGGTGTGTTGAAGTCTCCTAAAATGAATGCATTGCATTCTATGTCCTCCTTTAATTCTGTTAGTATTTGTTTCACATATGTCAGTGCTCCTGTGTTGGGTGCATAGATATTTATAATGGTTATATCTTCTTGTTTGACTGCCCCCTTTATCATTATGTAATGTCCTTCTTTATCTCTTGCTTCTTTCTTTGTTTTGAAGTCTATTTAGTCTGATACAAGTACTTCAACACCTGCTTTTTTCTCCCTATTGTTTGCATGAAATAAATTTTTCCATCCCTTCACTTTTAGTCTGTGTATATCTTTGGGTCTGAGGTGAGTCTCTTGTAAGCAGCATATAGATGGTCCTTGCTTTTTTATCCATTCTATTACTCTATGTCTTCTGATTGGTGCATTCAGTCCATTTACATTTAGGGTGATTATCGGTAGATATGTAGTTATTTCCATTGCAGGCTTTGAATTCGTGGTTACCAAAGGTTTCGGGTAACAGTCTAACTTAACTCTCTTATTAAGCTATTATAAACACAGTCTGATTATTCTTTATTCTTCCTCCTCCATTCTTTATATGTTAGATGTTTAAGTCTGTCCCCTTTTGTGTTTCCTTTGATTGTGTTTGTGGGTAGTTGATTTTATTTTTTGCCTTTAGTTAGTATTTGGATGCTCTGCTTTCTTTGCTGTGATTATATTTTCTCTGGTAACATCTGTTTAGCCTTAGGAGTGCTTCCATCTAGAGCAGTCCCTTTAAAATACCCTGTAGAGATGTTTTGTGGGAGGCAAATTCCCTCAACTTCCACTTGTCTGGAAATTGTTTAATCCCTCCTTCAAATTTAAATGATAATCGTGCTGGATACAGTATTCTTGGTTCAAGGCCCTTCTCTTTCATTGAATTAAACATATAATGCCATTCTATTCTGGCCTGTGAGGTTTCTGTTGAGAAGTCTGATGATAGTCTGATGGGTTTTCCTTTGTAGGTGATCTTTTTTCTCTCTCTGGCTGCCTTTAATACCCTGTCCTTGTCTTTGGTCTTTGCCATTTCAATTATTATACGTCTTGGTGTTGTCCTCCTTGGGTCCCTTGTGTTGGGAGATCTGTGGGCTTCTATGGTCTGAGAGACTATTTCCTTCCCCAGCATGGGGAAGTTTTCAGCAATTATTTCCTTAAAGACACTTTCCATCCCTTTTTCTCTCTCTTCTTCTTCTGGTACCCCTGTAATGCGAATATTGTTCCGTTTGGATTGGTCAAACAGTTCTATTAATATTCTTTCATTCCTATAGATCCTTTTATCTCTCTCTGCCTCAGCTTCTCTGTATTCCTGTTCTTTAATTTCTATTCCATTAACAGTCTCTTGCACCTCATCCAGTCTGCTCTGAAGTCCTTATATCAATTGTTTCATTTCTGTTATCTCCCTCTGGACTTCATCCCTTCACTGTTGCATATTTCTCTGTAGGTCCATCAGCATGGTTATGACTTTTATTCTGAATTCTTTTTCAGGAATATTGGTTATATCTATCTTGCTAGGCCCTCTCTCTGGGGTTGCCTGAGTGGTTTTTGACTAGACCAGATTCTTCTGTCTTTTCATGGTGATAGAAGTGGTCGCAGGCAGGTGGCATGTGTGTCAGCTGGGAGGACAAAGTCCCTTCCTGCTTGTTGTTCACCTTGCCCTTCTCCACTTCCTGTGCCGGTTACTTGAACACCAGGAGCCAGTCTCTGGGATAATCTCCTGAGCTGCCATGAGTGGGGCCACTCTCAGGCCAGCCTAACACACTGCAGGGGATCACAGCTGCACCTGGTGTTTTCTCCTGCGAGAACAGCACCCCTTCGTGCCTTCCGGACCTTGCTCTGGCTTCCACTGCCTGTGCCGGTTACCTGCACACCAGGAGTCAGTCTCTGGGATAATCCCCTGAGCTGCCATAGGCAGGGCCACCCCAGGCTAGCCTAGAACACTGTGGATGGTGCCAGCCCTGCCCAGTGTGGTCTCCTGTGAGGATGGCACCCCTTTGTGCCTTCTAGACCTTGCTCCGGCTTCTGCTGCCTATCCCAGTTAGCTGCTTGCTGGGAGGAGACTCTGTGTGGCTGCTTTGCAGCTGTGGCAGGTCAGCTGGTCCATTTGCAGCACAGGCCGGGGGGAAGAATGGCAGGCTGCTTATTGCCATGAGGGGCTTCAGGGCTGCCTTACCTGGCAAGGGTTTAGGGGGCCCAAATTCCTCAAGATTCCCAGCCTGCTGGGGTGAGTGTGCTGCGACGATTTTGTTCAGCTGTTGGGACCTTGTCCCTTTAAGACTTTTAAAAAGCACTCGCTTTTCTTTTGTCCCTGGGGAGGTGGCTGTGGGGACCTGCTCGCAGTCTCTGTCTCGGATTTTGCTTTTCCATTTCTCTAATATCCAGTACACCATGCAATGTGTGTCTGTGCTCCCGGTGCAGATTACTATGGCTGGTTATTTAGTGGTCCTGTGCTTCCACTCCTTCCCCACTCTGATTCTTTCCCTCCTGCCAGGTGAGCTTGGGTGGGGGGAGTGCTCGGGTCCCACTAGGTCATGGCTTTGTATCTTACCCCCTTTGTGAGATGCTGAGTTCTTGCAGATGTAGATGTAGCCTGGCTGTTGTACTGTATCTTCTGGTCTCTCTTTTAGGAATAGTTGTACTTGTTGTATTTTCAAAAATATATATGGTTTTGGGGGGAGATTTCTGCCACCCTGCTCATGCCACCATCTTGAGCCCTCTCCAGCTGTGATCTTTTGTAGTAACCCAAATAAGTTGAAAATTTATGTCCACACAGAAACCTGCATGTGAATGTTTATAGCAGCTTTATTCATAATGCCAAAATTTGGAACAACCAAGATGTCCTTCAGTAGATGAATGGATAAATAAACTCTGGTGCATTCAGGCAATGGAATATTATATAGCACTAAAAAAGTCATGAAAGGTGTGAAAAGAGCTTAATGCATATTACTTAAAAGCTTAAATGCATATTACTAAATGAAAGAAGCCAATCTGAAAAGGCTGTATAGTACATGATTCCAATTGTATGCCATTCTGGAAAGAGGAAGACTATGAAGACAAATAAAAAGATCAGTGGTTGCAAGGGAGGGAAGAACAGGTAGAGCACAGAGGATGGTTGGGGCAGTGAAACTATTCTTAGTGGTACTATAATGGTGGGTAAATATCATTATACATTTGTCCAAACCCATAAAATTCACAACAAGAGAGAACCCTCATGTAAACTGTGGACTGTGGGTGACAATGACCTGTCAGTGTAGTTTCACCAGTCATAACATATGTACGCTCTGTCGTTGGATTCCCAGTGGAGAAGACCGTGCATGTCAGCAGGGAGTGGTAAATAGAAAGCAAGAGATTCATATACTCTCTGTGCTTGCTGCTCAGTTTTTCTACAAACTCGTTAGTGTTCTAAAAAATAAAGCCTATTAAAAAAAAAAACTACAGGAGAGTCTTAAATTTTTTACTGATATTCGTGCTTCTATGAAGCCCTGGAGCCGTTGAGATATGAAGAAGCTTTTTCATATAAGATTCTTGGGTAACAGTAGAAAAATAAATCTTCAAACTATATGAAAAGAGTTAGACAGCTGAGTCCACTGTATGAGGTTCACTGGTTCCCCTGACTGCATGTCCATAATTAAGCCAACTTTCTTGGGTCTTTTACTTTAACCTGAGTATGACCATATTAGAGTAGATGATTCTAAAATTACCCACACTTTGAAATTGTGATTCTTTTACTTTCATTTTCCATTTTTTATTTCCATAGACATTGGTGTCAGGGTAACTATCACACTGGACCCAGTTATTCTAGGGAGAACTTAACTTTGGAAGTCAGGCAGTTACATGTTTTGAATTAATTAGAAGAAAGATGTTGCAGAGACTTGGGTTTTTTTAAAAATCTATTCATTTCCAAGAGATATTAGCCAGCAAATTCAGCAGTGCTCTGTTCTTCACAGGGGAGAGATGCAGAGCTGATGGAAGATCCATTGCTGATTCACACAGAGAGGTTCTCAAGGACAGATTCCTCCCCAATATGAGAAGATTGAATGATTCACTATGGATATTCTGAAAGGACACAGCTATAACAGAAGACACATGGAGAAAATCTTTATGAAATGGAAGGAGAAAGAGGTATGAACATTTAGCAGATCTAATATTGTTAAAAGGTAAAAAAAAATTATATCTGTGGTAAGGGCAGAATTAATAACTAAAACTTCTGGGTAAAATATTTTAAAAACAAAATATCTGAATGCACTGAAGAAAGCCCCAAAGCAGGCATAAACTAGGGAAAAGGCACGCTCTCTCTCTCTCTTTCTCTCTCACACACACACACACACAGCTCTTTGCATGAGGGAAGGACTTAGTTAGCCTAAGAACCCAAAGAGAAGTGTAAAACTCAGAAACCCTCAGTCTAAGAGGCGTGAATAATGAGGAGTTTAGGGTGACTATAGAAGTTGAAAAACAGTGCGGGGTAAGGGTAGGAACAACATAAAAAGAAGAGAAGCACAGAGGGGAAGACCTAGATTCAGTTTATATACTATTCAAATCCCTGGCTGCCCCTGACCTACACACGCATAGTGCAGATATCCAGCAATCCAAGTAAGGATAACAGAACTGAGATTTCAGTTTCTGTCCACCACAGAGAAATAGAATTTGGAGTTTGAATTCATGTAAATTAACTCCTCATCAAGTGGAAAAACAAAACAAAAATCAATCTTCACAGGAATCTAATGAATCCAGTGTCTTTACAACACATCATTTATAACATCCAGAATACTATCCAAAATTACTAATATACAGAGACTCAGGAAGACTTGATCCACAGTCAGGAGAGAGGGTGTGGAGACACTAACCCTAAAATGACCCAGATGCTGAAATTGGCAAACAGGACTTTAAAGCAGCTATAATTACTGTGCTCGGTAATGTAAATAAAATATGCTTGTAATAAATGAACAAACAGGAAATATGAGCAAAGAAATTGAAACACATAAAAAGAACCAAAAGTTACCTCTAGAACCAAAAATTTAAATCTGAAATAAAAATGCACAGTTGATTGTAGGTCACAAGAGTAAGATGGAAAATGGATCAGTAGGAACTATGTAAGCACAGAGAAAAAATTGATTTCAAAAGTGAACAGAGCTTTAGTGATCTGAGAGAAAATATGAAAAAAATCTAGTATACATGTAATTGGAATCCTATAAAGAGAGGAGAGACAAAGTGGGAAAGATACTTGAAGAAACTACGACAGGATATGTACAAGTAAACAACACCCAGGCACGTCATAGACGGCTGAAAACTAAAGATACAAAAAAATCCTGAGCACCAAAGAGAAATGATACATTACATAGAGGGGGACAATAGTACAAAAATCTCTGGCTTATCATTAGACAAAATGGAGGCAGGAAGAGAGTGGAGGCACATCTTTAAAATGCTGGGAGGAAAAAGTTGGCAACTCATATTTCTCCATCCAGCAAAAGTATCCTTCAAGAATGAGGCCAAACCTATAAACAAAAGGTAAGGAAACTTGTCCCCCGCAGACCTGCACTTCAAAGGATCCTCAGGGAAGTTCTTCAGGCTGAAGGGAACAAGTACTGGACAGAAACTCTGCATTACACCTGCCATTAGGGATGTAAAAGAGTTACGACCAAGCACCGCCATGGTCCCATTTCTCCCCCAGTGGGGGGTAATAAAATGCTAGGTAATCGTCCATGCTGTTCACCAAATATTTCTGGTTTTCCTCCTTTTAGGCATATAATAGCATTGCCAGCTCCATTTACTGGGGTTGGGTGTGGCCATATGGCTTTGCTTTGGTGAATGAGATGTGGCAGAGACTTTAAACTGTGTGTGTAATTGCCTCATTTTCTTTTCTACAGCCTTAAAAATCATAAAAACACAGAAATGGCATAGATCCTAGACAACCTTTAGTGGACAAATAGTATGAGTGAGATTTTGGGGGTTGTTTTTTACCTGGGTAATCTAACCCTTCCTGACCAATATGGAAATTAGTACCTAAAGAATGGTAAGAACACAAAAGGAAACATGGTATTAGTTTAGGGGGCAGGCGTTCAATACAGAAACTGTTCTGTTGGAGCCTGGAAGGTTAATTACCCAGGCTTCAAATGACCCATCGGGGTAGAACCATCTGCTTTGATTGTCACCTGACAATGGTCAAGACAAATACTTTTGGATTCAGGCCCAGGTCTACACATGGAAAGATCTTTCCAATTTAAGTCACTCTTTATCAGCACATGGCATTTTAATACCCAATCTGATCACCATTAGCAAAAATTAAGGGTTCTTCTTAAGGTTCCTCCAGCCCTCTGTGTGAAGTTCAAGTGTCTGAAGATAAAATGCAACACTAACCTGAGAGAGGCAATCTTTGGAAGGGAAACAAACATTTGAGTGGTCCTGGGCATTTCGCCCGTCATTGTCAAGGACAGCTATCATATATCCTCAGCATCAGTCCATGAAGTTCTTTCATGCAGCACTTCAGGAAAAAAACAAAGAAACCAAGAGGAGAATTCCGTCTTGAGTCTCCTTACAGAGCATCTCTTAAAAAAGTGATCCATTTCCACTAGCCAACTGCACGTCCTGCCTGGACTCCTTTTCCCCACAGTAGAACTGAGCATTGGGGGCTGGGGGCTGGGGGGGCCAAGGTGGGGATTGTGACGTCAGACTAGTCAACCTCTTAGGACCCCATCCGGCTCCAGCCCTCTATTATCCTAGAATTCTGGGAAGTACATGCACATCGCTTGAGTTTCCAAATCCTGGAAATACTATTTTGTGGTTTGCTGGTTGAAGAGAGGTTTCAAAAAGCTGCAGTAAATAGCAGACCCCCTTTAACATCAAAAAAGTGGGGCGAAGCTGGTCTTGACCAAGATGCAAAACAAAATCCATTTTTAAAAGAAACAGACCCCATTCAAAGACATAAATCACTCTCCATGCTAACGCATTTCCTGCTGCAGTGCCCCCCAGAGCTTTGTTTTTCCTTTTCTCACCATCAATAAATAAGAATTGTTTGTTACATATGTAACAGCTTAGCGTTTTCCTTCTAAAACTCTGTGCTCTGAACTTTAAGGGGTACATATTCTTTGCCCCTGTTCTGATTGTCACTGGTGTTATTAAAGGGGGAAAAAAGCTTTCTCACTTGGGTATTCAGAGAGTTAACAGCTGATTTTACAGGGAACTATTTAAAAGAAAAAGAACAAGATGGCCCGAAGCACTTCTAGCATAGGGTGTTGGAAGTATTGGATGTCCTGGTGCTTGTTCATAAAAGAATGTTGTTTTGAAATGTGAAGTCAGGGAAAGAGATACAAAGAAAATTCCCATTGAGACCAAATCAAACCCCCCCCTCCTAAAACACTTCCCTCTTGGCCCAGTGGGCCTCTTGGCTCTGTGCCCCCCATCTGTGCCCAGGGAGGCTCCAGCACTGCTGCCTGAAGTGATGTGTAAACACGGGCTTGTGCCACTCAAGGTACTGATAAAGGTAATTCAGACATCAGGACCCACAGAGCAGAGGCTGCCCAGTGGCTTGGCCCACGTCACAGATCTAAACCAAAGTCTGCCTGCACTTCTGTGAAACTGAACATATACCAGCCACCACCCGGCTTACCTTATCCTAGCAAACAGGACTGGCTGGCCTTGGAGGGAAAAATCTCCATCCTCCTAGCCAAGCCCGTTTCTGCATGCATAGCCTCTTCTGAGGCTCTGCGGACTCCCTGCGGCCCCAAATCCCTCAGGAAGAGTGCTCCCTGCTTGTGAGGCCAGGTACCCCCTTGGTCAATGGTTGTTTTCCCTTCCCTAAGGACATCAACCTCGTTACTAAGTTGCTTTATTTTTTGCCATTTGACAGCACTAAGGGGCTGGAGGAGAAGCATTTGTTAATGGTAACTCAGAGTCCCTGAATATATTCTGCAAGAGTATCACCCAGGGAGCAGTCCTTCCTCGTGAACCCACAGGAATGGGGTGTTCTCTTTAAAGTCAAATAAAATGTCTCGACCCCCCAGGCAGGGCCAGGACCAGGGTGAGGCACATTTCATGGGGGGGCCCAAAACCTCAGCCATCCAGAGAAATTAGATTTTAACACAATATTTTAAAAATCAAAATTAATGCAAAAAATCCATGAGGAATCAATGGACATTTTAAATAGGTACAGGATTTGAAACAATGCATGGTTCAGCCATACTGGAGCCCAAGGCAAAAGGAAAAGTCAGTAATATACTGGCCCTGTCTCAATTCAACATTTTGATATTTTTTGTTCATCACAGATTTTTGTATTTTAATTTTTTAATGTTGTGTTAAAACGCAATTTATCTTGGTGGCTGAGTTTTGGGGAGCAAAACTGAAACGTGCCTGCAGCAAGCACCTCAGCTGCCTCACCTTGTCCCAGCCCTGAGTCCCAGGCCACACAGCGACAGGACCCAGCCTCCCGTGTGCCCAGCCGCTCTTTCAAGAGTCACCTTTCCAGGATGGTGGAGGAAAACACGGTTTGTTAAGAGTCTGTTCCTTGGTCAGTGGGCAGTGCAGGCTGCCCCGGCATTGTTATCCATCTCCTACTGTCTTTTAGGCCCAGCCTCGGGCCTCTTACTGGTCACTGCCTACACCTGCCTCATATCCCATGCATGCTATTGTATGTGATCCACTTTTACTTCAGATCCGGGGGACAGAACATCAGGGAGGCAGCAGGTGACCAGTCAATAATCACTGTGGTGGCAGGAAACAACTTTAAATCGGAAGTTTCTAGAACTCCCTTGCCTAGATCACATCAGTCATTGCCTGCCTCAGATGCCCCACAGGTCCCAGCAACACCACTGGGGGGCCCTTCACTCTGACCTCTTTTTCCAGGACCCTTATCTCCTTCTCAAGGTCCCAAAAGATAACTCCAAAAGTCCTTTCTCTTCTCTGTGATGCACAAGTGAACTCTTCTTTGTCTAAACCTCTCTATCTAGGTCACACCCACGGGCATCTGCCTTTCTCAGTCAAGCAGACCCCTAAAGATCTCTCTCCAAATACAAGATTTTCCCTCCATGTGGAATTCTGCCTAGAGGCCAACTGGCTACAACTGCAACAACTTTGAAACCTGTATGTTTTCCCCTCCCTGTCGTACATAGAATTGCCTAGTCTGTGCACAGATCTTAGAGTCACCTGTACTAAGTCCTTTCATTTCTGTCCTTGGCTCTGAGAGCTGGACCTGGTGTGGAGCAACTGCTGGATAAAGATGCTCAAAGCTGCCACGTCCATCAGTGCTGGGGTGGGGTGCGGGCAATGGGCAATCGTGGACGAGGGTGCAGCTGACCTGCTGCTCATTCCAAGGATTCTTTGGTTCCAGAGTCCCGAGGGGCTTCCGGGAATATCTAGCTCCACACCCTCCTCCCCGCCCGGTGCTTCTGGGCCCCAGCCCCATCACTCCCCGACACCAAGAATCCTTCCAGAAGATGCTTAGCTCCTGGTTCCACAGCACAAAACCACAGCCCCTGAGTTTGCCCAGGTGATAAGAGCCTCAGCCTGAATCCCAGCACCCACTGCTCTCCTGCTCTCTGGCCGCACGACCCTGTGTGTGTTTCATGTCTCTACAGGCCTCAGTTTCCCCCAATGTAGAGTGAAGATCACAGATAGCGCTACCTTGAGTAGGTATTACTACAGGGGTTAGAGGCGCTATGCCACGATGTAGCTCTGGGAGAAGGAGGCTCCTCCCCACACCCCACGGGGCAAGTTCCCTGTGAATTCAGTGAGACTGAAGGAAGACAAGGGAGAGAGGTTTGGAATGAAAGTATTGATTCCCACAGCTCGATCTCTCTTCGCTCCGACCCCGAGCTGCTCGGCTCTCCCTCCCTGCTCGTGCATCCTGGGCCACGTTCCCCAGGCGGAATTCTGTGGCCAGGTCCTTGTTGACTGGTGGGCACCTGACCAATTATGTACCTGGAATGAAGGGGCAGAGAGAATGAGAGCTTCCTCTCCACCCCACCCTGGACTGGCAATACTGTGACTGCACACATGCTCTTATTACATACACAATGGGCGCTATTAAGGCCAGGCAGTCATCCTGGTCAGAAAGTTCCCCACAATCCACCCCTCCAGGATTCCTACCTCACAATTTACATGCCCCCAATCTTCTGCAATCGACCCTGTGCGAGAAAGCTAGAGCACTGTAATCAGATGAACAACATACAAATATCAAGAGATATTATGATACAGATAAAAATAAAACCATGACAATCCTCAAGCCTGAGGCTCCAGTCGCATTCAAAACCCAAAGCAGCTTGAGTCCATCGCCTGCATGTTCCATGGGAGGCTGGCAGCTGATGTGCAGGGATATCCAGGTACACTCAGAAGCAGCAGCTGTGGCTGGGGGTGGACACAATCCACAGCGACTCCAAGGACTGCGGAAGAGATTAACCTCAAGGGCAATAAGACATGTTTGAATGACATCAACGTAGGCAAATCTCTGTCAGGTAGGATGCATGCAAGAGAGTGGTCCGGTGATAGGACAGAGGCAGGAATGGGGTCCTGTCCTGGTCTAGCATATCAGACCTTCACCCCTCTTCCTGTGGGAGTTACTGATGGGTCGATATGTAGGGCTTCTGGAGGTGCATGCACTGGCCACAATGATAAGACAAAACTCCCTGGTAAGATGCTCTTACCTTCTGGCCGTTTTGGGTACAGAGAGGAGGAAAGAATGGGTGCTTCCTCTTTTACCATAATCTTTGGAAGCCACTCTTCTGTTCCTCCAGGAACACACAAGAAGCCAGGTTCCAGGCCTTGACCCCAAAGTACCAGAAGGGCCAGCATCATTGGCCCATGTGTCAAAATGTCCAAGGTCACATAGTCACCAGGTTGCTGTGGGAATCAGTCACACAATGCAGTTCTGCTGGGCTCTGCTGACTTCTCCAAAAGTCAGAGGCAGCTCTCACCAGCAGGCTACAGCCCATATTGTCTTCTGCCCTGGACCAAGTCATCTGCTTCATCATTCCCCAGGAATGCCAAAGGAAAATGGCTTGTGCTCCTTCCAAGTTCATTCAGGCTGCTGCCAGAGGCCCCAGTCACAGCAGTCCTCAGACACATGGACACCCAGCTCACAGGGCCTTGGCAGGTCTGTCTCACTCAAGACCTGCGTGGCCTTGACTGTCTATTTTGCAACAGCGGAGGTAAATGCACATTTCATCCCAGCCCCACCTGATGCCCTCTCATGCCAAATGGTGTAAAGACCTCAGAATTTGTGCCAGGATAAACACTTTCCAGTACCCTACAAGACCCAAAACCTCTTGCAATAATGCCATAGTTGTCTGTAAGACAATCAGAGGTAAGCATAACACCATTCACAATAGTAGATTCCCTATTCCCAAGGGGACTCAGGCTTGTTCCCCTCTGACAGCCCCACCCCTGCAACCATCTATATCAGTGGGGGGTTCCAGGAGACCACTCAGGGTTGCTATAAATCATGGAGCATTCAGCTCCTGTGTCCACCAAGGCCAGGACACACCACACATTCACTGGGGACTCATAAATTACTGAATTTATTTGTGGCCCCTGGCACAAGAGGCCAGTCAGTCCCCCAAAGCAGGTGCCTTGACCCTTCCCTCCATCAAACTGTAACACCCAATCATCCAGGTGGTGTCTGCATATCCTCCCCCAGGAAGTCCTGCAAACATGGGGACCCGACATGTGGCTTTGCCTCCTGCTTCCACGTCCTGGACCTCAGCAGCTGGAACTGCTGCTCCCGCTTTAATTGTTGCCACAACTCTAGCAAGATCTTATTGGACTGTCCATCTAGTTTTCTCTTTTACTGCCCCACCTTTATCAAATCAACCAACATCTGGGTCCTTGAGACCTTCACAGGGCCCTTTAAACCTTTTCTTTCAGGGGCAGACTATATTTCCTTCCATGCTTTCATTGCCTCTACCTCCCCCAGATCTGCTATAGCACGAGTAACCTCATTGATGGGATGCCCTAAGTGAGCGGCAGGAATAGTCACTAGGGACCCAAAGAGGGATGGGGGAGCTGTTTGAAGCACTAGATTTCTCATTCCCACGGTGAACAACTCCTCATCTGGACCCTGATGGTCCCTATTGTAGACGATATTCTTCATGCCCAACTCCCATAACCCCTGTTGGAGCTCAGCATACATCTAGTGGGAAAAGATGGCAAATCACCCTGATCAGGCCACACAGCCTGGAGTGCTGCAGTCACCCAATCCAGAAGACCCTGATTCCCTGGAGTCCGGTAAGTATTTTGTATCTCTGTCAGAGAGAGAGGGGTGACTCATCAGGGAAGCCAGTTTCTCCATTTATGACCCAGAATAATAATGTCATCTACTCCTGAATTCCAAACATGCAAAAGCCATGTGGACAGAGGCTCTGAGGGTTTCTGCCAAAACCGGGAGCTCAAATCCACCAGCTCAGCCTGGGTATAGGGACAGAACATGGAGTGCTCCGCAACCTGGGGAGGGGGCTGAGCCTCTCCTGGAGGTGCCCCCCATTGCTGTGTCTTTATTTTCTTAACAACAACTGGGTGGGCTTTTGACACGGAGGGGCTGGTGCCTTGGGCAGCGACTCCAGCCCCAGCAGCACCGGCCCGGTTGCACCCTCGTCCTTCCCAGCTCCTGCTCCCCCGACTCCTCCACCATTTCTGGAGCTGAAGGTACCACCCTTTCCTTCACCTCCCCCATGGCATCTCGCAGCCTGAATCCCCCTTCTGCCCCTTCCTGTGCCATTCATACATTTCTCAACAGCGCGATCTCAGTTTTTAATGACTTTCTTTCCCTCCTTATAACATCCTACATCTCCCGTCTCCACTCTGCCACCTCCTGCCGCAGCATCTCTCTCTCCCCGGTAACCCTTTCCAATGCGGTGAGAAACATCCAACCCACAGTTCCCACCGCTAAATGGGCACTTGGTTCCCCTAAGGAGCCCCCTATTTTGCGGAGGGACAATTCCACTGCCTCAGCGTCCCTACCCCTCCCCAGTTCTGGAGAGGGGCCCAGACCTCTAGGAGGCAAATCACTCCAGAGCAAAATCTCCACTGGGGGATCCCCCAGGTGTCTCCCCACCATCCCTAGGGGCGTCCCGGGTGTCTCCCCACCATCCCTAGGGGCGTCCCGGGTGTCTCCCCACCATCCCTAGGGGCAGCCCGCTGAAGCATCACACCCATGAGGACAGCCCTTCAGTTTCACTGGATCCTGCTGACTGTGTCAAAATGTAGCTCCTGGAGGAGGAGGTTCCACCCTGCCCCAGGCGGGGCAAGTTCTCTATGAAATCGGAGAGACTGAAGGAAAACAAGGGCTGGAGGTTGGGAATGAAAGGGTTTGTTCTCACGGCTCCCAACCCTGGCTGCTTGGCTGTCCCTCCCAGCTGGTGCTCCACCAGGCTACAGCACTGGGCGGGACTCTGTGGGCAGGTCCCTGGTTACTGGAGGGCACCTGACCAATTACGTCCCAGGAACGGAGAGGTGGAGAGAATGAGAGCTTCCTCTCCACTCCCACCCTGGATCAGCAGTACTGTAACTGCAAACATGCTCTTATTATATACACAGTGGGCACTATTAAGGCCAGGCAGTCATCCTGGTTAGAAAGTTCCACTTTCCCCACACATGCTAAGCACTTAAAAGAGTGCCTGGCACACGGTAAGCATGTGACGGCCATCGGCCACTCTTGACTACCTCCCGGCCTGTGGGGAGTTTTCCTTTGTAGGAAGGCAGACAGAGCAGCTGGGTGTCCTAGGGTGCCCCAGACACTGGGCTGAGCGTGCTCTCAGGTTCACTATCAGTTGCACTGGGTCTCTTTATTCCTAGCTGGACTAGAAGGATTTGGAGGCCCCTGGAAAAAAAGTCCCTTTACTGCAAAGGGGAACTTGAAGTTTTCAAGTGAAAATGACCTTTAAGCCCTGAGCAGTGGGCGCCACATGTGCACACACATCACTTGAAACAGATTCCTGGCTTCAGAGGCAAACACCAGACTCCCACCCCCGACCCCTGCAAAGGCTGGGCCTGAAATGGAGTGCGTCTACTGATAGTAATGCAAAGAGGCAGAAAGGCTGCTTTCTTAAGTGTTTGCATTAAACTTGGGCTTTAGAACATTTTTTTCTTTCCAGAGAAGGAGACATTGTGGTGTACTGGGTCGAGAATGCCTGTTCAAACATGCCTCATACCCCATATGGAAGAGCGCCCCCAGGGAGGGCTAGGTTCACGCAGAATACTTCACGGTGGGAGGAAAGAAGGAACACTCCCGTCTGTCCTCCAGGTCAGTAAGAATTCTTTCCTTCAAGGGATGATGATTTGCTTAAGCCCTGGGGGACCAACTCTAGCTGTTGGACCTGCCTGTGCTCTGTCCCGGGCCCTGTCTTCCTGTTCCCATCCTTTACTGGCTTGAAAGATCCTGTCAGAATCCAGAGCCTCCACATGGCCCCCAGAGGAACAGCTGGGCTTCAGCCAGCCACCATCATCGCCTCCCAGGCAGCAAACAAGACCTCAAGAACGCAGGCTGACATAAGCTTTACAAAACTCTCCGGGGCCAGCTGGCCTCACCTACTACAGACCAAATGCCAGGAACTCTCACTGGCCCGCCAAGCCCCCAGGACTGAGGGATGGAGGACTTGCTGACAAGTACCTTTGTCCTTCCTCACCCCCCTCCCCAACATCCTGCACCGCACACCACGGCTCAGCATAGCCGGCTGAGTGGCGCAGCTCTCAACACAAGGCTGGGAAAACCAGCAGCAGCAGCAGAGGTGGGTGCCCGCAGGGCCCATCCTGTGCAGCTTGTTGGGGATGCACTGGCTGGTCGTGGATCCCAGCGCCAGGAGGGGGACTAGAGAGAGCCATGACTTGCTCCCTGTCAAAAGGAAAGAAGATTCCAGTCTTCTAACCAAAGGCCACAGTTCATTTCTTGGTGAAAACTGCCCCATGGTCCCCCAGGGATGCAACCTGCTTTTCTCCCATCTTCTCCCTGGAGGGTGCACCACCACAATTCTCGTAACCCAAAAGTATCTAGACCACCTCAGGCCTCAGGCTTCTGTCAGTATCAGCCACAGCTGGTCAGCATCACATGCGACAACTGAGAGCAATAGAGAGGAAAGCACATCTTCATTGGCACCTCCAGCAAATGCCCATTCTGCCATCTCTCCCTCCCCTGCTCCCCGTCCCCACCCACCACAACGGCCTAGTTTCTCCTTTCTCCTCTCTACACTCTGAAAACCTCACACTACTTGGCCAGGGAGCAGGATTTGCTTCCATGCAAAGACTCTTTCCTCTAAAACATCCCTCCTGCAGGCAGCTAACTCTGATCCCCATCTCCAAAAGCTCTCCAGCCTTGATGGCAGGTGCTGAATTTTCTAGCTCCGCACCCCAGCATTCCCATCTTCTGTGAATGATCATGTCTGTCTACTGCCAGCCCTTAACTCATATGCAAGCACATGTGTTCTGATGATGCAAAAAACCCAAATACATCAATTCTGGAAACTTACTGAAGGTCAGCCATTTACTCAGCCATTAAAACTCTCTGGGCTAGGGTAATTTGCATTTAATTTGCAAGGAAACATAACCAGCCTGGCGAACAGCATTTTATGGCTTTTTTCCATTAACTCACGTAAAAGCACCCCACCCAATAGAACAAATCCCACCCGTCTTTCTCCCTCTACCAAAGAAAACAAAGAAACACCTGTGCCACCCCACCCCCCACCCCAGTCTCAGCCCCATCTCACTTTACAGAGTTTTGGGAGCCCCGGCATCAGTGAGGAGGGAGACACCCAGTACTGAAAGTTTCCATGGCCCCCATCCCAGGTCAAAGTCCCGCGTTCCTGTGAGTTTTGACTCTAGGTCAGTGCAGGACAAGGGCGGGAAATGTGCTTAAATGCCAACTGCCTGGAAGGTCTTTTCCATTTTGTAGTGTCAACCATGGGTCAGACAGTCTCAGGGAATAAGCTGTAAGTGGAGGTGAGTCTTTCCATATGTTCACAGGAAAACTGAAAATGATCACCTAATGTAGACCAGAACCTCTCCAAAGCATTTTTATTGTTTCGAGAAAGAAAAGGGAAAATGAAAGCCAGGTTGAACGTCGTGGCGTTTCTAATCCAAATGAACAAAGCAGGACAAGTCACCCCTGAAATTAAGTCAAAGAAAGATCCCAGCAGGCAGCAGGTGGGGCTCTGAGTCCAAGTGGACATTCAATAAGCACAATTTGATAAGGAGAGGGCATGCTATAGCCACAAGAATCCCAAAACTTCTTATTCTTTGATAAGGGGAGAGAGGATTGGTGACTCCCAAGAGGTCATTTAAAATAATTTTCTCAGTACTTACTAAAGGATTTGATGTATAAGGTGCAAGAAATGTTGGGGAAGATGATGGACAGCAATTTCCCTACCAGTACTGCCACCACACAGTGGAGTAGCTGACAATATTCCCCTATTCCGGATCCCAAAATACAGCCTCTCCCATAGATATGTGGAATTCCACTGTTAGAGATTCTTTCCTTTGGATTAAATATTATTAGCAATCAGGAATGGAGAACATTCCTTCCAAATCCCCCAAAGATTAAGCATTATATTTTATTTCCAGACTATTCTGCTGCTTCTACAGGAGGTTATAAAGAAATTTCAGAATGACTCAGGTAATTCTTTTTATTTCTAATTACAAAAGTGAAATGCCGTACTGAATGAAATGATATAGTGTCTTAGATTTGCTTTAAAATAACACAGAAGGTGGGGGAGTAGGTAGAGATACAGGTAAAATAAGACTGGCTATGAGGTGATTAGTGTTGAAGCTGAGTGATGGGGAGGCCATTATCCCATACTCTCTACTTTTATGTACATTTGAAATTTTCCATAACAAATTATTTTTTAGGAAAGGAAAACAAGAAGATCACATTTGAAAATTAACATATTTTTGTTGCATAACATCCAAAAACTATAAAAAGTATTTGACCTGGAAAATTAGCCCTCTACAATCCCCTCCCCTCCACCAGAGATTTACTGCTGTAAATAGCTGGCGTCTGTTCTTCCAGATTTTTTTTTTTCAATCCTAGAATTCAAAGGCCAAAAAGAACCTTTAAGCTACCTCCGGAGGTTCAGGGTCCTCACCTGTGAAGTGGCCAAGGGCCAAGAGAGGGGACATGGGTGCAAGGACGAGTTCAAGCTGGAGTCCAGCCCCACTCCCCACTGCAGCCAGTTGCCACTGAACCACTGGGAGAGATGGTTTTCTGAAGTCACACTTGGTACAGGGCTTCCCACTCAAACTAGATTCCACAGAGCTCCATGATTAAGGCAGGAAACCAGCTCCCACCTCCTCCCCTCGGGGGGCTAAAAAATGCTATTCTCCCTCTTTGCAGAGATCGAAGTGAGAACTCCTGTGCCCACCACAACCCCAGATAGATATCAACAGCTCCAGCCGGCAGCTGTAGCTACCAGTAGCTTAAAATCTGTTGAAGCAGAGAAGTTTAACTGGGAAGGAAAGGCAAATTCCAACCCTGGGCTCCAAGTACCCTTTGCTTGGGTGGGGTACTTAGCAAAAGAGCCTAAGCAAAGCCAAGCTAAGCCTCCCGGAGCCATCAGCCCACCGGCATAAGAAGTGAACCAGACAGGGTGCTGTCAGACACACTCATGGGACACTGCTGTGTCCACATGACCACATTCCAGGGCTGGATCTGCCAAAAACCACAGGAAGTCACTAAAGCCAGGAAAGACTCATCAAGCTCTATGATGCAAAGGTCATAGATGTCACCCCAGAGGTCACCTTATTCCCACCTTACCTTCACGTCTTACCCCAGCTCCCTGAAGCCACCCTGGGTGTATAGCCACCTCCCCTGCTTATGACCTGAAGGAGCCTACAACTTCCTTCACTTCCTCGTTATGCTTAACAAGCCACCCTGATAGAAAGTTCTCCAGTTGTGACCCACACGCACTGTAGATGGGCTGAAGCACAAAGGGCATTTCTACTGGGTCTGCATTTCAGCATTTCAAAGTCACCACAAATAGTAGCCCCTCACTGGCCGTGCCAACCTGTTTATTAGTTTCTTGTGCTACTGCACAAATTATCCCATACTTAGTGGCTTGAACCACCCAAACCCATTGTCTCACAGTTGCACAGGCCCCAGTTCCAGATGGACTTCACAGGCTTCGCTGCTCAGGGTCTCCCAAGGGCAAATTCAAGATGTCCCTTGGCCTGGGCTCTTATCTGGGCACTGTGGGAAGACTCAGCTCCAAGCTCCTTCCCGTGGTCAGCCGAATTCTGTTCTGGGGGCCCTGTCTCCTGGCTGGCCGGCAGCTGGGAGCCGCTCTCAGGTCCTTAAGGTCATCTGCAGCCTTGTCACCCTGCAGCTGGACTGGATCTGGCTCAACAAGTCCCCCTTGTAGGAGGCACTGATGGATGGGATGCCACAAGTTGACAAGGCCCCTTCCCTGCCCTCAAGCAGCTAAAACGGAAAGGGAGACAGATGAAGAGAGACCCATGGAGAGGGTGACTGCGGGGAAGTTGGCCAGGATCCTCAACTTGAACCACCGGATGATGTAGCTGGCCTGTTGCTAGGCTACCGCTTCCACACCTTTAGGCAATAAGCTATTACTGTGCTATAGAGAGAGCTCGGCCCAGTGCTCTGCGCGGAGGCAGAGATGCTAGTGCTCGACCTACCGCCAGGAGAACAAGCTGGCCAATAAACCCTTTCACCCCAAAGAACGTTTTGCTCTCAATTTCTTTGGTTACATTGAATCCATAGCGAACTTGCCCGGGGCTGAAACCCATTGGCAAGACAGTGACCCACAAAGTCAGATGAAAAATCATGCAGTTTTCCTCTTTCAACAAATCAACTTAATTTAAGGCACAAAGCCCCGGTCCCTTTCTCCCTGGTGGTTCAGAAGTATTTTCGAGAGCGGGCAGGGCTTGTGAGACACAGGCCTGGTCCAGTCCTTACCTGCCTCTGATGAAGTCAGCTGGTGCCAGGCATCCTGCCACATCATTCTTTGTTCTTTCCCAAGAGCCTCCTTTTGAGTTTGTATTAGTTGGGTTTCTACCAAAATCAGGCCACCAGGTAGTTTACTTGGACATGATCCCAAAACCAGCAGGGGAGGAGGGGAAGGAAGCCGACATGAGCATGTTAGCGCATTACCTGGGAGGCATCTGGAGCTCAGTGTCACTGGGAAACAGGGTAGCGTGAGGAGCAAGGGACCCGGGGTACTGACCTAGCAACTCCAGCAGACGTGAGGCAAGGGCTACACTCGGCGTCAGTTTCCCAGCACTTTGGCCTGCATGTGTGGGCAGAGCAGCCAGACAAATCCCGCGGCCGAAGAGATGCGGGTGCCGGCAGCTGGTGGTGAGGCCGGCAGGCAAGGAGGTGGCGCAGCCGCATGGCCACAGGGGCTGGGGACAGTGACTGCTTCTGCTGCAAGTCCCGACTATGTGTCCCTGAGTCTCCTCCTGTGCCCTGGAGACTGGAAACTCGGCAAGGCTGTTTGAGGCCTTTGCTGCCAGGACACATCCCGGAGCTAGGTTGCCACTGGACTGTTCACCAATCTCAGCCCTACACGCGAAGCATGGCTCAGGGACCTCTGTCCTCAGACTCCACAAAGCTGCATGGGAATCAGTGGTTTCCCAGCCCGCGGCCTCCAGGGTAGGTATACGGGGGTAGGGGCACAGCCCCTCATCAAGGGCCCACCTGCACCCATGCTCCCATCTTCTTCACTCCCCCCCACCTGGCCTGAGGACCTGCCGGCTCACTCAGGAATGAGGAGACAGACTCTTGCACGAGCACATGGCAGGGCCGAGGAAGTCACATTGCAGCTCACTGTCCTTGAAATACACCTTTCCTTTCCCTTGCAACAGTGAGCCTGGAAGCGTGCACTGAGTGAGTGGGAAATACAGGAAAACCTTTGGGTGATCATCTATCACACAGACATGCACCCGAAGTCGCCAGGATCCAAGGGAACTGTAACGTGTGCACTGGTGACGTCCTTCCACAGGAGATTCCCTCGGAGGCCAGCAAAGGAGCCTGCATGCGGGAGGCAGGAGCGTGTGAGCTGGGCCTGGAAGGGTGAGTGGAGTCTCAGCCGGTGCAGGAGGAGGGGGCATCGAGGCTGACCTCTGGGGCGGCGGGCGGGCCTCACCTCCCAGAGCCTGTGCCAGGGCACTCGGGCGGTGGGAACGTCAGGCCCAGCGGTGTGGCCGGAAGGACAGCAGGGCGGAAGCCACGAACAGTTTGGAGGAAAGGCGTGACAAGAGAAGATGGTGGAAACGGCCTTTTTCCCCGGACTCTGGCTTCAAGGATCTGTGTGTGCAAAGAGAGAGAAGGCGGAGAAGCGGTAGAGCGCCGAGAGGGGGGCAGGCAGAGAGGGGAGAGCAGAGCTGAGAGAGGAGACAGGAGCTGGAGGGGAAGGACGATGACAGACCCCCAGGCAGAGGCGCCGGAAGCCAGACGGCGTAGGGCCCGTCCTCTCGGCAGGCCTTTCAGCGGGAGGGGAGGCGGGCCCGCCCCGCGCTCCGAGGCCCCGCCTGTGGGCCTGAGGCCGGCGAGGCCCCGCCTCCTGCTCCTGCGCCAGGCGCCCGACCTGCGGAAAGGTCTGATTCTCTAGGTGAATTCACCCGTGGCCGTGGGGCCGACAGCTCCAGGGGGCCCTCAAGCAGAGACGAAGCCCGAGGGTGTGAGAGGAGGCGATGACTGTGGGGCGGGAGAGCTGAAGCCACCCGTCGGCGTCTTGACTTCCACCACCCGGTCAGCTTCAGAGAAAATAAGAGGGTCTGGGCTCTCCGGTTGTTCACACTCAGAAACTAGAGCTGAGAAACTTCCCAACCTCTGGCTTCTACAGCGCAGAAACCCCGCCTCTTGGGCTGGGATACTGTTAGTAATGTTATGGCTCCATCTACAGCCTGAGGAGGCACCGTCGCTGCTGGACTTCTCTGAGCGCAACAGCGGCCCCTGGAGCTTCCCGGGCTCGTTGCAATTAATGCTAATAAAGCCCTTTTCCCTCCCTATTTGCACCGTTTACTCAACGCAGATTTGGGGCTATGCTGGAAGCGATTTATTTCAGACTGTGTCTACAAGAGCAGCTGTTCAGAACGTACTAGGACCCTTTTAGCCAAAGTTGGTTTGCAGTTTCTATTTTAAACCACTGTTTGTTATGAATTGAGTAAAATGGTTTTTTTTTCAACTTTTTGTTTCTATTTTAACAACAGAACACATGAAAGCCTTTAAAATAGCGAGATCACATTTTCTTTCATCTATTCAAGAAATATTTAATTAGCACCTTCCATGTGTCAGGTTATGTGACAAGAAGTTAGGTCTGAATACACCCCATTAATGAATCATTAGAGAGAACCTTGTTACTTCCTCTTGTTGGTTGAAACGTTTCCACGTGGGTCAAGAGAGAAAAGGAGAAAGACAAAGGTCACTAGTAGGTGAAGAGCTTGGAACAACTTTGAGACACAGTGAACTGTGTTTGACTCATGACAAAATGGAAGCTGGAAGTCAGTTCCATAAGCAGTAAGATTTTTGTCCTGTTCTATTTTCCCCTCCTCAGAAGTATAATTAGCTTTTTCTAATGATCTGTTTGCTAAAATAACTATTTTTCTAAAATAACTGCTTGCTTTGGGCAGGAAACTTGGAAAACAAGGCAAAAAGGAATAAAAGAATCTAAGGCATTCATAATCCTATCAACCAAAGATGCCCACTGTTAACTGTGCAACGTGGCCCTGCCCTCATCTGGTCTTTATAAAAATGGTACTATATTTTCACTAACCCACAGGAGCTGAACATTCTCCCACATTGCGGCATATTTACGTGATTCTGAATGGCTCCAGAGTATTCTTTCATATGAATGAACCGTATTTATTTACCCCATACAAGATTGCTGATTTTTTTACAACGATAAGCTTTGTACAGATGATACCCCTTAAGGTGAACCCCTACCCACGGAACTTCAAGAGGGCATGAACTTTCCAGGCCTCTGAGACGATACATCAAGTTGCTGTCCAGGATCGACCTCCTAGAAGGTTCACATTACATCTGAACCAAAGTCTAACTTCAGAAGCCCTCGGTGTTCACCATTCCTGAGGGAGCTCGATGTGATGGTGAGTGGTGTCCCTGAGTTAAGGGGAGCTTTGCTGGGCATCACAGGGAATGCTGGAGGGGGTAAGAACAGTTTGGAACATTTCTTGATAAATTCCTTACCTTGCAGGTGATGTAGACCGGGATGCCTCTGGAAAACAGAAAGACAGGTTTTGGATCTGGTAAGTCTTCTGTCAACAGCGCATTACCAAAGGCTCAACAGATTAAGGAAGATAGGATCATTTTCTTCATCCTCATCGCTCGACCCCCTCCCCCACTTGCCATCATGAATGTCACCGGTTTGTTTTCCTTCTCCTACATCCTGTCCACAGCTTGTTCCCATGGATGTGCGCCTCGTCCAGCATGTCCCATAAGGTTGAGTGGGGTCCCTCTGGAGGCCTCAGAACACTGTAAAAGGCAACTATATACCTCAAGTCTTTGTAAAACAAATCCTGGCACCTCTTGGAGTTGAGGTGTGATTTAAGGAGTCGGCACACTGGCTCAGGGAGAACTTGCAGATCGTTCTCTTTAGAACCGACGCGTTTCCTGTGTCCTCTCTCCGTGTGTTGGTTCATATAGGGTGGAAACAACTTGAGCGATAGCGAAAAGCCAATCTTCTATGAGGATTGCCCAGTACAAGTCACTTGGGTTTAATTTTGGAAAGAGAAGGGGCAGAAATAACCAGCTTCAGGTGAAATTTTGCTTCTTTGATCTCCAAGGCTGCCTAGTTGACTATCTCTCATCAGCCACCAAAAAGGAGAAGAAAAAGAGGTAGCAGAGAACCCCAGAGCTTTCGGACCAAACACGACCCAAGTGGAAGGCGAGGAAGAGGCGAGGGTGACCCCGGGTCACGGGCGTGGCGGGCGACGGGGTGGAGACCCGCTGGTCAGGCCACTGGCCAAGTCATCACTCCATGTTTACCCAAAGAGGGTGCCTTTACTCAAGAAGCACAATGTGACTGTCTTAGCTGCAGGGGGGTATGAGGACACCCAGAAGGTGGAGGTGGAAGAGGCGAGCCGGGAGCAGGCGAGACCGGACCTTGCTTTTTTGTCTGATTCATTCTTCTGCAGGTAAACACCTCTCAAGAGCAGGAGTTGAAGGTTTGACTTCAGACCCATAATTCCTGCCCTGGCACTCACTGCGCAGAGCAGGGCACGTGGGCGTAACCCGTGGGCTTCTCTGTTCTTATTGCATGTTCTCATCACCTTGATATTCTCACAGTTTCCCTTTAAGGCACGTGTGTCGGGGACAGCGGGGGTGAGGCTCACGGAACTGCGCTGCGTGTCCCTGGGCACTGTGGGTGTGCGGCAAGGCGGCGGCTGGCGTGGTGCCTCGCAGGCAGAGCTGCTCACTCGGGTGGCACCCCCTCCACCGTCACGTTGGGGGCCCCCCCCGATGGAACTTTTTTCCAGTTTTCAGTTCATCTCTATTTCTAACCCCAGTGGTAAAACCATGGGGAAGGCTTGAGGCAGGGGGATCTCCTTGTTACCCACAGCAGAGACGACCAACAGCCCCCGTGTGAGGAGCGCACAGTAGGACCCTTGGGCATGCCGACGAAGCCACAAAGCTCCTAACTACCCTGGCAGAAACGACTTACATGGTCACTTACCTTCTGCTTGTCCGTCTCTAAGCCAGATGACCTTCTACTTTATGCGACAATGAAATATTCTGAGGTGGGCATTTCATTCAGGTTCTAAACGCAGCTGAGCAACTCCCCACACTGATTTCCCCGACGGGAAACGCCTTGCCTCTCGTGCTTCGCCACCACCTGCTTCTCAGGAAAGTAGTGACAAGAGATGTTTGCGGTTTACCAACTTTGTCTGATGTTACACATTGCCTGGGAAGCTTGTGAAGCCAATAGCCCCCGAGCCAAAGCCTGGACGTGGCTGCATCAGCAGTCCCAGGACAAGCCTGGGCACCTGTGGTTTTAAAAAGTTCGCAGCCGATTCTTGAGATCGGGCGATCGGGCGAATCTGAGAAATGCTAAGGTCATCACCATGACATCCTTTAATGTTTCAAAAGACACCAAGCTCTGAACACTCACAGGTGCATTTATTATTGTTATTACGGCAGACTAAATTCACCAGCTTTAGCAAATAAAAAGACAGGATATCCAGTTAAATTTGAATATCAGATAAACAAAGAAAGAAATTTTTTTTAGTATGTCCCAGGCACCATTTGGGATATACTTACATTAAAAATGCATTTTCATTCAGAGACTGTATTAGATGCTATGCACCCCATTTATTGTGTAATATGGAAACGCTCAAGAAAAGACTAATTTTTAGAGAAAGAAAACATGTCAGTGATAGGAAAGTGTCCCCTTTACTTTCTCTCTGAGCCTCTCAGCTCATCAGTCTCTGGCTGGCCCCAGCTCACCTGCTTGCCAGGCAGAGGAAGCCCCAGTATCTGGCTCTTCAGTATTCTGACAAAAAGCACTACTGTTACTAAAAAGAAAAATCACTTTTAAAGATGAACTACGGAGGTTTTAAAGCACAATGTAGCGTAAAGCACAATTTAGCGTCTGCTTGTTCGTATCTAATGAGACAGTGAAGCAATTACAGATCTTCCTCCACTTACGATGATGGGGTTACGTCCCGATAAACCCATCGTAAGTTGAAAATAGACAAAAATGCATTTAATGCACCTCACCTATGGAACAGCGTAGCTCAGCCCAGCCCACCTTAAACGCCCAGAACACATACCTTAGCCAATAAATGGGCACACACATCCTCCACAAAGCCTATTTAATAACAAAGGGTCGAATATTTCATGTAATTGAGTCCTGTACTGAAAGTGAGAAACAGAATGATTGTGTGGGTGCAGGATGGTTGTATGTACATGGGTTGTGTACCTCGTGATCACGTGGCTGACTGGGAGCTAGGCTGGCTGCCCTGCCCACTGCCACAAGAGAGCATGGTACACATATTAGCCTGGAAAAGATCCAAATCCAAAATCCAAAGTACAGTTTCCACTGAATGCACTTTTCTGTCACACCACTGTGAAGCTGAGAAATCCTAAGTGGAACTATAGTAAGTCGGGGACTGCCTGTGCTAAGTGTTTATGCCCGTCACTTGCCAGTGTATTTGTTAATTTCAAAATAATTCAAGTATTTTTAAGCTACACACGTTTTTTTCCTTTTGCAAGATTTCCCAGGCCTCTCAGCCCCATGATGCGGGTGCTGCTTCTGTTAGATGACACCTGATGGCAGACAGAAGGTTCTTCCTGCCGCAGGTAGTATACGCACTCGTTGGCAGTTGGAAAGGTTTACCCTACTGCCAATTTGGAAATCTCATTGTCAGTTATAAAACAGACCTCCCCTGAGGTGAGAGGAGGAGAGAAAGTGCAGAGACAAATATGAAAATAGGAAGGACTGTATGGTCTAGGAATGAAATGTTTTCTAAATCAAATCAAGCTACACAGTGGAAATTGAGGCGAAAGTCCTTAAGGTGACTTTTAAATCAAAATGAAATGTCTGTTAGTAAGCTACAGAGGTGCAATGATACCAAGTGGCAGCCTTGTATCTCATTAATTTCAAACATAGATTTTTATGTGAGGCTATTTGATTATAATTTGATTATCTGACCCTGTAATTAAAGTTTATTGCCAATTTGGAAGCTTACATGTAAAATGAACTGGTTTTCTTCAAAGCAATATACAATCCCTTGGACTCATTGACTTCTGGTTTTGCATTTAAATGGAAAAGTCAGTTATAATGTGACAAACAGGTTGGGGTTTTGATCATTAATCCTGCTAAAGCAATATTCATAAATTCAATTCTGAATCAGTTGGAATACTTTTCTTTTATTAGTTTCTGTGTTATTAAATGAGATTGTTTCTGACTAATATATTTCTGGACTCAAACTGTAGCTCGGAGCTGTTATTCAAATCAAATAACATGCCCCTTACTTGTGCCTCGCACTAATAAATGCCAACTTGTGATACATTTGCAAGAGACTGTCAGCAATATTAAAGGAGGCGATAATGCCACGGAGGTCTTGAAGTGAGCCGATTTTTCTAAGGGCTGATATCCGTCATTTTTCTTATAAAAACAAAACACAAAAACACAGCCGGTAGTCAAACCTTTTAGTCTTGAAGGCAAAGCACTCCTGCGTCATGTAAGTTGAATTCACCAACACTTAAAGAACCAAGACGTTGGAATTCAAAAGCTCTTAACTTTGGGGTCCTGAGTAAGAAAAGGAGGAAGCTGACTTCAGAGCAGAATCAAAATCCCACTGGAAGGAAAGAGGCCACTTCACTCGGGGAAATGGGCGGGTCGTTCTTTCCAACACTGGGTGGGAAGGAGAGGCTACCTTACTTTCGAAATTGGGAAAACTCTTCACAAATCCTTGTTGGGTTCCCAGTGCAAATGGGGTCTTCAAGACCCCCTTGTTGGCCTCATTTTACAGTTGAGGGAACTGAGAAGTTTCCCAGAGAGAAGTCTGCTTGTCAGAGATATACAGCGAATTGGGGGTAGATCCCAAATGGAAACGTTCCTCGTGAATTTCCCCAGCACTTTCCCCACCGTCCACCTGAGAGAAAAGACTCGTAAACATTCGCGGAAACTTCTCGGGGCTGGAGCCAGAGGCCGCGTTCTGTCACTCCGCCGCCCGAGCGCCAGGAGCCTCAGCCCCCCGGGTATAGCTTGCACGTGCCCCTCTGCCCTGCCTCGAGAAGGAACTGAGACCTGGTACGAACACCACAAGCATCAGGGGACTTATAAGACCTCACCTGTGAAGTACAAACACTTTACTGAGATATTTAAAGTAAATTATGATTCTTCCCTAAGTAATCATAACAACATTGAACTTTTCATTGTTTGTGGACAATTTCCTCCATATTCCCATCTGTGGGCCTCAGAGCTCACCCTCCAGACTGAAATGTTGTCTGTTCTCACTCTTCCTGTTTCCTGAGACCCCACACGTTCACTTCACTACTTCGATTTGCAGGTTTTCCTCAACCCTTGATGTATTCAGGGGGTGTTGCTAGGTCGACGCAATCATCTTGTGCAGGAATGGCCTCTGGTGCCCCAGAAGGGAAGTGTTCAAGCCCACTTGAGAATTCCGGAGTCTCCAAGTTGCAAGAAACCCTTGCAATCTGCCCTCTATTCCCAGCTCTCTCTCTCCACCACAGGACCTCCAGCAGGACAGGTCTGGGTGGGAACTGCTTCCTGGCGCTGGGCCAGCAGCTGTGGGTGGGCAGGAGGGCGGACGAGGGCAGGAAGGCCGCAGGGTACTGCCCGGCCTGCCGCCGCCCCTCAGCCCTGGAAGCAGGGGCCCCTGCTGAGCACCCACCCGGTGGGCTGCCCTACCCCACTGCCTCTCAAGCCCAGTGTTCTTGGCCTCTGGTCTGCCGGGAGGGTGGTGAACTGCTGTCTCCTCCATCCCTTGGCCCTGCAGGTTTGTCCCCAGAAGGTGACCCAGGTGAGATCAGCTTCCAGAAGGAGACAACGTGAAGGCTGCAGGTGGTAGGTGTGACCCGGAAAGTGGGTGGGGAGACTGTGGGCTCCAGGCCGCAGTGAACCTGAGTCTAGTTCAGCACGAGTCCCACTGCCCAGGGGTTTGCCTCACTTTGTGCTTAGAAAGCATCATCTGGCCTGCACAGTGCCTGTCTTGGGGCAGGCATAGCCCCTCAGTGATGGCCAAGGCTCAGGCCTTGCTGCTGCCTGCTTGGGTGCAAGGGGGCCTCAGACTCACGCCCACCACACTCCTAGCCAGCGCAGGCAGGTGTTGGCCTCCCAGGTGGCTACACAGGCATCTTCGGGGCTGAACTTGCGGGTCAAGCCTTACTTCAGGGCAGGTTATCACAGATGTCCTGAGATGATGGGCCCATGCTACAACCTCTCATTTCCCTGAGAGAACTGGGGTGACTGAGGTTCCTGGGGTCCCAGCCGCAGCTTGTCACTCAGACTATGGGGTTGTGGGGTGCAAGGACTATTACAAAACAGCAGCTCTCCATTGTATGTATATAATACATTTTTTTAAATCCATTGTGTGGATAACCAAAATTTGTTTATCCATTCATCCATTGATGGACAGTTGGGTTGTTTCTACCTCTTGGCTATTGTGAATAGTGCTGCTATAAATGCGTGTACGTATGTACTTTGGACTATTGTTAATTCTTTTGATATATACCTAGGAGTGGCATTGTGGGGTCAGAGTGTAATTCTAGTTTTAACTTTCTGAGGTGCCACCATACCGTTTTCCACAGTGGCTGCACCATTTTACAGTCCCACCAATCCTGTGTGTACAGGGGTTCCAGTTCCTCCACATCCTCCCGAACACTTGCTATTTTTTGTTTTTTGATAATAGCCATCCTAAAGAAGTAGCATCTCATGTGGTTTTGATTTGTTTCACTAATGACTAGTGATATGGAGCATGTAGCTGGTTTATTTGTAAAGGTTACAAAAGGGAGGAGTGTTATCCCTCTTTGGGGGATAGGGAGTTATCCAGGACAAAGGGGGCCAATCTGTTGACCAGCCAAGGCATGTGTCTGCACCGAGTCTACAACTTTATTTGTGATTTTTCTGAACCACTGTTCTCAGCCTTGGCTGCTTCTCAGAAATCACCTGGGGAGATCGAAAAATGATGAAGTTGAGCTGCACCCGAGCTTCCGACCTGAGCAGCCCAGGTGGGGCTGGCACCGGCAGGCTCTGAAGCTCCCCAGGGAGTCTCATATGCAGCCAGGGCCTCTGTTCTAAGCAGACTGCAGCACCCAGCATCATCCATGAGCGTCCCAGCTGGTTTACGAAGCTGTGCTCCTCTAAGATTTTTGTTGGTGGTGGTAACAGCTTTATTCATTCACTCTGCACATCAATTCTAGGACATTTTCATCACCTCAAAAGAAAACCCCATACCTTTTAGCTATCACCCCCAAATCCTATCCTCCTCTGAGCCTCTGGCAACCACTAATCTACTTATTGTCTCTATAAATTTGCCTATTCTGGACATTTCATCTAAATGGAATCGTAACAGGTAGCCTTTGCGTCTGGCTTCTTTCACTCAGCATAATGTTTCCAAGGTTTATCCATGGTGGGGCAGGTTGTCGATGCTTTCTTCCTTTTTAGGCTGTATAATATTCCAGTGTATGGCTAGACCACCTCCTGCCCACCCCTTCATCAGTGACGGTCCCAGGCGTCCCCACCTGAGGACTGTGGGGAATGGTGCTGTTGTGGACATGGGCCACAAGCTCCTGGACGGACCATCCAGCCTTCAAAGGCACCTTTTACTCAGTTTACCCTATTGCAGGGCAGGCTCAGCTCTAATGTTTCATGGGGAAAAAAAAAATTGGAAACCTTAAACCTCATGTCTTTTAAGAAAATATTCCGCTACAAAATTTTCACTGATTTTAAGTGTAAGTATTGTGTAGCTATTGTTTTGCAGCCTTAAACCCACTTGGAGCCTCAAAGTGTCTCTGAAAATCATCTCAAAACAACACTTGGGCTACGTCCGGTGCCTTCCTTCCTGCTTTTTAGAGCTTTAGACAAAGCTTATGGCTGTGATGACAATGCTAACCGGGACTGCAATGTCTCCCCTTGCAGATGATGGTAGCTGCTGCCACTTCGCTCCCGTGCTTACCCCTCCTCAGGGCTTAGCCTGTGCCCACACCGCTCAGCCCCCTGGAGGAGGAAACAAGGAACACCTGGTAGAGGCGCAGAGGTGGGTAAGCCAGAACCCCTCTGGGCTCTGGGAGCTCAGTCAAGGGAAGCAAGGGAAACCGAGTCCAAAATAAATACAATGCATGTCAAATGCAGTGTTTCCCAAAGTGTGGAAGGCGTGTCGGTGTGGAGTGAGAGATGGTATTAGGTGGCACATAATACAGCATTAACCAACCACAAGACAAAGTTATTCCTTTCTTAATGATCTTCAAAGCCTTCAGATAAAGAAAGGAGAATGTCTCTGTTTGATGCTAATGGTTCTTTAACACTTCTCTTCAGTCAAACCTACTTTTAGAAAAAAATAGCAGACATAGACCCAAGTCTCCAGCTCTAACAGTACTGACCAGAAACTGGAGGCGTTACTTTGCTTCCATTGTATTTATTTTACAGTCGGCTTCTAATTGACTAGTCTCCCTGATTTTTTTTTTCCTGGTTGGAAAATTCTGGACATTTTCTTTATGTCCACCATTGTGACATAAAGTTTACTTTTAAAACAAGTGTACTTAAATTTAAGTTTTTAAAACGTGAGTTCATTTGAAGGAAAAGATGAAGTAAAAAGTAGAGCAGGTGGCCAGCAGATGTGGCAGAAGCTGTGCAGGGGCATCCAAATGGCCCTGGGAAATAGTCATGGATGCGCTCTAAGGGCCGGAGGGGCCCCCAGCCCTGCCTGAGAACGCAGGACAGAGCGCCACACAGCGATTAGCATGTCATTAAGTCACAAAATGAGGGCTATTAATTTATACATGGAAGGAGCCTTAGAGATTGGGTCCCCGCCACAATGTCTGCAGGCGAGGGACTATGAGGCTTTGAAGCTTTGTGGCTCTGGGGTCACAGAGGTACCAGGGGGAAACCAGCCCTGGGCCCAGCAGCGGTGTACTTCTGCCACGGATCATCCCAGGCCTGCGCAGTCCCACAAATATCACAGCCATGTCATGTCACAGGACATTCTCTTTTCCCAGCTGCCCCAATAAAATAGTATTTTGCTTCCAGTAATGTGACTGATGGGGACAGGAAATTACATGGCTCTGTCTCTACCACTTTGCAAAGCTCCATGGATGAGGCTCATTTGTGAAGAATCATAGAACTTTTTCTCTAAAAGTAGGATCACAACATAGGTGCAATGTCTGCAACTGGCTGTCGTGCTGCTCATTAAATATTTCCCATTTTCCTTCTAGATAACACGGTGAGATTGTACTTCCCTGCCCCTGCTAAGCTTGGGGTGATTTGTTATGCAGCAGCAGGTAACTGATACAAGGTCTGGCTCTTTCCACGTAGTATCAGGCTTCTGTAATGCATCCACATTGTATCAGTCATATTGCTGAGTAGTACAGCTTTAAATGGATGTGCCAGTTTATCCCTTGAGGATAAGGGATAGTTTATCTTTTGAGGATAGTAGTTGAGGAATATTTGAGTTTCTCCCTAGTTTTTTGGCAGTTATGAATAAAGCTACCACATAGGGAGATACTTGACTTTACATTGTTCCTAATATAAAATGGGTTTCTCACTAAATAAGATCTTCAAGGCCTTGTGTGAGTCAGCTCCTGCCGCTGGCCATCCTCACCTCGTCTCAGTCCCTCCCCCGTTCCCACCCTTCACCTGCTCTTCAATAGGCTAGGTGCTGCTCTCCTCAGGGCCTTTGCACTGCCTGCCCTCTCTGCTTTTACCAGCCCTTCCTGTAGCTGTCTCTCAATGCTGCCTCCTCAGGGGCCTTCTCCAACATCTCTACCTGCATTCACCCTCCCCAACAGGTATCTTCATTGCTCCCCAATCTGTAATTAATCATTTGTTTACTTCTCATCCTTCTCTACTAGAATGTGAATTCTAGGAGGGAAAAGGCCTTGTCTGTCTTACCAAGGCCTTAGCACATATTCTGGTACTCTGTAGGTATTTTCTGATGGAATGATTGGATGAATGAGTACAGATGATTGAGAAGGTAGCATAGATTCAGCTTATATAAGTTTTGAGTGCCAGGTTACAAAGTTTGTGCACAGACAGTGGGAAATAGTGTTGAAAATGGTACCTTGGGGAAAACTTCTGCTTATTCTAAACAAAGTTTTGGTTACAATGGGCCATAGAAAACAAGAATTAGTATACATATACCTTATAGATACTGAATATATATCCTACAATTGTGGCTTCCAATTTTGTTACCATAAGAACACAGGGAAATGGCAGTGAACATTTAAGATATATCTGACTGATTTTTATCCCTTGAAATTTCTTAGAGTTTAAAGACCTATTATTCCAAAAAATATAGTCTTGTTTATTTTTCCCTCAGACCAGTATTCAGAATTAAACAGGGAATGATGTTATTGTTGTGTGTATTCTTGAACAGAAGGGCATAAAATATATTGATGGGTGTGTATCTCACTTCTATGGGCATTAATGGTGGTGTATAAAGACACAAAGAACATGCAATGCTCTGGTGTATCACACTGTGAACTATTAATTTTTTAAATGATGGGCTCTTAGAATCTTCTGGAACAACAAACAAAAATGGCAACATTCTACTAAAAAGATTAAACGACAAACCAGAAATGACTTAATTTGTCTCTCAGGTTTCTGCCTCTTGAAAGAACATACAAAAAGTGCTTCTGACTTAACACAGTCATGAGACATGGTTAGTAGCCCACTTAACCATCTTCCCAGGAACCTATTATGGAAATACTTTAAAGAAATGGGGTGGGTGGGGGTTGGCACATCTCCTGCAAAAATCTATGCTCTCCTCCAGAAGTTTTATCAAGGGTACTGAATACTCTGCTAGGACTAGGGACAGAAGGCATAAAATACATCAATGGGCATGTATGAGCTGTGAGAAAAGCAGGTATCTTCTCTGCACTCCTAAAGCTTACAGTCTAGAGTAACTGCAAGAATAGCCCCAACCTAGTCCTGGTGGGAGGGACCATCAAGTCATTTGGCTTTTTCATAATCTCACATAGACTTGCTCATTGAAGTCTCACTTAGGCATCAGACACCCGGAAGCATAAAGGAGGTTTCTTAGAAGCAGGTCAGTTTAGCTCAGAGTAACTCTTGGTAAAGTTTGTAGCTCCGGGCCCACTGCTACCTACAGGCAGCTGGCTGAGTGAGGGAAGGGCCAGTAGAAGGGGGGCTGGGCAAAACAACCTCTCACAGGGGAAACATCTTTAGAAACATGAATCACCTTTTTCCCTTGCCCTTTTCCAATGTGGGCCTCCACGTTGGCTGGAGGCTCCAATCTTCCTTGGGGAGAGAGAAGAGGTCACAACTGTGGACAGAAGGAATACAAGAGAAAGAGATGCTCAGTGTTTGACATAAGTACCTGCCTCTGCCGCAACCTGGATGCAGCCACTGCAAAGGTGGGCAGCCGGGGGTCAGGCAGAGGGGCACAGCTCTCCGGAGCCGCCTTCCACTCCCTCCCCTCACAGTGTGGACACAACCAGGAGCTTCCGCATCCAGGAGGGCAAGGGGGCTCCACAGCAGATGAGCAGTCTTACCTGGGCCGAAGGCTGTGGTCGGGAGGTGGGTCTGCCTGCTGAAGGTGAGGCTGTCAGGGAGACCCACCAGGCCGACCAAACAGACCTGACCCGTGGGTCAGCGCTCCAGAATGCCGGCGAGCAGAGCAGCAGCCAGCCGTGGGGGCACCTTCAGAGAGACGGCGGTGCTCAAGACACGTGCCCAGGTGACCCCCATTCACTCAAGCGCGGCCTTGAGCTGGCTGGCAGGGTGGAAGACAGAACTCAGAGCCCAAATGCATTTCTCAAAAGAGGCAGAAAATCACCTAGCAAAGGGCTGGACTGATTGTATGAGGTTGGACTTAATCTATCCTTTTTTTCCTCTCACTTGCTTTGTACCAAATGGGGGTTCACGAAGACTAGATGTTTTCTAGATAAATTCTGTTCTGTGTCCCTGAGTAATGCCCACAAAGAGCAACAACCTAGCTGCTTGTTGAAGGTGAATCTCCCCCAGGTGTTGCGGAGTCAGCCAGTGGAGGGCCGCTAAGTGTTTAAAACTGGCTGGTGGTTGAGGAACCCCGACTCGAGTGCCTGCCAGCGTCTCTCTGGTGGGGTAAGCCCTCCCACCTGCTGGTTTCAGCTAGCAGGGAGTCTGGATGCGGAGGGAGGGAGCAGGTTGCAATGAACCAGCTGCCCCCAGCATGCAGGGTCTGTCCACCGGTCTTAACAGACCAGACTTGTGAATCTGTTCCTGTGACCCAGAGCAGCATAAACTTTCCAGCAATAGAAATCCCCTTCTCTGGACACTGGTTTAACTTCCTCTATGGAAACAGCGCTGGGCCCCATGTGGACAGCCCCTCCATGTAGCCCATCTCTCAGTTTTCTTCTTGAATCTTCTCTTCCAGGAAGACTTCAGGCCCACCCAGGCACCCACCCACGCAGCCAGGACACTCCTTTGTTTGAGGCAGCCCGACTGACAGAATCAGAGCAAACCAGCCCCTGGAGAGAGCTGCAGAGGTCATCGTAGCAGCCCCGAGCCTCCAGGCAGGTCTCCCTGTAAATGGGCCTAGACAGAGTCTGCCTGTGCGGGGCCCTCTGCTCCCAGCGCCCCGAGCAGCCAGGAAAGTTTTGTGCTGACTCCGTGGAGCAGTGTCGGTGGCCGCGTGCCGCCGCTCATAAGGGAGTCATTAGTGACACGCAGCAGTGTGCGCGGCCCGGAGGCCTGTGGCAATTAATCACCTCTCCCGTTCGGCAGCACCAGCTGTCTCAGACGAGCCATCCTCGAGGTAGCCCTCTAACTGTCCCCGGAGGAGGCAGGGGGGTGAGGGGCCACCTGCGCTAACGTTAGCCAGCAATCCTCCCAAACAACAAAAAAAAATTCTTTTTAGAGTATTCAAATATTTCTCACTTACTTTCCAGAGTCTGTTATTGGTATAAAGGTTGAAGCTCAGGCAGCTTAACTGTTATGTGGAATGACCTTTAGTTTTAATATTAATATATTATAGTAAAGTCTATGCGAATCATGAATGCAATTTTGGTATTCATATAAAATGCCACACGCTGAACCCATTGCAACGTTTTTTCCCCTCCTGTCCTCCAGTAGGCTGAAAACTGGGTGAATTAATATGCGTCATCTTCCTCTCCCCTTTATTTACTTAGAGAGGGTGGCTGGGCAACTTTATCAAGAGTAACATTATCAAGAGCTTTCCTGCAAGCTTCTTTATCATATTCACATCCGCGTCTGCTCGACACTTGTCAGTGTCAATCAAATCGCAATAATACGCAGATGATTTGCTCATTTGGTTTAATAAAATCTTTCTGCTTATTTGCGCTGCCGCCATTACACCACGTAATTGCTGTGCTGCGGAGGTGAAAGGCAGCCAGTTGCCTGGGGGATAAGAGGAGACGATTGCTATATGAAGGATTTGTTTCTTTGCCTCTGTCTCTCCCCAGTCACTCATATTCCTAAAATTAATATTGTATTTGAATCCAGCCCTGCTATTCTTATGCAGGCTAACATTGTTATTACTTATTATTTGGATGTGAAGTCATTTATTTTTAGTTTTATGTCCAAGCTGTCAAGCTAAATTTCATTGTGAACTGCCACATACAATTTTTAACTGCCATTTAAAAGCAGATTCAAATTCTAAATTATGGAGTGAGCTTGTTCAAAGGGCCGGCCTGACAGGAAGTGTGGCAGAAAGCCCCAATTTCCCTGCAAATCAAAGGGGTCCCCAATGATTATTTTGGTGAAAAGGGGGCACCCCACCTTAGTACTTCACGATCACCTTGATGGTGGCTGGACACCCAGGGTGGCTGCAGAGGGAGAGGTACATAAAGGCGGGGGCGGAGCCCAGGGCTGCACTCAGAGCCCCTTGCAACGTGCCCTGAGCGCCTGCTGCCTTTCGGTGAGGAGCGGGTGGGGACCCTCGTGCAAAGGCAGGCTTGCAGACAAGATGCCACTCCCGAAGTCATGCAGAGGCTTGACGTTGACCCTAGTGGTGGTTGGGTGACCCCATCGAGAGGCGGGGCTCCCCCAGGGGGTGGCTAGGGAGACACCACAGTTCATTTTAAAGTTGTTCATGGTTGTACTCTGGATTTCCCACGAAGTGTACCGTTTCTTGCAGAACACAAACAAGCATCTGGGAACTTTATCTTGCTGGCTTAGCTAGAGCCTGGTCATGTGGGCAGCTATGAACCAGGACCACATTTCCACTCCACATGCTCATGTCCAGTGTAGCATTTAAAGGGGAACAGACTTCCCTCCTACAGCAGCCTCACGAAGGCAGGTCCTTACCACGCCCCTATGGTCAGTGCTTTTTGTGATCTGCTCGTTAAATGTCTGTGGAGACCTCATGTGTGATAAGTGTCATGCTTGTCCTGCTGGGAAGTGAAGATGCTGAGATTCAGGAGGCCATGAGGATGGAAGCACCAGGCCAAGCCCAAAGGGAAAAAAGGGGCTTTGCTGGGAGGGGGCTCAACAGCAGGCTGGCGCTAGGAGAAAGAGGCTGCTGCCATCATCAGCTTTGGGAGCACAATCTTGTCATCAGGTTGCCACCAAGGATCTGGGCTTCCCTTGTCTTCCAAGAAGATCCAGTATTCAAGGAAGCCAGGTATAGACTGAGCTCACGTCACTACCCTGGTCTGTAGCATTTTGAGACTTGCAGCCAGGTCTCAGGATTCCAGTGTGCTTTCTGCGCCCAGGTTAAAGTAGCAGGGGTTGGAAAGAGGCCCAGGAGACCCCGACTCATTGGTCCCTGCTAAGCTGGCCGTCCCAGTTAGACCACGGCCCAGGTCTCCAGTCACGCTGCAAGGTGGGCAGAGGGAGCCTTCAAGTCCTTCCTCCTTCCCTTCTTCATTGATTCCCCTAATCTCGGGCATGAAAAGGGCCTTAATTTTAAATGCACACACTTTCTCTTGGGTGCCAACTTGAGTTTATGAAATACATTTCATAAGATAACACATCTGTGGAGGGTAGAGCCGCCATGGTCGCTGTGAGAGGCTGAGAGAGTGGTGGTGACTTCCATTCCTGCATCCGGCGAACAGGCTGGTGTTCTTTTCATGGGTCAGGTTTCTTGACCTGCTGGGGCTACTTTAAGGGAGTTTCTGGTCCATGCCCACCCTGCCAGGCTGCAAAGTCCTGACCCTGCCTCCTGCTGGCTCAGCTGTGGTTCTCCGTGCGTGCATCATGGCACCTGGTATAGTGTGAATGGTCCACGGTGTGCCCCCACTTTTTGTTAATAATAATTTTAAGATGTAGGAACTTCCGGGAAGATGGCAGCATGAGCAGGGTAGCAGAAATCTCCTCCCAAAACTATATATATCTATGAAAATACAGCAAATACAACTATTACTAAAAGAGAGACCAGAATACACAGGAAAGCGCACAGCCTGCATCTGCACCTGAGAGGACTCGCACCTGCAAGGCAGGTAAGATACGGAGCCGCGACCCGGCGGGACCTGAGCACTCCCCCACCCAGCACACTGGCAGGAGGACAGGATTCAGAGCTGGGAGGGAGTGGAAGTACACCCCGTGAAATAACCAGCCCCGGTGATCTGTGCAGGGAGCGCTGACACACATCGCATGGTGTAGCGGAGATTGGAGAGACAGAGGGTGCAGGATCTGAGCGGGGAATGTGCCAGGGTGCTTGCAGCCGGCTCCCGGGAAGGAAAAAAAAAAAGAAAACAAAAGCGCGCGCCTTTTTCAGCGGTCTTAAAGAGACAGGAGCCCAGCAGAGGAGCCAGATCGCCCCGGCACACTCAGCCCAGCAGGCTGGGAGTCCTGGGCAGTTTCGGACCCCTTACCTGGCAACTGGGAAAGGTTGGCCGCACTTAGACTTCCCACAGAGATCAACAGCCTCCCATTCATTCCCACCCCGGCCAGAGCTATAAAGGGCTCTGTGGAGTGGAGCAGCACGGCCACAGCTGCGGAATAGTGGAGCAACAGCACCACCTACAGCATCCCCACAGAATTTACTCCCAATGGGCTTTTTTTTGTTGTATTTTTTTGTTCTCTTCTGTTTTTTGTTTTTTCTTCTCTTCCTTTTTTCTTTTCTTTCGTTTTTTTCTTTTTTTGTCTTTCTTTCTTTTTTTTAAGTCTTAAAGAGCCCAGCTGACATACGTGGCAACTACCAGTGACCACTTCTATAGCCATGAAAAGACAGAGGAATATGGTCCAGACTAAGATCAACCAGACAACCCCAGAGAGGGAGCCTGAAGGGATGGAAATGCACAGTCTTCCTGAAAAAAAATTCAGAATAAAAGTCATAACCATGCTGATGTATCTACAGAGAAATGTGCAAGAGCTGAGGGAGGAACTGAGGGAAGTGAGGAAAGACAATACAGAAATCAGACAAATGATCAATGGGCTTAACAGCAGGCTGGATGAGATGCAAGAGACTGTTAATGGAATAGAAATCAGAGAACAGGAATACAGAGAAGCTGAGGCAGAGAGAGATAAAAGGATCTCTAGGAATGAAAGAATATTAAGAGAATTGTGTGACCAATCCAAATGGAACAATATTCGCATTATAGGAGTACCAGAGGAAGAAAAGAGAGAAAAAGGGATAGAAAGTGTCTTTGAAGAAATAATTGCTGAAAACTTCCCCGTGCTGGGGAAGGAAATAGTCTCACAGTCCATGAAAGCCCACAGATCTCCCAACACAAGGGACCCAAGGAAGACAACACCACGACACATAATAATTAAAATGGCAAAGATCAAAAATAAAGACAGAGTATTAAAGGCAGCTAGAGAGAGAAAAAAGATCACCTACAAAGGAAAACCCATCAGACTATCATCAGACTTCTCAACAGAAACCTTACAGGCCAGAAGAGAATGGCATGATATATTTAATGTAATGAAACAGAAGGGCCTTGAACCAAGAATATTGAATCCAGCATGATTATCATTTAAATATGATGGAGGAATTAAACAATTTCCAGACAAACGAAAGTCGAGAGAGTTTGCTTCTCACAAACCACCACTACAGGATATCTTAAACGGACTGCTCTAGAGGGAAGCACCCCAAAAGCTAAAAAGATGTCACCAGAGAAAATAAAATCATAGCAAAGAAAGCCGACCATCCAAATACTAACTAAAGGCAAAGAATAAAATACCTAATATATAAAGAATGGAGGAGGAAGAATAGGAAGGGAGAGATAAAGAAACATCAGACGGTGTTCACAATAACTTAACAAGAAAGTTAAGTTAGATTCTTAGATAGTAAAGAAGCAACCTTTGAACCTTTGGTAACCACGAATCTAAAGCCAGCAATGGCAATAAGTACGTATCTATTGATAATCACCCTAAATGTAAATGGACTGAAGGCACCAATCAAAAGACACAGAGTAACAGAATGGATAAAAAAGCAAGACCCATCTATGTGCTGCTTACAAGAGACTCACCTCAAACCCAAAGATATACACAGACTAAATGTGAAGGGATGGAAAAAGATATTTCATGCAAACAACAAAGAGAAAAAAGCAGGTGTTGCAGTACTTGTATCAGACAAAATAGACTTCAAAACGAAGAAAGTAGCAAGAGATAAAGAATGACATTACATAATGATAAAGGGGTCAGTCCAACAAGAAGATATAACCATTATAAATATATAGGCACCCAACATAGGAGCGCCAGCATATGTGAAACCAATACTAACAGAATTAAAGGAGGAAATAGAAAGCAATGCATTCATTTTAG
>JAQQAC010015468.1:30123375-30192054 GCA_029783875.1 Phataginus tricuspis
GGGGACCTGATGAAGGGGGTAGTTTAATAACCATAATATTGCACATGTAATTGTAGATTAATGATACCAAAATAAATTATAAAAATATATATATCAGTACCAAAATTTGAAACACATGTGTTGGAAAAAAAAATAATAATAATTTTAATATGTAATTCACATGCCAAACTCTCTTCCCATTAAAGGTGTACAGCTCAATGGATTTGGGATATTCATAGAGTTGTGCAACCATCACTACCGTCAATTTTAGAACAGTCATTATCTCTGAAAGAAACTTCATGCACTTGAGCTATCATCCTTATATGTACCCCCCCACCAACAAAGGCAACCACTATTTTGTATCTATAGATATGCCTGTTCAGGCATTTTACATACATGGGTTCATGTAATATGTGGTCTTTGCGTCTGGCTTCTTTCACTGAGCATAATGTCTGCCAGCTCCATCCGTGTTGTGGGAGGGATCAGCCCTTTGTTCCTTCCTGTGCCCAAACTCTGTTTCCTTGCAGGTGTATTGCACGTTTTGTTTATCCACTCAGTCACTCGTGGGCATTTGGGGTGTCTCTCCCTTTGGCTATTATGAAGAGTGTTGTGAATGTTTGCGTACAAGTTTATGTACAAGGAATATCTGGTTCCAGGTCTATTGGAGATATATTGCTAGGAGCTGAAATAGGTCATTGCCAGCAACTTTTAATCAACATTTAGAACTAATGGTGGCCATGGTGACTCCATCAGTTGCCTCCTCCTCCAAACTCCTCTGCCCCAAACCAGATCCCACTGGCACAGTCATATGAAGTCGGCTTTGCACACGGTACCAGAGATTTTGTATACAGATCACAGAGGGGGTCTGTGCTGAATACCCCTCATTCTTGAGGAATAAAAATCTTGGGCCTCCTCGTTCTCAGTCTGTCTCCTCTCCAGGCCCCTGCAGCCTTTCCTCCACCCACCACACTCTACTCCCCTCCTTTGGCTCCTTTCGGGTACGCATTAGCGCCATCTCAGCAACTTCAAGCTTGCGTGCCCACATAAATTTGTCAACAACTCTTTAAGCATCAAAAAGGCCATTAGGCCATACAATGAGGAGGAGAAGCCTGCACTCAGTGAACTAAATTCTTCAGTTACTGGGCTCCACCCTCCTCAGGGAGCAATGGGAGAAGAGATGTAATTTTTCCTAGTGTATCACAACTGTCAGCGTGGCCTATCCCACAACATGCTTCTTCAGCTTTCTGCAGGGTCCAGAGTTTATGCAGAGGTCTCAAACTTACGCCCTTTACGATGAGTTTGCTTAACCCCTCAAAGTTTGAGCATTTTTTAGTTCTGTGCTTTTAAAAGTTAGGTAGTCTCCCATTTAAAAAATCCAGATTTCTAGTGTCCCTTGAAAAACCAGAAGACCTGACAGTGGTAAGCCACATCCTTGCCTGGCACTGGTTGGCCAGAGCTAAGCAGTGGGTGTCCTTTGGCTGAGCCTGTACCTTATCCCAGGCTTGGCCCACCTCCCTGTCTAGTCTCTGTGGACATTTGGATTTCTGGCTTGCACTCTATGGTAACTTCAGTGTGGCACCAAAGAAAGAACAGGTATTAAGAATACACAGGACGTGCCTGCTGAGTGTGGTGACTCCGCTGAAGGGGCTGTCAGGCGGACAGCATGATGAGCAGGGGTGCCATTTAAGCCCATCACAGTTGCTGCTGAGAATTCTCTCCTTTGACAATATAACACAAACTCAAGGAGGCTGATAATCACTGCCCAGAGAGCTGGCCAAGTAGATGATTCATTCAACAACTATTCATGGAACATCTATTATGTGTCAGGTGCTGTTCTAAATTCTGGGTACATGGCAATGAAGAAAACAAACAAATACCCCTGTCCTTGTGCATCAGACATTCAAGAGAGGAGTATCTTTTCTCTGCAAGGAGCTACTTTTCTTTCCAGTTTCTCTGACGAGCTAGGAGACACTACAGAAAAGGGAGAGATTGGCCGTGAACACCAATAGCAGGGCCAGTCCTAATATATGACCCAGTGATGCCTTCCAATCCTCTTGCACCTGCTGGCCTGGAACCCTGCCACGGGAGCCATCTCTAGAACTGGCCAAAGATGTTGATATTTGCAAGTGCAAATACCCCTTCCAACGGCCCAGGCTGATTCTGGGCCCCTTTGCCCAGGAGGAAATAAATTGAGAAACATATTCCCTTGAGGGTTTTGTCACTGGAAGTGGGATTGTCTCTGAAATTATTTACTTTCAGAACAGAAATGGAGGAGCAATGCTTACCAAAAAAGGATGACGAGTCCCTGGTGGCATTTGAGGCTCTCATTCATTCATTCACTCACTCATTCAGCTCAGCAGCTACTGACTGAGAGCCTGGGATGTACCAGGCTCTGAGGAAATGGGAGAGTTAAGGAAGCTTTCATTCCAGCAGGCGCCAGACAATAACCAAGGAAACAACTGAAGATTTCAGGGAGTAGTAAGTCCTACGAAGAAAATAAAATGGGACCGTGAGTGAAGGAGATGAGGTCAGAGGGGGCCTCCAGGGAGGTGCCTTTTCAGCTGAGACCTGAAAGGAGGGGACTCACAAAGACATGGGGAGGGAACATTCCAGGCAGAGGGAACAGGCTCTCCAAGGGGGCACCCAAGGAGCAGACGGCAGGCTCCAGAGCTGGTGCAGCGTGGGCAAGAGAAAGTAATACTCCCCAAAGGTGGAGAAGTGAGAGCCCTGGGCCCTGCTGAAGGGTGAGGCTAGCTTTGCAGCGTGCAGCCCACAGGAGGTTTTAAGCAATGGTGTGCTGGTGAATGTTCCACGACCAGCTGGGGGCTGGCAGCTGCTCTGTAGCGTTTGCCCATTTTGCTGGTGTAAATACTCCCATCATGACCGATTTCAAGCTATTAAGTCCCTGAACTCAGAGCTGGAAAAAAGATGTATATGCACAGACGACCCACTGAGTGAAAAGATAGCTTCTCGATTCTCAGGACTTGTTTTAATTGAAAGTATTCAGCTTTATACACGTGAAAGGGCATTTTATAAAACAAAACATTATAAACTGCCCAGAAAACTACTTGTTTAAGCAGAGAGTGACATGCTTTCACATTAGGAAGACCATTCTGGTTACTGTGTGGACCTTTTTGAGTCTTTCAAATCTCACACGCCTACACCACTTTCACTGTAGGGCAACTTGTACCATCTCCGTCCCCCATCCCACCTCTTGCTCCTAAGGTGCATGCCACAGCTCTAGGTCCTTTCTTCTTTTTTTCAGCAACAGACTTAATCTTTTTTTTTTTTTTTTTTTTGAGGCTGATTCACTACAGTGCCAAAAGCTACTTCTCGGCTAAGTTTTCCAGGTATTGTGTGGAGAAGGTCCAGAGCAAAGGGAAACCTTCTCTGATTTTCCACATTGTTCCGAGTTCCCTCCTGCCGCAGGCATAGATGTGGGTTCTCTGCAGCAGAGTGTGGGGCCCTTCCTCAGCCTCCCCAGCCCTCTGCTCCTGCAACCATCAGACGCTCGGGAAACTGTGCTCCTTTAAGTACTGGCCGACTGCCTCTGGGCTTGGAATATCACACATGGAGATGGAGAGGCCCATTTCTTTTTCATTTTTATGCAAGTTCCATGTCTAATTTAAGGAGGGGGTGAAAAGCGTAAACAATTTTATGATGTCTTGCCATCCTTAAAACTCTGAAATTACTTCGGTCTTTGTTGGTCAGCAAATAAATTAATTTTCACTTGAAGAAACAGCATTTTTAATGTCTTTCATTCTGGCCTGGCCTCATCTCATGGTCCAATTACTGAGGTAACTATTGCCAGCGAGGATATTGTGGGAACCGTAGATCAGAAACTGTTTACCAGACTTGCCAGCATCGATTTATTCAAGCTATCTGACACAGCTGATTATATTTTATTTTCCCAAATCTTCTCTCTCAAATTGATTTTTCAGAAAGTTTTTAATGCAGGTTTATTCACCTGGCTAATCCATTTATCTTCAGTTCCACCTGTAAAGTCAAGAAAATCTCTGGGATGACCTGTGAAGGGAAAGAGACATCCTCTTTGCCTTGCTCCCTACCTCCCACCCTCTCTGCCCCTTCCCACGCAGGTGCACGCCTGCACGCACATGTGCACGCACACTCTGACTCCATGCAGAGTTCCCCCGCCACAGGGGCAACTCATTAGCTGTGAGACTGTAAGCCCCACCTCCCCTTCCTAGGCCTCCATCTCTTCTGCAAAATTGGAGGTTTGCACTATTTTATCTTTAAAGCCCTTTCCAACTTGAGATCTTTAGAATCAGAAGTGAGATCTGGAAGGGACTTGGGAATCGAAGGTAATCTCTCCATTTTAGTTTGGGAAGCTGAGCCCTTCCTACAGGGACCTGAGTCCCACCTGGTAGTGGTGATCATGGCAGGACAGTGACTGGGAAAGGATTCTGTAACTGCGTCCTCCCCTCTCTCTCCCTGCGACCTGGGGTTATTTTTCTCTTTCTCAGGAGCAGAAAGACTTTAAGTTGTAGAAGCAAAGATCTTTGTCTGGGAGCACTTGGGCAAGTGCCCAGTTTAGCAGGTATCTTCCTGTTTTGCTGGAGCAATGGGCTGGGTGGAGAGACATGAATAAGAGGCATGTCTTAAAACATAATCCAAATGACACATGAGACTGTAGGTACCTGTGTGCACATTCCCATCAAAGAATCTGAAGCATAATTCCAACTTGTCTGGGCTCCTTGAAGTGTAGGTGTGCCAGGGAATATATTAGGCACCATGAAAATGAACATGGTGAAGCCACAGCATGAGGTTAACCTATCAGTTTGTTAGTGTCTGCATGTCAGAGGTACACTCCTCTGTGCCTAGAGTCCCCCCCCTTCAGTAGGTCCAAGCTGCAGAACGACTAACTTGCTGACGTGCCCAGCCAAAGCAGCAATCCGCCTGAATCATAAAGAAATGGTTCATGACCTTTCTGCCTGTGATTGGCTGGAGCCAGGACGTGTGTGATCTGTCATGATCCTACCTCAGATGCAGCTGCTCCTCCGGTGCATGTCCCTGCCTGTTCCTGCCTGTGGGGTGGACTTTGTGGGCGCGTAGTTTCCAAAGGGAGGAGACAAGCAGAAGTAGTTGCTGTCGCCGCATGGAGCCTGGCTATCAGACCACACACAGTGTCACAAAGGGGCTTGTTGTTACCCACTGTTTTGTGGTGAAATCTGTCTCTTTCAAGTTCCCTTTCCACAGCATGCAGTCAGACGTCTCCTGCAAGCAGAGATAAGAGCAGCGACCTACCCAGCCAGAGAAATGCCTGGCAGTTAGAGGCTTCCCCTAGGCTCCGCTCTTCTCGCCCTGCCACCAGTTCTGCTATTAACTCCTTGCAACCATTGGCTCTGAGAGAACAGTTAATTGAGATTCTCCTCAGACCAGGCAGAGGTGGAAGAACTGCAGAAGAAGGAATATAAATGCACAGAAGGCCACAGCTGACTGATAGGCCCTCCAGTTCTTGAGCGGGCTCTGTTTTATGCCTTGGGTCATGAATACGGACAATGGCATCCACCCGCAGGCTTACAGAGTGCTAAATAATAATAAAATATTCCCAAAAAAATGAGAGAGAGGCCATGGGTGCCTTTAGGAGCCACAGCCAGACCAAGAGGATTTTCATAATTGAAGAGATGTTTCTCTTTCCTATCCTGGGTTTCTCACAGTGCATGACCACATGTTATTATTACAGTGGCCATTGTGGCCATCTGCCTACAGAGCCCAGCTTGGTCCCATCCAAGACAGAAATCAATGCACAACTACTTTCTCTTATATTTGTCAAGTCTCTTTAGCTAGATTGCATGCTTTTTGAAGGCAAATGCTGTATCTTCTCTTTATTTATCCCTCACATGATAAAGACATATTTCCTAGGTCTTTGTTTCCTTGGTGCCACTGCCCAATACAGAGAGTCTAACGGCTGATAAATGGCCTCATAGGAATATATGCATCTAGCCCAGATGGGCAGGATTTAGCTGCTTTGCAGGGGTTGCAAACTGGCAGCCTGGGAAACGTGTTTGGTCGTTTGTTCTCTGGCCTGTGCTGTTTTAGAAGCAACATAACTAAGTAGACATGCGGCCTGGCCACAGCACTGCAAGTTTTAGATCTATTTGGCTCCTATATGGTTTGATTCACACATTCGTGTTAACTGGTGGGCCATTTGCCTTATGCCAATAGGGTAGAGAATTCTATACTCATGTCATTGGCAAAGACAGGTCACAGAATCAACTGAGACAGATGTTTGGGCCAACATGTTGGGGTCTGTTTTTACCCATGGAGAGGATGTGACCATCAAGAGCTTTGACCTTTCTCTTTCCTGTTTTCCATCAATCTACCTGTGATGGATGCTAAGTGATGGGTTGTACTCTACCCCACCCCTTGTAGCCATAGACTGATGTGGACTGGAGGCCTGTCCCGTGCTAGGAACCACCCAACTCCCCCTGCTGGTAACTGTGACCATTCAACTGCGACGTGAACTGCTGTCTTGCTGAAGGTAGTATCTGGGCCTGACCTCCTCTCAGCTTAGTAACAAGACTTTCTTATTCCCAAGGCTTCTGCCAGAAATCACAAACTCCAGGACAGTGGCTCTTTAGACTAATTTGTATCACATGACAATCCTTAATGCAGTGGAAGTGGTGGGCAGTGGGAAGGCCTGGAACATTCCGATTGTCAGTCCTGGTTCACTTGGAACTCAGGTTGGGATTGGCATCGGTCACATCTGAATAACCAGGACAAAGCGCAAGGTGGGGAGGGCGATTTCTCAAGGGAAATTAGGGTGCTAGAGGAGGAGGAGCAAGGCTTGGTGAGAGCGGGAAGTGAAAGCAGATTCCATTTCTGCTTCTTCTCATAGGCTGTGCTTCATTCTCCGAGCCTCAGCTTCCTCATCTGTTAGGCAGATACAGAAAGAGCTCCTATCTCCCTGGGTTTTCATAAGGATTAAGTGAGCTGAGACTCATAAAGTGTTTACCATTCTGGCCCCGAGTAAGAGCTCCCTGAATGTCGGCGACAATGATCACAGCTACTATTACCACCACAACTACTACCATCACTACAGTGCTTCTCACAGCCCCTTCCCAGTACAGGGTTTTCAGATTCTAAACATGGTCAGAAGGTCATCGTAGGAATCAGCCAACTCTGCTGACCTGTGCTGCAGGCCACCGAGTGAAACATCCCTGGAAACATCTTGGTAAAGTCAACTCCTGAAGCCTCCATGTGGTCCATCCCCATGTTGATAAAGAGTATGGGAAAGCAGAGGGGCTCAAGATGGCGATGTGAGCAGGGCGGCGGAAATCTCCTCCCAAAACCATATATATTTTTGAAAATACATCAAACACAACTATTCCTAAAAGAGAGACCAGAAGATGCAGTACAACAGCCAGGCTACATCTACATCTGCGAGAACTCAGCATCTCATGAAAAGGGGAAGATACAAAGCCATGACCCGACAGGACCCGAGCACTCCCCCGACCCCAGCTCACTGGTGGGAGGAAAAGAATCAGAGTAGGGAGGTAGTGGAAGCACAGGACTGCTAAATAACCAGCCCTGGTGATCTGCATCGGGAGCACAGACACAGATTGCATGGTGTACTGGAGATTAGAGGAATGGAAAAGTAAAATCCAAGATGGAGACTGTGAGCGGGTCCCCACAGCCGGCCCCCCTGGGACAAAAGAAAAGTGCGTGCTTTGGAAAAGTCTTAAAGGGACTTAACAGCTGGACAAAATTGTCCGGGCACACTCAGCCCAGCAGGCTGGGAATTTAAGGAACTTCAGGTGCCCTAACCTCCTGGGGGGTAACCCAGCCCCAAAGACCCTCATGGCAATAAGCATCCTGCCATTCATTCCTCCCGGCTGGCGCTGCAAGCAAACCGGCTGACCCACCACAGCTGCAGAGCAGCCAAGGAACAACCCCGCCCACAGCAACCACAGAGTCTTCTCCCAGTGTGCAGCTAACTGGGACAGACCCAGAGGCTGCCACCAGCGCGCAGCTGCCCAGCACAGACAGAGGAACCCGCAGCAAGGTCCAGAAGGCATGAAGGAGCACTGTTCTCACAGGAGAACACGCCCAGCACATCTGCGACCCCTGCAGGCCTCTAGGCTATCCCAAGGGGTGCCCTACCCACGGCAGCTCAGGAGATTATCCCAGAGACTGCTCCCAGTGTGTGGGTAACCGGTACAGAAAGCGGAAGCCAGAGCAAGGTCCGGAAGGCACAAAGGGGCACCGTTCTCACAGGAGAACACACCCGGCGCATCTGCGACCCCTGCGGGCCTCTATAGGCTATCCCAAGGGCTGCCCCACCCACAGCAGCTCAGGAGATTATCCCAGAGACTGCTCCCAGTGTGTGGGTAACCGACACAGGCAACAGAGAAGGGCAAGGTGAACAACAAGCAGGAAAGGACTTCGTTCTCCTAGCTGACACATGCACCACCTGCCTGCAACCACTTCTAACACCATGAAAAGGCAGAATAATCTGGTCGAATCAAAAATCACTCAGACAACCCCACAGAGAGGGCCTGGTGAGATAGATATAACCAATCTTCCCGAAAAATAATTCAAAATAAAAGTCACAACCATGCTGATGGACTTGCAGGGAAATATGCAGGAGCTAAGGGATGAAGTCCAAAGGCAGATAAAAGAAATGAAACAATCAATAGAAGGACTTCAGAGCAGACTGGACGAGGTGCAAGAGACTGTTAATGGAATAAAAATCAGAGAAGAGGAATACAGAGAAACTGAGGCAGAGAGAGATAAAAGGATCTCTAAGAATGAAAGAATATCAAGAGAACTGTGTGACCAATACAGACGGAACAATATTCGCATTATAGGAGTACCAGAAGAAGAAGAGAGAGAAAAAGGGATAGAAAGTGTCTTTGAAGAAATAATTGCTGAAAACTTCCCCAAGCTGGGGAAGGAAATAGTCCCTCAGCCATGGAAGCCCACAGATCTCCCAACACAAGGGACTCAAGGAGAACAACAGCAACACATATAATAATTAAAATGGCAAAGATCAAAGACAAGGACAGGGTATTAAAGGCAGCCAGAGAGAGAAAAAAGATCACCTACAAAGGAAAACCCATCAGACTGTCATCAGACTTTTCAACAGAAACCTTACAGGTCAGAAAAGAATGGCATAATATATTTAATGCAATGAAACAGAAGGGCCTTGAACCAAGAATACTGTATCCAGCACGATTATCATTTAAATTTGAAGGAGGAATTAAACAATTTCCAGAGAAGCAAAAGTTGAGGGAATTTGCCTCCCACAAACCACCTCTACAGGATATGTTAAAGGGACTGCTCTAGATGGAAGCACTCCTAAGGCTAAATAGATTTCACCAGAGAAAACAAAATCACAGCAAAGAAAGCAGACCAACCGAATACAAACAAAAGGCAAAAAAAAAAAAAATCAACTATCCACAAAAGCAGTCAAAGGAAACTCAAAAGAGTACAGAATAAAACACCTAACATATAAAGAATGGAGGAGGAAGAATAAGAAGGGAGAGAAATAAAGAATAATCCGACGTGTTTATAATAGCTTAATAAGAGAGTTAAGTTAGATGGTTATATAGTAAAAAAGCTACCCTTGAACCTTTGGTAACCATGAATCCAAAGCCTGCAATGGCAATAAGTACATATCTATTGAAAATCACCCTAAATGTTAATGGACTGAATGCACCCAGCAAAAAATACAGAGTAACAGAATGGATAAAAAAGCAAGACCCATCTATATGCTGCTTACAAGAGACTCACCTCAAACCCAAAGATATACACAGACTAAAAGTGAAGGTGTGGAAAAAGATATTTCATGGAAACATTGGGAGAAAAACGCAGGTGTTGCAGAACTCGTATCAGACAAAATAGACTTCAAAACAAAGAAAGTAACAAGAGATAAAGAAGGACATTACATAATTATAAAGGGGGCAGTCCAACAAGAGGATATAACTATTATAAATATCTATGCATCCAACACAGGAGCACCGACATATGTGAAACAAATACTAACAGAATTAAAGGAGGAAATAGAATGCAATGCATTCATTTTAAGAGACTTCAACATACCACTCACACCAAAAGACAGATCAACCAGACAAAAAATAAGTAAGGACACAGAGGCACTGAACAACACACTAGAACAGATGGACCTAACAGACATCTACAGAACTCTACACCCAAAAGCAGCAGGATACACATTCTTCTCAAGGCACATGGAACATTTTCCAGAATAGACCACATACTAGGCCACAAAAAGAGCCTCAGTAAATTGAAAAACATTGAAATTCTACCAACCAACTTTGCAGATCACAAAGGTATAAATATAGAAATAAATTGTACAAAGAAAACAAAAAGGCTCACAAACACATGGAGGCTTAACAACATGCTCCTTAATAATCAATGGATCAATAACCAAATTAAAACAGAGATCAAGCAATATATGGAGAAAAATGACAACAACAACACAAAGCCACAACTTCTGTGGGACGCAGCAAAGGCAGTTCTAAGAGGAAAGTATATAGCAATCCAGGCCTATTTGAAGAAAGAAGAACAATCCCAAATGAATAGTCTAAAGTCACAATCACTGAAACTGGAAAAAGAAGAACAAATGAGGCCCAAAGTCAGCAGAAGGAGGGACATAATAAAGTTGAGAGAAGAAATAAATAAAATTGAGAAGAATAAAACAATAGAAAAAAATCAATGAAACCAAGAGCTGGTTCTTTGAGAAAATAAACAAAATAGATAAACAACTAGCCAGACTTATTAAGAGAAAGAGAGAATCTACACATGTAAACAGAATCAAAAATGAGAATGGAAAAATCACGACAGACCCCAAAGAAATACAAAGAATTATTAGAGAATACTATGAAAATCTATGTGCTAACAACTTGGATAACCTAGAAGAAATTGACAACTTTCTAGAAAAATACAACCTTCCAAGACTGACCAAGGAAGAAACAGAAAATCTAAACAGACCAATTACCAGCAATGAAATTGAGTCAGCAATCAAAAAACTACCCAAGAAAAAAAAACCCGGGCCAGATGGATTCAACAATGAATTTTATCAGACATATAGAGAAGACATAATACCCATTCTCCTTAAAGTTTTCCAAAAAATAGAAGAGGAGGGAATATTTCCAAACCCATTCTATGAAGCCAGCATCACCCTAATACCAAAACCAGGCAAAGATACCACAAAAAAAGAAAATTACAGACCGATATCCCTGACAAATATAGATGCAAAAATACTCAACAAAATATTAGCAAACCGAATTCAAAAATACATCAAGAGGATCATACACCATGATCAAGTGGGATTCATCTCAGGGATGCAAAAATGGTACAACACTCCAAAATCCACTGACATAATCCACCACATCAACAAAAAGGACACAGACCACATGATCATCTCCATAGATGCTGAAAAATCATTCGACACAATTCAACATCCATTCCTGACAAAAACACTCAACAAAATGGGTATAGAGGGCAAGTACCTCCACATAATAAAGGCCATATATGACAAACCCACAGCCAACATCATACTTAACAGTGAGAAGCTGAAAGCTTTCATCATCTAAGATTGGGAACAAGACAGGGATCCCATTTGCACCACTGTTATTCAACATACTACTAGAGGTCCTAGCCACTGCAATCAGACAAAACAAAGAAATACTTGGTATATTGGTAAAGAAAAAGTCAAACTGTCATTCTTTGCAGATGACATAATATTGTACATAAAAAACCCTAAAGACTCCACTCCAAAACTACTAGAACTAATATCGGAATTCAGCAAAGTTGCAGGAGACTAAATTAATACACAGAAATCTGTTGCTTTCCTATACACTAATGATGAACTAGCAGAAAAAGATATCAGGAAAAAAATTCCATTAACAATTGCATCAAAAAGAATAAAATACCTAGGAATAAACCTAACCAAGGAAGTGAAAGACCTATACCCTGAAAACCAGAAGACTTTCCTAAGAGAAATTAAAGAGGATACTAACAAATGGAAATGCATCCCATGCTCTTGGCTAGGAAGAATTAATATTGTCAAAATGGCCATCCAGCCTAAAGCAATGTACAGATTCAATGCAATCTCTATCAAATTACCAAATGCATTCTTCAATGAACTAGAGCAAATAGTTTTAAAATTCATATGGAATCACAAAAGGCCCCGAATAGCCAAAGCAATCCTGAGAAGGAGGAATAAAGCGGGGGGAATTACGCTCCCTGACTTCAAGCTCTACTACAAAGCCACAGTAATCAAGACAATTTGGTACTGGCACAAGAACAGACCCATAGAACAATGGAACAGACTAGAGAGCCCACATATAAACCCAAGCATATATGATCAATTAATATACAATAAAGGAGCCATGGATATACAATGGGGAAATGACAGCCTCTTCAACAGCTGGTGTTGGAAAAACTGGACAGCTACATGTAAGAGAATGAAACTGGATCATTGTCTAACCCCATACACAAAAGTAAACTCAAAATGGATCAAAGGCCTGAATGTAAGTCATGAAACCATAAAGCTTAGAAAAAAACATAGGCAAAAATCTCTTGGACATAAACATGAGCAACTTCTTTATGAACATATCTCCCCAGGCAAGGGAAATAAAAGCAAAAATGAACAAGTGGGACTATATCAAGCTGAAAAGCTTTTGTACAGCAAAGGACACCATCAGTAGACCAAAAAGACATTCTACAGTATGGGAGAATATATTCATAAATGACATATCTGATAAGGAGTTGACATCCAAAATATATAAAGAACTCACGCACCTCAACAAACAAAAAGCAAATAATCCAATTAAGAAATGGGCAGAGGACATGAATAGACACTTCTCTAAAGAAGAAATTCAGATGGCCAACAGGCACATGAAAAGATGCTCCACATCACTAATCAACAGAGAAATGCAGATTAAAACCACAATGAGATATCATCTCATACCAGTGAGGATGGCCAACATCCAAAACACAAACAACAACAAATGTTGGCGAGGATGTGAAGAAAAGGGAACCCTCCTACACTGCTGGTGGGAATGCAATTAGTTCAACCATTGTGGAAAGCAGTATGGAGGTTCCTCAAAAAACTCAAAATAGAAATACCATTTGACCCAGGAATCCCACTCCTAGGTATTTACCCTAAGAATGCAGCAGCCCGGTTTGAAAAAGACAGATGCACCCCTATGTTTATCGCAGCACTATTTACAATAGCCAAGAAATGGAAGCAACCTAAGTGTCCATCAGTAGATGAATGGATAAAGAAGATGTGGTACATATACACAATGGAATATTATTCAGCCATAAGAAGAAAACAAATCCTACCATTTGCAACAACGTGGATGGAGCTAGAGGGTATTATGCTCAGTGAAATAAGCCAAGCCGAAAAAGACAAGTATCAAATGATCTCACTCATATGTGGAGTATAAGAACAAAGAAAAAGAAACTGAAGGAACAAAACAGCAGCAGACTCACAGAACCCAAGAACGGACTTATAGTTACCAAAGGGAAAGGAACTGAGGAGGATGGGCGTGAAGGGAGGGACAAGGGGGTAAAAGGGGCATTAAGATTAGCAGACGTAATGTAGGGGGGAGCACGGGGAGGGCTGTACAACTCAGAGAAGACAAGTAGTGATTCTATAGCATCTCACTACGCTGATGGACAGTGACTGTAATGGGGTTGGTGGGGGGGACCTGATGAAGGGTGTAGTTTAATAACCATAATATTGCACATGTAATTGTAGACTAATGATACCAAAATTAATTATTTAAAAAAATTGTGTCTATTTGCAAATGACATGATCTTATATATACACAATGCTAAAGACTCCACAAAATATTGTTAGAAATAATAAATGAATACAGTAGTTTCAGGATACAAAATCAACATACAAAAATCAGTTGCATTTCTATCTATACACTACTTTATGCCTTTATAAGAAACTGTCCTAAAAGGAAATTAAGAAAATAATCACATTTACAATACCATTAAAAAGAATAAAATATTAAGCAATGAACTTAACCAATGAGGTGGAAGATGGAAAACTATAAAATGTTGATGAAAGAAATTTAAAAAGGTACAAACAAATGGAAAGACATCCCTTAATTGTGGACTGGAAGAATTAATGTTAAGATGCCCATACTATCCTAAGTGATCTACAGATTCAATGCAATCCCTATCAAAATCCAATGGCAATTTTTATAGGAATAGGAAAAAATATCTGAAAATTCATATGGATCCACAAAAGACCCCAAACAGACAAAGCAATCCTAAGAAACAACAAAGCTGGAGGCATCACACTTCCTGATTTCAAAATATATTACAAAGCTATAGTAATCAAAACAATATCGTACTTGCATAAAATCAGATTCATTACCCAATAGAACAGAACAGAGAGCCAAGAAGTAAATTTTATGCACATGTAAAGTCAACTAATCTTTGACAAGGGATCCAAGGAACAATGGGGAAAGGACAGTTTCTTCAAAAAATGGTGCTGGGAAAAGGGGATATCCACATGCAAAATAGTGAAATTTGACCTTTATCTTATACCATACACAAAAATCAATTCAAAATAGATGAAAGACTTAAGTGTAAGACCTAAAACCATAAAACTACTAGAAGAAAACAAAAGGAAAAAAGGTCCTTGACATTGGTCTTGGCAATGATTTTTTGGATATGACAACAGAAGTACAGGCAACAATAACAAACATAAACAAGTGGGATCACATCAAACTAAACAGCTTCTGCACAAAAAAGAAAACCACCAACAAAATTAAAAGGCAATCTACAGAAAATATTTGTGATATGAAAATATATATGACAAAATGTTAGCCTACCTTTTATATATAACCATGTATATGATAAACGGAACTCCTACAACTCAATACCAAAAAAAAAAAGGGCAAATGACCTGAATAGACATTTCTCCAAAGAAAACATATAAATGGCCAACAGATATATGAAAAGCTACTCAACATCACCAATTATCAAGGAAATGCAAATCAAAACCACAATGAGCTGTCACCTCACACCTGTTTGGATGGCTACTATCAAAACAAAAGTTGGCAAGGATGTGGGGAAAAGTAAACCCTGTGCACTGTTGGTGGGAATGTAAATTAGTAGCCACTATGGAAAACAACATGGAGATTTCTGAAAAGGTTAAAAATAGAACTACCATATGATCCAGCAATCTCACTTCTGGGTGTCTGTCCAAAGGAAATGAAATCAGAATCTTGAAGAGATATTTTCACGCCAAGGCTCACTGCAGCATTATTCACAGTAGCCAAGACATGGAAGACATCTAAATGCCCACTGATAGGTGAATGGATAAAGAAAATGTAGATTTATATTCAATGAAGTATTATTTGGCCATAAAAAAGAAGGAAATCCTGCCATATGCAGTAACGTGTATGAATCTGGAAGACATTATGCTAAGTGAAATAAGCCAGACACCAAAGAACAAATGCTACACAGTACCACTTACATTAGGATTCTAAAATAGTCAGACCTGTAGAAGCAGAGAATAGAATGTGGATACCAGGGGCTGGAGAAAGGGGAGACAGGGAGGTACTGTTCAAAGGGTACAAAGTTTCAGTTATGCAAGATGAATAAGTCCTAGAGATCTACTGAAGTAGCATAAACATATAGCATATATACATATAACACAATGTATAGTTTCCTGTATCAGCCCTGAAATCCTACAGTGTAATAAATACCACATATTGATTGGGGAAAAAAAGGTGAAAATGAACTATGTGGGTATCTGGGGGAAGAGCAATCCAGGCAGAGGGAACAGAAAGTGCAAAGGCCCTGAGGCAGGCACATGCCTGGAATATTCCAGAACAGCAGAGTCAACTGAGGTTGAATGGAGTGAGGAGGGGAAATGTGTTAGGTGGTGAAGTCACAGAGGGAGCTGGGGACAAGTGAGTGTGTGGCAGCGGCTAAATTACCTGGGATCTCATAGGCCTTTAGTCTGTATGAATAGTCTGTATGAACTGGAGAATCTGAGCAGAGTGGTATGGTCTGAGTTGAGGCTTAATGTGCTGACTCTACCTGCCATGCTAAGAACAGACTTAGAGGAGGCAGGGGAAACCAGACCCAGTGAGGAGGTTGGTGCTCTCACCCAGGTGGCAAGTCAGAGGTTGTGCTGCTAAGCAGCCAACCTTCTGAAGAGCTGCATTTGGCTCTGAAAGTGTCTAAGTGTAAAGTGAGTGTGGCTATTGCAGAAAGGAAGAGGGAGGACTCCCATGGTGGCGAGAGACAGGGCTTCCTGCAGCACTGCATGCTGTACAATTTAAGGTAGAAAGCCCCCAGTAAACATGGATACTGGGATACTGGTTGGGAAGATGTGAATGGATGGTGGTTCGCGGCTATAGGTTTTCACTGAAACCCTCTTGGCAGTTGGCATTTCCCCAACTGACCCCAGAGGGCTCATCACCTGGAAGAGCTTTCTGGAAAAGCCTGCCGATACCACCAGACCAGTGTAACCAGTGTAGTTTCAGCTCAATTGGTGATTAAATACTTGTTCTGAGAAACTGGATCACACGAACCTTGGGCAACGGCCCTAACTCTTGAGTGCCGCCCCTCCCCGGTGACACCTCTGTCCCTGCATTTGTACCTCAACATAAACTTGGTCAGAAACACCATATCCCCAGCATATCAACCTCCTCCTGGGTCACACGGGCATACTGGGGGCCCGCCTTATACTAGGCAGCACAGCAGCCCTTAGCAATCGCCTTCTACTTACCACCTAGACCTCTCCTAATCCCTGCCCTGTCCCCGTAGGCCCCCAGACCTCCTGAGCAGGATGGAATTGGTTTCTGCTCTGGGCCAACGTGGGGAACTTCACCATTAGTGCTTCGTCTCTTTGGTTTAAGGTTTTGAGCCCTTGTGTGTGTGGAAGAGTCAAACCGTGGTCAGGCATTTGTATTTCAGCAAATAGAGATTCCAAGTGCTGGTTTTGGTGGAGGTGGGAGGAATGCAGTTGGAGCATGGTGAAGCCAGGGGTGAGAAGGACACCCCTGGGGAGATTCTGGGGCTTAAAGGTATGACCTTCCTGAGGTAGAAGGAATTTCACAGCCCTGGGGAATATTTCTGAATGCTTAAAACTGACTTGGTGCTTAGGTATCTTAGATGGAAGGTTTCATAAAAATGTTTCTCTTGAAGCCATTCCTTGTCTCTGGGCACTTGAACCCCTGAGAAGGATCTATTAAGTAAGCACTTTGTTCAGGGGAATACAAAACTCTTTTAGGTGTGAATTTTTTTCCAGGAATGCAATGTAGATACAGGATTCTTTTTTTTTTTTTTAAGAAGTGAGTTTGTTTAAAATGTACACATATTCTCCGTGAGAAACATACTTGGGTGAATTTAATTTTTGCTCTGCTGCATGCATTCATCTCACTGCCCACCAGAGGGCACTCGGCCACCCACCACGAGGAGTTAAGGCCCACACCCCTTGGTTTTTTTTATCCCACGCAATCCTCCCAGGCTGGGAACCGAGGTGGAGCAGGGGATGATGGTTTGTCTGCCTTTTAGTGTCAGCTGAAAGGTAAGGGCCATGATGTTAGGAGAAACTGCTGCCAGGTACTGGGGAAAATAAAAATGCATTCATATGAACCCATTAGGATATAGAGTGCCGGTCCTGTTGTCACCTTTGTGTGCACTCATATTCCTGGAGAAGCAATACTGCCCCAGGCTTTAATATTCAAGCAGGCTTTGTTTTCTCCTCTCCACACATTCAGGAATGTTTGGTACCTTGTCCCATCAGAGAGAGAAAACAATGCATGTTCTTAACGTTTACGGCGTACTAGTTAGCAGGGACCTAAGGCCTGGGCTTGGCTACTGGTCGGATGCAGCACGTGTTGATGTGTGAAATGCATGAACACCTATCCTTACGCTGCAGCGCTGCCCCTCACTGACATTTGCTGGCACAGACAGCTCGCCACCTAGTGTCTTCTGAACCACGTTCAGTTTCTTTTTCAAGTGGATTTGACCTCGCTAGCATTAATACCATGAGAGCAAGTCTGACTGATGGATGGACTCATTGATATTTGTAAATACCAAGTCATTGGCCATAAGTCAGCCTTTAAAAGCGGGAAGGAGGAATGGCCAAAATGCCCAACTGAAAACTTCCAAATTTACTAATATTCACCCAGATAGTCAAGTAACTTGTGTTAGCACAGCGCGTATATCCATTTTTAATTGCCCATGCATAATCATTATGATGCAATTCTACTAAATCAGTAGTTCAAGGAGTCATAATAAGCTCCTCACCCATGTAATACTCCTGCCAAAAATGCCAAATCTAATCAACCCTTCAGACCTTACAGTTTATAAGAAATACAGGGATAAAGGACCAAGCTTAAACAACATCACAAGAAATCCAGAACGTGAACATCCTGTTCTCTTCAAATAGTCTGTGGTAGGGCAGCAGAACAGGGGTGGGGGAGAGGGCGCGAAGGGCTGTTCGAGAATAAAGAGATTAAAGAGACATACAAGTGCAGTGAACAATCTTGATTGGCTCCTGGCTTAGAAAAATAACTTTAAAACTTTTTTATGATGTGTGACAGGGCAATTTAGATGCAAGCTGACATATTTAAGAGTGAAGGTCATGATGACGCCAGTTATTTTTAAATGATTCAGGAGGAAAAATTAGAAAAAGAAAATATGGCAAAACCATTAAACCATTAACCAGTGTTGAATCTAGGTGATGAGTATAAGGATGGTCATTATCCTCTACTTTTTTGTATGACTGGAAATTTTCATAATAAAAAGTTGGAATAAAATGATGGTGACAATGTAATTTGCTTTGAGTGGCAGACTCTCAAAATCCCTGAGACTCCTTTCCCTTTATGAATTGCTATTTACCTATTTTGTGGAAAAGGAAGGTGTTTGTGTCTGGAAGAGTGCCCTGCCCACAACAGACCATGAATTCTTTACCAATGGATGAATATTTCTTTCTCTTTTCGGCGATTTTTTTTTTCTGAATCTGTCATTCTAGCTAAAACTAACCTCAAGCCTTATCATCTTTCCAAATACTTTAAAACTACAGAGTGACGTGGTTTTGCAAAGTTAACACCAAAGAGAAGATTGCTCTTGCAGCTGGTGGTATAGTTAGCAGCGTGCTAAAGGAGTGGGTGGTTATTTGTAGAGACATGCCATGTTCAAACCCTGTTTAATTATAGAAGGAAATCTTTTCTGGCCCTCTATGAGCTACAACGTTGTGTATTGGCTGATTTTCCTTAAGGCATAAATATTCAGTGGTACATCAGCTACTCTGATTTAGATTTGAAATGCTGTAGTCTTAAAATTCATCCCTTTATCTATCTACCCAATCATCCACCCATCCCTCCATCCACTCACTAGCTTAAGGGAAAGAAGTTAAGGGGAATAGGGCCAGGAAGAAAATGTGGTGTGGCCCCACACTGGAAGCACATCTGTGATACAATAAGCTGGAATTGTAACGATCAGTGAGGACACAGAAAGGACAAAAGCCACATCATCCCTCTATAGCAGTTTTTCACAACCTTCAATACTTGTCAAAAACTCATGATTTCTGCCATACCCAAGGTTCATTATTACCTATAGGATGATTACTTACTCTATATCCTCCCTTACATCAATTCACTTAAAAAAAAAAACTGAAATGCCTATCGAGGTCTCATACTAAACATTACTACCCATAAAGTCATAGTTTTGATATGTTAATTATTTATTTTTTCTGATGTAGTAAAATAAATGCACAGCTATAAAATCATCTCATGTATGTTGAACAGTGTGTGTAATCAGTGACACATGTATGACACCATACAGGACATCTACCTTTCAGAAGAGGATCTATGGCAAGTGGATTGAGCTAAAAATATTGGCTGCAGTGTGTGCGTGCACATCAGACGGTACATGTCAGCTAACCTTCATCTTCTGCCCCTTCCTTGAGTGGTATATCAGTGATCTAAACTGCTCTGTACAGTTAATTTCCTAGAGACCAAAAGAAGAATGGGCTCAGCGAATATTTTGCTGATAAGAACATGAGCAGGTGTCCTAAACACTTGTACAGATCGATCACATAGCTATTTAGTCCCGATGCAAGAATAATTAATCTTTTGACAGAAATATCAGATATGCTACCAAAATTTAGAATAACGAATGTAATATGAAATGACTGAAAATTTTTTATAAGTAAGGTTTAGACTGTTGGTTTTTTTCTCAGTACTTCATATTTTAGTCTTCAAAAAATGGTGTGTCAAGGCTGCCTCCTCATTTCCCTTTATATAAATCGTCCTCATTTTCATAGTGAGCTACTTTCTTGGTGCAGTGCTGGGCGCAAGCTGGTTGGTAGGAGTTTTAAATATACTTTAGTTACTTTTGTCCTTCAGCGGTCAAATATTTACTGTCTACCACTACATTCCTGCATTGGACTGGTGGTGGGGAGACCATGAGTACTGAAGCAAACTGGTTCCTGCCTCACGGAGCTTACAGGATAGTATGGGAGATGACTTACTAGTCATATAGGCCAATAAATGGAAAATCGCCCTGAAAAAGTGGTGTTTGAGCTGAGATCTGTGTGTGGGGAGATAAAAGAGCAACGGGGAACAGCTGAAGGCTTAGATTCAACAAATATAAAAGCTCTGCCAGCGGCGAAGGGGGAAATGGGTCTCAGGTACACCACAACAGGACTTACAGAAACGCTTCAAACAGTACCCACCCCAAATCCTCCCATGAACAGTACGGGTTATGGTTTCTTATCCCAGTGAATGGCCTAACCACTCACCCAGTAGCTTAAGCCAAAAATCTAGGCATTGTTTATGATGCGCCTCCCTCATCATTTTCCCTCCACCCCCCATTTCCAATCCACAACCAAGTCCTGTCCATCCCACCTCCCGGATATCTCTGGAACTCATATCCATCATCAAATTCATGCACTTTTCTCTAGCTGAACTACCGCAGTGGTTTCCCAAATGCTCTCCTACTCTTGCGGCCATACAAAGTGGGCTTTTCAAACTACAAATCCGATCATGTCATTCCTCTGCCTAAAGTCCAGTGACCCAGGGTAAATCTAGATTAGCCCTAGCCACTCATGACAGACTCATTCTACTTGCCCTTGACTGACAGAGACCCAGTGACTCATTTCTGGTCACTGCTTCTGGGAGCTTCTGGGAAAGGTATTCTTGTTCTTCAAAAGAGACTATTAGAGGCAAAGTATCTTTTTTATTTTGCTAGACATTGTAACATCTTTGTGTGCCTGGGCCTTGCTACCAGCCTGAAATGTGCAATTCCAAGGACAGAGTGCCACCCCCTCGAGCCTGCCCTACCATGTGAGAGAAATTCCCTTGTTATGTAAGCCAGTTTGAGTTGGGTTTTCCGTCATGTGCAGCGGTAAGGATTTTAACTGATCTGTGCCTGAGGTACCCAGTGCGAGGTAGGCAGTTAGATCCATGCATCTGAAGCACCGTGGAGAGGTCTGAGCTGGAGAAACATATGTGAGACTCGGTGAAGCGTGAAGAATGAGATTGCCAAGGAGAGTGTAGAAGGAGAGATCAGAAAAAACCGTGGCAAAGGATAATGAGGTTGCAAAGAAGGTTGGTAGGGATTGAGGCAGAGAGATGCCAAGAGTGACCACCTGTGGCTAGAAGAATGGGTTTCCTGCTTGCCTTCCTTTCTATATTGATTGAGACTAATATTTAGGGTGTTAGAACATTCCTAAGTGTATTCAAACTGGACAAAAGGAAATGGCTGAGGGGTGTTTTCAGCTAGGGGAGGAAGTTGGATTTCATAACCAACCCTTGGGATTAACATTAGCAGAGTTTGGCTGCCTGCCATTTAACAAGAGGGTCATTTTACCAGAATTTCAAAGGCAACCACAAAATAAAAAAAGGAACTGATTAGAGAATATTTGTCTTCTGAGTGTAGGATACCGAGGTAGGTGGAGATTGGAAGGGCATCCCAAGAGAAGGCATAGTTGCACTAAGAGGCTTCGAAGTGTGAAAGTCAAGGGCAGCTGTCATAGAATTAAAGTGGAGACAGACAAGGGAAATGAGATGGGAATATAGGGATGAGGCCCCAAATCGTGCCTTGTAAGTCAGGCTGCGTTTTGATTGTATTCGGTATGAAATGGCTGCCGTGGAAGGCTTTTGAGAGTAAAGGGTTATATGCCTGGTAAACGTGTTCCAGATTTAGGTGAGCGTTTGTGAGGTAAAAATGAATAAACATAAACAATCGGAGGGCTAGGAACTATGTTGCCATGGGACAGGTTCTCAGACTGCAGGGTACACCAGAATCACCAGAGGCACTTATGATTGTGTGCACAATGTAAATTCCTGGTACTCACTGCGCCCCGGATTCGGATTCTATAGGCTGGGTACGACACGCACATCTTTTAAAGGCCCCTCTGATAGCGCTACTGCCAAGGGATGACTTGGGAGTTTAGCTCCCACCATCGGTATCCACTAGTTCCTTCATTGACACAGAAAACGGTTGGTCCTCAATACTGCATAAAGCGTTTTCCCAGGTTCCCCCAGGCCCCCTATCATTCCGGTCACAGGGGCCCGGGTGAGTCCGACGTGATGGTCTCGGCTTCGCACCCCCGCCTGGGCCGGTGACCGTGCCCGGGTGGTCACGCAGTCGGCCCGCACCGACCCCAACTGCTCTCTCAAGGGGACCCCCAAGCCCGGCCCGCAGCCTAGGAAAACCTGCAGTCACAGATCCCCAGGAATGGTGCACAAGCCTGTGGGCGGGTCTCTATGGTGACAGGCGGATGCCGCGACCAATTACGTCCAGGCGCTTGATTGTTGCCTCTCCACCCCTCCCCTGGGGGATACTGACGGTTCCCTCGGTCCTCTGTTACGTAGGGGGAGGGTCAAGTGCTGCCCCACCCGAGCGGAGCTGGTTTGATTGGCAGGACGGAGTGCGGCTGTCCAAACGCTCCCGGAAGAACGTACTTGACGGACGGGTGTGGAAACCACTTGGGGCCGGGAGGCTGGGCGGAAGCGTAGGGCCCAGGGGCGTGGGACAGGGGGCGGAGCCTGACGCCGAGAGCAGGGCGGGGCGGGGAGCAGGCCGGGGCCGGGCAGGCTCAGCGGCCGGAGATGCTGCGAGGCCGCCGTGGCGGTCAGCAGCCAGGAGCCTTGCGTTGAAAACACCAAGGTAAGATGCACTGGTAGGCTGACTGGTAGGTATGAGAGGGCGGTGGAGTCCTTAAACAAGGCCGCTGGCGTCCTCGGCCCCGGCATTTGCCCTACCGGGCGCCCTAGACTCCGTAGCAACGGCGGCTGCGCTGGGACACGAGGGTGGGGCCGGGCACCTGTCCTCGTTTGCAGGCACCTGCTGGGCTCCAGGCCGGATGTTGGCTGGGGTCCGGAGCTGGGCTGGGCCGGGCCGGGCCGGCCCTCCCGGCTTCGTCCCCGCGCCCTGGCTGGTGGGGGTGGGGGTGTGAGGCCCCGAGCCGCGGAGGCTCTCAGCCCCCACCAGAGGGCCTCGAGGGCCAGGGACCGGCCTTCAGCTAGTTGCGAGGTCGGGACATGGCCCCCTACCTTACATCATCATCTCGAGACAGGTTTGTCTGGATTCTCTGCGTACGCGGAGATGAGTTGCCGCCCTGGGCGAGTGTGCTGGTTCTTGCTGTCCCAGTGAGCTGGAGCCAGGGCCAAGGCTGCCTTCGTATTTTCTTAGGCCCTACCTCGTAGCTTCTTAACGTGGAATTTAAGGCTGGTTGGCGTGATGTGTTCAGTTAGTACCTATTTAGGGACTATGGCACATAGGAGGAAAGCAGCACCCGACTCCCAGGTTGTGGCCCAGGCCTGTACAGATCGTTCGTAGTCCAAGATACTGACTTCTCAGCTGTGTGATATAAAGGCAGGCAATCGTCTTGTGTATATGGCCAAACCAGCAAGAATTCTGAATTTTTTTTCTAACGACTAGGACATATCTTGTCTTCCTCGCATCTATATCACTACTGTTCTTAAATGCTATACTGTGCCTGGGTAGACCAGACATCTAATTAATTGGAGTAGTTATTCCTGAGAAGTGTGCTACAATTCTCTAGGTGATTGTTGCTGCTGGAAACATAGGCAGCCACGGACAATAACTCCTGCTTAAAGATAATGAGAAATTGGGGCAAGTTTTATTTGATTCTTAAAGGCAACGTCAGAACCATTATGTGTTAGCCTTGGTAGGGATCTTACAAAGTGACAAATCAACCCCAGTCAATTTACATGGTGGTGAGCACTGTGCCCTAAGGGAAGGGGGTTCCCTGTTGCAGGTCTGTCCTAGATGACAGTGGGGTGCTGCGTGTTACTCTGGATCTGAAACCAACCTTGTTTTCATTTGGGCCCAACAGAAACATACCCCCACACATTTTTGATGTCCCAACCACTTTCATCGGTGTCATAGTCACCTTTAAAGGCAGATTTGCAGGAGCTCTCAGCAATAAGTTGCTGTTTATTGGATGTACTCAACAGGTAAGTGGAAAAACCAGGATCCTCATTCCTGTGATGTAATTACTAGGTGGTATTGTGTCTTGGTCTTGTAAAGCAAAACAGAAGTAATTGGCACCAGCTGAGAATGGGAAACCTGGTACCTACCTGTGGATAGCCTTGTAAGAAAATTAATTTTTGCTGATCAGGGACATTTGGTACGTTATTCTGTAATGATTTGCTTCTTAGGAATTCAGTAAAATGTTGCTAAGTTTTGACCCTTTTCACCTTCAGTCTTTTGATTGATGTAAGTGGTTCAGAAAAGGAGCACTGCTGTAACATAACCAAGCCTAGGGGAGTCCCAAGCAGAGAGGTTGCTGTTCTTACAGCTGTGCTTGCTGCTTTTCCTTTGGCTCTTTGTATTTTTAGTAAATGACCCACTGACTTTGTGACTTTTGCGACATGCTTTCTTGTCCACTAGTGAAGCATTGGTGGAAGATTTGTGTTTGTGAAATGTCTCCTTTGCAGTTCCACTGCATTTTGTATGTATTGTTTGGCAGTTCCTTAAATGCCTAATTCTGAGGTTTCCACACTTTTAAGTAGTTGAAAAGGTTCCTTGGGGATGATTCTGACAGTACACAATTATCCCTTTCTGTCTTAAATGCTCTGCCCTACCATTTAAGAGTTTGATGCCGTTTTTTTGTTGTTGTTATTTCTTTGGCTACTAGTTTCACTGGAGAGAATCATTTTGTACTTGAGACAACTCAGTTAAGACACTCTGAAATCGGCCCCCTTGGATCTTTAATTCCCATGGCCCCGATAACAGTGATAGAACTTTTGCGTATGTGGGTACAGTGTATTCTGAACCTAGCTTTCCCAGTAGTCAAATGTCTAGGTATTATGTTAATAGCAACTATTGTAGTCCATCCATATCTTCTGCATTTCTGGCACCAAAGCTGAACTGTGTCATTGAATATTCTGAATCCTGTCCAAGGACTCGGTAGACAGATTCCTGTAGGCATTTAAAGGTGGGAAAGAAATTGGAGTCAGAAGAGGGAGGGGGTATTGAAGGAAACTATTTCTGAAGACATTTTTTTCCCCTAGATTTTTATAACTATTATATAACATATGTTGTAGTTCTATTTAGTGTCAGGCTTAGTTTGTAACCATTTCAAAAGTCTTAACTGTTGACATTGGTATGTTTTCCCGTTTCATTTTAAGGTAGAGTGAATTCTGAGGACGAGTTTGATGACACAGACCACTGAATTTGTTTGGAGTACACGTTATGAACCCTTTCTGGAGCATGTCTACAAGCTCTGTACGCAAAGTATGTATAATTGATAAATTTAGTGAGGAAACCCACTTGAGTCAGAGGCCAAAATAATTCATACCAAGGTTTCCTATAATCTGAACAGAATTACCTGATTTTTACTTTTGAGAAATAATTATTTCTGAGGCTGATATCGCATCTCAAATAGAAATCATTCTGGTAAATCACAGTTCTAAGATTATTTTGATTTAGGTTATATTTACACATGATGAAATTTGTGACACATTACAGTAGTAGGTTTCCTACTAACCTACAAGAGTCTGGTAGAGGAGCCTTGGGAAAGGCCAGCCCAATGCAATCAGGTCAGACTTGAGGGCACAGGCTCAATTTTTTAAATAAAATGTCTTTTTTAATTGCAAAAATAATATATTTTAGGAAAGCTTAAAATATGTAGACAAACGTAATGAATATAACCTATAATTCAACCTCTAAAAGAACACTACTATTAATCATTTTTTCTACACGATATGCATTTTTAATATAGCTAATTAAATAGCCATTGACTGTACTTGAGACAAACAAGTACCTATGAGATGGTAGTTTAGTCTCTGACCCATTTAGACCTTTGTCCTTAACTTAGGATGACAGTTCATGCTGTTAGTAGTCCACATGTGGAAACATACCCATTAGGGATAAGATCATAATCAGACCCACGCAAAGAGAGAATAGCCTTATTCTTTGTTTCCAGCTGAAGTGCTAACAGGTAGTGACTGATTTCAGTCATCTGTACTACTTATTTTGACCTTCTATAGCATCTGAATGCCAGGGGACTTTTCTAGTCTTACGTAGTTGTCCAATTGCTTAGTAACTCCTTGCCCTCTTTTCAGGGCCTCCAGGAGAAACCATTTCTTTCTTTGTTTCACGTAAATCCTGTAAATACTGGTTTTGTTATCTTTATAGGATGCAGCGAGTGACATTTTTCTTATGCTTTAGTCTTGCTTCAGCTTTGTTCTGCCTGCCTGTTCAAAGGACTTGCAGGTCATCTTGTTCATGGTGCTTGAATGTTCTTGTAAAAGCAATTACAGCTTTTAGGTCAAGGACTAAGAGTGTATCACATGCGCTCTCTGATCTAAGAATCATCCTAACAAATATTCTCACCACTTCATCTTTAATAGCGATCTGATGGTGAAGAGAAGACATTAACAGGGGACGTGATAACCAGTCCTCCACGATCTGCTCCAAAGAAACAGCTGCCTTCTATTCCCAAAAATGCTTTGCCCATAACTAAGCCTACATCTCCTGCCCCAGCAGCACAGTCAACAAATGGTACACATGCTTCTTATGGACCCTTCTACCTGGAATACTCTCTTCTTGCAGAATTGTAAGTTCTTAGCAAATTATTTGGCTACATTTAGAATGATTCTTGAAGGTAAGGAAAGAAATTCTGATGGACTCAGTAAATGGCAGCCATTTAATCGTAAAGCCCATACCAGCCTTAATGTGTATTGAATGATAGAGGATATTGCTGGTGATATAATCATTCTTAGCCAAGGCCTGTGTAGAATTATATAAATATCTTGTCCTAAAAGTAATGACTCTTATTCAGAGCTTGGTAAATGAGATTTAAAGGCAAGTGTGCACTTTGATTTCCCTAACTGTTTTGGAGAGCAAGAGGAGGAAGAAACTACGATTTATTAAGCACCTTTGGTACGTCAGAAACTTGTCACTTGATTTTGGTCTTCCTTTGTGTGAGGTGAGGAATTCACCCCCTGAAGAGGTTGTTGTAAAAGGCGGGACAGTGGGAGGGTAGCAGTATTTCCTCTCTTGGGTCGGACACAGTTTGGAGGCTTATGTGCCATTCTAGTGGTCACCTTGTAAGAGGCATCCTGACAGACTGAGGAGATGGTCCCAATAGGTGGAGGCTAGGAAGCCAGACCGTAGGAGTCAACAGTTGAAGGAACTGAAACAGCTAATTTGGAGAAAATTCAGGAAGTACTTATTAAAACTGTCTTCATCTATTTGAAGGTCTGTCATTAGGGAATTCAACTTACTCCGTATGACCCCCAAAGGCAGAACTAGGCAATTACAGAGAAGTTGTAACAATTTGCACTCCATGTAAGAAAGAACTTGACTGGTCACAGAAGTCAATAATTGGACTTCTATCAAGAGAGCGGGAGGAGATGAGTACACTTCGGCAGAGTGCCAGGAGTGACAACACAGTGCCTGGCCCAGTGTAGGGGCTCAGACAGTGAAAGAATACACACAGGGCATTTGATTTGATAATTTGTTACAAAGGCAGAAAGTTTGGAGAATTCTTAATCACAATCATTTTAAAATTCTTTGTACGTGAAGTTATTTTAAAAGTATCCTTAGGGCATCCCTCACTGTAGTAATGTAATGGTCAGTGATTGGCTGAGTGATTTGGTAGCAGTGGTCCCTTTAGCTTTATAATGGAGGCCTTGTGTTTGAGGCTGGGCAGTGAGTTGGACAGGCTTAAATCTGCTGTTTGGATTAGAGCAGAAAATTGCCTTTCTGGCAAACCTCACTTTAGTAGATACATCCACCAACTGTGGTACTGCTGACGTGCTGGATTTTAGTGACTTAAAAATGGAATAACTACTTTAAAATGATTAAAAGTAAGGATAGCCAAATCGGTACTGAAAACAATCAACTAAGGTCCACAGAGCTACTACTTAATAAAATTCAGGATTGGCAGGTTAATGTGTTTTAAGGCCCCAGGTCAGCATTGTTCCAGGTCTGGTTATACAGCTTTACTTATTTAGGCTCATTGCTCAGCTGCATAGAAGAAGCAGAATGGCCGTCAGTGGGTGACTGGGTCCCAGAAGAGTCGGGGCAGCCTTTGTGTCAGTGCCTTGTCTTACCTTGTTTTAGCACCCACCAGTTCCCACCCAAGGCTCACAGAGTCCAAGTGTCTGAGTTGTGGGTGAAATTAGGAGCACAGTGTGGGCTCACGCTGATGCCTGCTTTCACCAAGAACACTGCAGATCTAAACATGGCCCTCTGCCATGTGGACTGATGCGCAAATGTAAAATGTCACCTGAGTTGGCAGTAACATGGAATTGTAATTTGTTCTTAATTACCAAAAATTGTGTTTAAAATTAGCTTTTGAATGTGTGTGGGTAAGATCCGTTGTCTATAGTCACAAAAGCAATAATTTTACAAATACTCCCATTTACCTAAAATTTAATGTCTAGAACTTAAATCAGGTTGCATTATTCAGAATTACTTACAGGTTGGTTTTCAAGATGATATTTTGGGGAAGCTGATAAAGGAGGGAGACTTGATGCTTTGTGTGTCCCTGTTTGGCTTTGATTTCTCAATCTGAGCTCCTGTGTTTCTCTGTGAGCTCCTGTTGTAAAGCCAGTAGATGGGCCATGATCAGGGCCAAGTGAGAGATTGTGATGAATCGACTAGTATGATTAGGACATCAGCTGCCCCTTGAGGGATTATTTCTTCTCTCAGAAACTGAATGTGGAGTAGTTTGATCCATGTGTGTCACTTACATCCATATAATTTCATTATTCTGCTGCTTCCATTTTAGTACCTTGGTTGTAAAGCAGAAGTTACCAGGTGTCTATGTGCAGCCATCTTACCGCTCTGCATTAAGTAAGGCAAAGAATTTACTTTAATTTATAGCATATTTGGTCCCTCTGACACAAACATAAGCCTTAAACTGTTTGTATTTTTTCCTGCAGTGTGGTTTGGAGTAATTTTCATACGGCATGGACTTTATCAAGATGGTGTATTTAAGTTTACGGTTTATATCCCTGATAACTACCCAGATGGTGACTGTCCAGTAAGTAGAGAGTCTGGCTTCACTTGTTGGTCAAGGAGGAGGACTTAAAGGGCTTTAAAGATTTCTTGGTTCTCTTTTTGACCTAATACTTTTATGATTTCAGTTTCCTAAAATGTTTTGTCTACTCAGTAGTCTTTCAGAGGGGTTTCTGTGCTGGGTTGCATCTTTTGCCATGCCAGCCTCTGCCTTTAGCTTTGTTTCTCTGCTCAGGTGTGCAGGGGAGGCTGGAATTGAGTTATACAGCACTTAACTATGGGGAACAGCGATCATTGTGCTGTAGTACAGAGAGTGATTTTTCACCCCCTTCATTGCAAATTTTATTTTCAGAGGAAAATGGTGTAGTTAAATATCCCTCTTGAGGCAGCTCTTTGGACTTTAAACAACATGACTGTCTTGTCCTAAAGCTCCTTTTACATTGGGTGTACAGGTCTGATAAGCTCCATTGCTTCCAGTAAAGGAAATGTGTCTCTTTAAATACAGCGCTTGGTGTTTGATATTCCCGTCTTTCACCCGCTCGTTGACCCCACCTCAGGTGAACTAGATGTGAAGAGAGCTTTTGCAAAATGGAGGTTAGTAAATAATTTGTTTACTTTGATGACATAAGTCAGCAAGAAGAACCTCAGTAATCATGCCATGTTTCCCTTTAGGCGGAACCATAATCATATTTGGCAAGTATTAATGTATGCCAGGAGAGTTTTCTACAAGATTGACACCTCAAGCCCCCTCAACCCAGAGGCCGCCGTGCTGTATGTTACTTTGCTTTGTTATTTGAGATTTGAAGGTGCAGCTGAGTAGGTTGTGTTGGTAACTTTATTTAAACTTTTAACACAGGTATGAAAAAGATATTCAGCTTTTTAAAAATAAAGTGGTTGACAGTGTTAAGATGTGCACAGCTCGTTTGTTTGACCAGCCTAAAATAGAAGACCCCTATGCAATTAGGTAAGTGTTACATTGTCTAGATGAGCTGAACTTTGCGGTCCTGTGCTGCCATTTGCCAAGTGGTCTTAGAATGAGGATTTCAAAGGAAAGGGTAAAATAAAATCTGTTACCCTACGACACCTTTTCAACTTGTCAGCTTGATTCCTGATACCTCTTGGGCTCTTTACAACAATAAACCTTTACATAGACTGGCATATTATGCCAGTTCACACTATTTACTGAATTTGGTCAGTTCGCAGTTTTAGCTGGAGCCCCTCTTATATTGCCATACCCCTACTGATATTAGTGAAAAGTGGAAAGTGGAATAGTGTGAGAGTGACAAGTGGGTCTCTGTTAGAACAGACTATGATATTTGATCTTGGAAAGAGTTTGTGGAGTACTGAGAACTAAGGAATGGGCGATTTAGCTCTTGGAGATATTGGGATTGCTGAGGAGGTAGTGAAGCCTAGTAGTTAAGAGCTTGGGCTTTGCAGGAAGACTGGTTTGGCTTCTGTGCTTACTGACTTTAGAGACCTAGAGGAATTACTTAATTTTACTGTGCCTCACTTTCTTTATCTTTAATACTACTACAGGGTTTGTCATGAGGCTGAAATGAGTTTAGCCCATGGAAAGTGCTCTCAAAGGGATAACTGTCATATGAGAAAATCATTTGGCTAATATCTAAATTGTACCTATTGACAACTGATTAAAGATTCCTCTTTAAAAGTATTGTTCCTTGTTTTGTTAGGGGAAACTGGCTTAAGTATTAAATGGATGTTATGCAAATTTAGTAAGCCAAAGCAGTTTTTAATATTTTTCTCTTTTAAGTTTCTCTCCGTGGAATCCTTCTGTACATGATGAAGCCAGAGAAAAGATGCTGACTCAGAAAGTAAGTAGATAACCATTTTTTGAAAGAATTAACTCACTGTTTCCTTTCTAAAATGTCATTAGGAGATGAGTTTGTGCACTGCTGAATTCTCTATCACTCACTTTTTTAATGTCTGTTTTTGATTGTGCCTAGAAGAAGCCTGAAGAACAGCACAATAAAAGTGTTCATGTTGCTGGCCTGTCATGGGTAAAGCCTGGCTCAGTACAACCTTTCAGTAAAGAAGAGAAAACAGTAGCAACTTAAGAGCGGGTGAATCTGGTGCACCATGCACTTTCCTGCCAGACTCAGGCCTCGTTAAAGCTGACCAAGGCAGAGGACTGCCTGAAGAGTAAACTGTGTGCACAGCAACTGGTATCGGTGTTGTCCGTGTATGCTTAGGTTCTAACGGCGAGTTTGGGAAACCTCTCTAAGTAACGCATTACTTCTGTCAGAAGTGTCTTTAGGGTGGTTGTCTAGTTCAACACTCCAAATTTTTGGGGACCTTAAGGCTTAAGTATTTTTCTGAATATAATGCTAAAGGTAAGTTACATTCACTTAAACTAATAGAATAGACAAGAGTTCAGCACTATCTAATGATTTTGAAGTCAGTGGTTCCAGTTGTACATACGTTAGCATATGGAGAAGAGAGGAGAGAGCAAGCAGATTCCAGAGCATATTGGCACTTTCCAGTGAAGATCCTTTGAGCCTCAGTCTTCAGCCTGCTGTCTTACTGATTTATAAACTGCTATTGCTGAGGCACATACTAGGTGAGTGAGAGGAAATCAGAACACTTAATTCAGAGCTTTTTTTTTTTTAAAGCAAATTACTGTATTTTTATGGTAGGAGGAAGAAAAAGTGTGAAAACGGTTTCTAATGAAGTCAGATATTTAAATGAGTGACTAATGTGTTTTGTAGAGATAAAATAAATCAATAAATGATCGTTCTTTGTCATTTATGCAGGGGACTACACACCCTTTTCTCAATATAGCTAAACAAAAAGATTAATTTATAAATGCTTTATTGAAAAATACTTATTTTCATATAAAATTAAAATTACAGTAGCACTAAGTATCTTGAGAGGTTTTATAAATATTTTTGAAGAACACTATTCTAATTGAACAGTGTAAGTTCCAGAGCAATATGAAGTTACCTAGTAACTCTGTTTATACTGATTCAATTTACAATTGAATTTTCTCCCTAATAAGATTATTCATTCAACTTTAAAACTGCTGGAACAATAGTGATTAATAAAGGTATATATAGATAATTCAGTAGCTGTTAAACAACAATTTCTAATTTGTATAAATGGTGCTAATAAAAACCTAAATTCTCCAATCTATTTGTTTAAACCGTCAACAACACACCCAAATATTTTTAAATATGTCACCTTAATAGACATGTCTTTTGAGTACCTCCTGAAGAGGTCATAATTTTTCATATTAATCCCCTTAATTCAACTTGATTTAAAGTCTTTACTTAGCCAAGCTGATCCCTATTAATGAAAACTGGAGAATTTTAAATGCATGCCCAAAAAGTAGCTACTGGGGCTTTAACAGTCTAAAAAAAGTACAAAATTGTTTAGTCTAGAAATTTTGTACTTAACAAAGTTCACATTGTAGAAAGTGCCATCACAAATATACAGCAAAATCTGGGTTACAAATCATGCTTTTTACAGCCCTAAAGTGCCACTTCTTATACAAGTTCACTCACACATTGCACACCGAATAATCAAGCATTTATCACACTGTAGCACACACCTAATGGAGAAAGGGAAAAATTACACAAAGGGAATGGAAGACTTGAGCTGATAACCTAGGTCTTGTGTTTGGGCTCTCTTCCTTGTTATGTTTCAGGAATGCAAAAATCTTACATTCCTACCAAATGTTTTAAGACAACAAACCTAGTTTTTGCTTTGCTTTTCATGAGGGCCAGACCTGATGATAAAATGGGTAGGAATGAATTGAAGTACAGTTCCTCTGCTGCATCATGTCAACAGATACCTCTTATACACATAATCTGACCATGCTTTGTTATCTGCAATACTTGTAAAAGCTTTTGCCAGAGTTAAAAAATCCCAGTTTGGAGTCTAAGCAGCCTTGATGGCAAGCACTGAATGGTAGGAAAAAAGGCAGTTGGGATGAGTAAAAATATCCTAAGGATTAAGGAAAAGAGCCCCATAAACTAGCATGCATTAAAACATGCTGCTAAAACAGTTTGTGAAAAGACAGTCTTCAGTACAACAAACTAACCTCAGTGGGAACCTCGGTCATTAGCTACATCCTGGAGACGGCGTAGTAAGGCAGAATGATTTTCTGGACAAATTCTTTTTGCAGGTGATTCACTTCCATCTTCCAAAAGGATCCCTCTCTTTTTGGTTGGAGTCTCTCCTGTCCGTATCATACTGTTAATTTCTCTCAGCCTCTAGAGTGGGGAAAAAAATAAAAACTTTAAAATGCTAATATAGTTCACTGTTAAGTCAAAGAACCTTAAGTAAGGAGTTTACCTTGAGTTTGAACATCTATAAAGAAAAATTACTAAATTATACATACTTCCAGTTTCACTTGTCAGCTGGATGACAGTGATAACTACGTTTAATGAAGGCAGAGTATTTCCTGTTTTTCAACAAGCTCCAGGGGTGATTTTGACAGATACTTTTCCACAAAGAGTTCACAAATTATTTTTTTACAGTAGTTATAAAGCATCACATTGCTATGCCATATTTAATCAAGCCATACATCTCCATTTTACTTTTTCAAAAAGTAGCCTACATAAGCTCTTTTCCTGCAGTCTAGTGTCACTCAATCTGCCATTCTCAACTGTAACTTCGCAAGAGAAGGCTTAATTCCCTAAGGCAATTGTAGGCAGTTTATAGTATGATCTAGAATATACCACTCAATATCCTTGGGAAAACTGAGAAAAAGGCAAATTATTTTCTCCATTCTGTGGTTCACATAAGAAACCCCGATTAAGAACAACACTGCCAGAGTGCTAGAAAGACAGGATCTCTGACAGTGCCTTCAGGACTGTTTCTCAAAGCCCCAGAAGTCAGTCACCACGTAGTTTGCTGGTTGACTTGTTGGTTACAAATTTTATTTTCATGCACTGCTTCATGTCCATGTTTACTTATGGAACGCATACTGAGCACATTCACATGCATTTATTATAAGAACTTCAAACATGGGAAAAGTAGAAGAGCATAGTGAATCCTCACATGACCATCACCGCACTACATCCCACTACACATGGTTCATTTCCCATCCCCCACATTGTTTTAAAGCAACTCCTAGATATAATTTACTCATAATACTCATTTTGAAATAAACTTTTCTGAGGTTTTAATAAAATCAATATTCTTTACAAATCTTAACCATCTTAAGAAAGCTTTCCTTTGATTCTTTTAGCCTCTTGCATCTTTAAAAGTCTGTTCTGCATTTGTTATCTCTAGTCTCCCATTTACTTGAATATTCCTTAAACCTGTTAACTGTATACATTAATTTTATAAATATTATTTGTATATATTACAGTGTGTAATATACCTTATCCATAGCACAATATACATTACCATACAGCATACACTAATTCTATACATTTGTCATATATATTTTTATAATACACAGTATTTTATACACCAAAATTTTAAGTGTACAAGATAGTTTAAACACAAATTTGTACTGCCCAAAAAAATTCATACAGAATTTACACCTAGACTTCTTGTCCTCACCCAGTCCCCATGGACACCTACTCTTTCAGTCACTGAAAAATCAGGCTGCTGTGTAGCCTTATGCTCTTTTTCTAGGAATACACTCTTAGAAATGTAATAGTGTATACTACACAGGGGTTTCAAAAAAAGTTATGTTTTATCTACTGTTTGGAATATTCAGTCAACGTTATGTCTCAGGTTTTCCCCTATCGGTATATATTGATCGCATCTCTTAACTGCTATATAGTATTTTATAGTATGTCTGCATCATAGTTTAATACCCTATTGATGTATTATTTCTTCCCACTTGTTTAATACGATCAGCAACATTACCATAACTTATTGTTCACTATAAAGCCACAGTAATCAAGATAATTTGGTACTGGCACAAGAACAGACCCATAGACCAGTGGAACAGATATTAACCAAGCATATATGGTCAATTAATATATGATAAAGGAGCCGTGGAAATGACAGCCTCTTCAACAGCTGGTGTTGGCAAAATGACAGCTACATATAAGAGAATGAAACTGGATTACTGTCTAACTCCATACACAAAAGTAAACTCGAAATGGATTAAAGACCTGAATGTAAGTCATGAAACCATAAAACTTAGAAGAAAACATAGGCAAAACTCTAGAATATAAACATGAGCATCTTCTTCATGAACATATCTCCCCGGGCAAGGGAAACAAAAGCAAAAATGAACAAGTGGGACTATATCAAACTAAAAAGCTTCTGTACAGCAAAGGACACCATCAACAGAACAAAAAGGCATCCTACAGTATGGGAGAATATATTCATAAATGACATATCCGACAAGGGGTTGACATCCAAAATATATAAAGAGCTCACACACCTCAACAAACAAAAAGCAAATAAGCCAACTAAAAAGGGCAGAGGATCTGAACAGACACTTCTCCAAAGAAATTCAGATGACCAACAAGCACATGAAAAGATGCTCCACATCACTAATCATCAGAGAAATGCAAATTAAACCACAATGAGACATCACTTCACACCCGTTAGGATGGCCAACATCCAAACCACAGACAACAACAAATGTTGGCGAGGATGTGGAGAAAGGGGAACCCTCCTACACTGCTGGTGGGAATGTCAATTAGTCCAACCATTGTGGAAAGCAGTATGGAGGTTCCTCAAAAAACTCAAAATAGAAATACCATTTGACCCAGGAATTCTACTCCTAGGAATCTACCCTAAGAATGCAGGAGCCCAGTTTGAAAAAGACATATGCACCCCTATGTTTATTGCAGCACTATTTACAATAGCCAAGAAATGGAAGCAACCTAAGTGTCTATTAGGAGATGAATGGATAAAGAAGATGTGGTACATATACACAATGGAATATTATTCAGCCACAATAAGAATACAAATCCTACCATTTGCAACAATATGGATGGAGCTAGAGGGTATAATGCTCAGTGAAATAAGCCAGGCAGAGAAAGACAAGTACCAAATAATTTCACTCATCTGTGGAGTATAAGAACAAAGCAAAAACTGAAGGAACAAAACAGCAGCAGACTCACAGACCCCAAGAATGGACTAATAGTTATCAAAGAGAAAGGGACCAGGGAGGGATAAGGGGATTAAAGGGGCATTACGATTTGCACACATAATGTAGGAGGGGTGGGGCACAGGGAAGGCAGTATAGCACAGGGAAGGCAGTATAGCACAAAGAAGACAGGTAGTGACTAGCGTTATTACACTGATGGACAGTGACTATAATTGGATATGTGGTGGGGAGTTGATAATGGGGGGAGTCGTAACCACAATGTTGCTTGTGTGATTGTGTATTAATGATACCAAAAAAGAATAACTTAACTGTTCAACAAGCTCTACCAGTTCACTGAAACTGCCCTGGTAGGTGTCACAGATGGTCAGTCATCTGAATTATCTTGTGTGGTATTTGATAATTGTCTCATGGTAGTGTAAATGTTAGGATATTATAGGTTGGCTATAGACCCATGATACTTCATTGCTTTGTAATATTCTTCCTTGATCTTAGCTATCACCTATTAGGTCATGATGACAAATCTTTATCCAGCCAACAATCATTGCTATCATTTATTAGAGAAACTCCCAATTCTGTGCTAGAATTTGGAAACCTCCCTAGGTGATAATAATGTACAGGCGGGATTGAAAGCCACTGATGAAGATACTTAACTTTTTTGTACAAAATGTCATTTTGCTAAGGCTTACAAACAGTAAAACACCCTTTCAAGTGTACAGTTCTGCATGTTTTGACAAATACACAGTCATGGAACCACCACCAATAAAGCTATAAAAGTTCCTTCACTCCAATAAGTTCGCTAATTCCTAGTTAACTCACCTCCAAGCAACCATTTATGATACTGCCTGTTGCTATAGTTCTGCCTTTTCCAGAATGTCATTATTATATGAGTAGCCCACTGAATCTAGTGTCTTTCACTTAAGCATTAATGCACTGAGATTCATCTGTGTTGCTTGAGAGTATCAGTAGTTTGTTCCTTTTCATGACAAAGTAGTCATTGTGTGCATGTACCATAGATGCATCCATTAACTTGTTGAAGGACATATGGGTTATTTCCCATTTGGGGCAATTAGGAATAAGGTCATTATAAACATTCATGTACATGTCTATGTTTTCATTCCACTTGGGTAAATATGTGTGAGAGTACTGGTAAGGGTATGTTTAATTGTTGTATAAGAAACTGCAAACTGTTTTCCAGGTGTAATGGCTATGCTATGCCATTCTGCATCCTCACCAGGAATATATAGAAGTTCTAATTGCTCCACATCATTTCCAGAATTTGTTATTGTCATTTTTAGATTTTAGCCATTCTAATATGCATGTAATGGGTGAAGTGTGTGCAAATCTTTTGCTCACTTTTAAATTTGGTTTTCCTTTTGAGTTTTGATAATCCTTTATATACTGTAGATATAAATCTTTTATCAGATATTGTAGATACAAATCCTTTATCAGATAAGAGATTTGTAAAATTTTTTCCTAGTTGGTGGCTTTTTCCTCTTTTTAAGAGCAGAAATTAATTTTGATGAAATCCAATTTACCAATCTTATGATTCATGCTTTTGATGTTGTATCTAAGAAATCTTTGTGCAATCCATGTTCACAAGATTTTCTCCTAGAAGCTTCATAGTGTTAAATTTTAGGTCTGTGGTTCATTATCAGCTAACTTTTGTGTGTGACACAGTATGGGTGCAAGCTTATTTTTTTTTGCATATGGATATCAAGTTGTTTCAGCAGCATCTGTTGGAAAGACTATCCTTTTCCCACTTAAATTGCTTTTGCACCTTTATTGAAAATCAGTTGGCCATATGGCTTGGTCTATTTCTAGATTTTATTCTATTGATATTTATGTCTTTATATATTTATGATTATACTTCCCCAATGCCATGCTGTCTTTTATTGTCCTGATATCAATGAGTCCTCTAACATTTTCAGTTGTTTTAATTATTCTATTTTGGGTTTTAATTATTCTATTTGGGTTTTCATATAAATTTTGGAACCAGTTAGCTTATGCAAATAATTCTGGGATTTTGACAGGAATTGGGTTGAATTTACAGATCAAGTGGAAGAAAAATGTACATTGAGAGACTGTTTTCCAATTTATGAATATATTTCCAATTTTTAAGATATGAGTATTGCACATTTTTGTCAGTCTTATTCCTAAGAATTTAATTTTTAATGCTATAGAGTTTAAATTTTTTTATTTCTGACTACTCATTTCTAGTATATAGAAATACATTTGATTTTTGTATATTAATCATGTAACCTTGTTAATCTTATTCCAGTAACTGTAGATTTTGAGATTTTTCTGTGTAGGAAATCTTGTCTAAGTGGAGATAAGTTGTTTTTTTTTCCTTTCAGTCTGTATGCCCTCTTTATCTTGCCTTACTGTGTATGTCAGGACCTACAGTTACAAAGTTGAATAGGAGTGGTGAGAGCAGATATCCTTGTCACACACCTGATCTCAGAGGGAAGGCATTCAGGCTTTCACCATTAAGTATGATATCAGCTGTAGATTTTTTTTGTGTGTATATTCTTTATAAGGTTGAAGAAGTTCCCTGAGGGATTTTATCACAAATAAATGTTGGATTTTGTCACGTCTTTTCTTCAACTACTGATAATGATTTATCATCACTTTTTAGAAGTTTTCTATAGAATTGGCATTATTTCTTCCTTAAATGTTTGGTAGAATTTACCAGTGCAGCCATCTAGGTCTATTGTTTTGAGAGAAGTTTTTTAAAGTATAAATTCAATTTGTTTGATGGATATAGGCTATTGAGACTACTTTTGAGAGTTCTGGGTTTTTATCTGCATTATCACATTTATTGGCAGAAAGTTTTTTCATCCATTATACTTTTAATGTCTGTCAGACCTCTCTACTGATTTCTCTTATTTCTGATATTGGTAACATCAGAGTTGTAGCAATTTTTTTAATCTTCTCAAAAAAACTCTGGCTTTTAATAGCTTTAATTTTCTCTATTTTTAGTTGTCTATGTTGTTGATTCCTGCTCTTTTTCCAGTTACTTAGGGTGAAATCTTAGGTCACTAATTTGAAACCTTCTTTTCTAAATAGATATTTAGTGCTATAAATTTCCATCCTAGTACTGCTTTCACTACATCCCACAAATTTTGATATGTTGGGTTTTCATTTAGTTCAAAATACTTCAGAATTTCTTTTATTTCTTCTTTGACTCAGAAATATGCAATTTAGTTTCCAAATATTTGGAGGTTTTCTAGATATCTTTCTCTTGATTTCTGATTTAACTGTGTTGTGCTCAAGAAAATACGGCATTGGAATCCTTTAAAGTTTATTGAGACTTGTTTTATGGTCCAGATATGGTCTATCTTGGTAAATGTTCCATGTGCAGTTGATGCTGTTGGGAGTGTTCTGTAAATGTCAGTTTGGTCAATAATGTTTACATTTGAATATCCTTATGGATTTTCTCTACTTGTTCTATCAGTTATGTTGAAACCTTGACTATAAATGTTTTCTATTTAGGACTGCATGTCCTATCACTAGAAATTACCTTTATTATTGATAGTATTCTTTGTTCTGAAATATATTTTCAGATATTAATAGTAATGATACTAATGTAGCCACTCCAGCTTTCTTTTTGTAAGTTTTAGCACAGTATCACCTTTTCTACCCTTTTACTTTTTTTTAAAAAAGGGTATAAGGGACTGGAAGAAGGGGGTAGTTTAATAACCATAATATTGCACATGTAATTGTAGGTTAATGATACCAAAATAAATTATTAAATAAATAAATAAGTAAAATAAAAAATAAAAAAAGGGTATAATGTACATGCCATATAATTCAATCATCTGAAGTGTACAAATCCATGGCTTTTCCCAGAGTTGTGCAACCATCACCACATTCAATTTTAGGACTCTTTCATCACCCCAAAAAGAAACTCAATTAGCAGAAATCTCCATTCTCTGCAACCGTAGGCAGTCACTAATCTATTTTCTCCTGTAATTTTCCTATTCTGGACATTTCATATAGATGGAATCATACAATATTTATCCTTTGGCTTCTTTCACTCAGCATGATGTTTTCAAGGTCCATCCACATTGCTGCATGTATCAGTACTTCTTCATATACATTTCATCTATTCACCAATTAATGGGACATTACACTATTTGTGTCTTTATATTTAAAGTGGGTTACTTACAAGCAGTAAATAGTTGGGCCTTGCTTTTTTGTCCAATCCTACAATTTCTGCCTTTTAATTGCTATTTTCTCATATGCTCTTCCCTTTTCTTCTTCTTGCCTTTTGAATTGCATATTCTGATTTACTCTTTCCACTTAACTCTTAATTCCATTTCGAATTTTTTTAATTTACACTGAAAATGTAGCATTTATTAGAGGAACTATCAGAGACTTTCCCTCCAACTCCAACTGCTTTTTGGGGGTATTACTGATGGATGTTTCTAGCTTCCAAAATCCCACTGGGAATATCATTGGAATTAAATTAAACCTATGTCATGGTTGGAGGAAATGATACCTTTTTACTGTTTGGTCTTATTCAGAAACATTAGTGTGTCTTCGTTTATTCTAGTTTTTTAAAAATCCTAATTCAAGTTAAATAATTTTTCCACAAGGGGCAGGAAGTTTACTCCAAAGGATGTGACACTTTGTTACTACTGTAGGAAAATTTTTTCCATTGTATTTTCTAACAGGTTTTTGCTGCTATCTTTACTTGTTTTCCCTAACTTTTAAGATTTCAAGCCTACAGAAAAATTGGAAGACTAGTACACTGAACACCCACCCAATCATTAACATTTTACCAAATTTGTTCTCTCTACATGAACCATTTGAAAGTAAGCTCCTGGATTGGGACACTTTACCACTGAAATTATTATTTCACTCTGAATATTCTCCTACATAATCCAGTACCATTATCAATGCCAAAGAATTTGAACAGAAATTTAAAGATAAAGGCCACAATAAATTTTCCCACTTGACCTAAAAATGTCCACACTTTGCATTTGTTTATCATGTTTCTTTAGTCTCCTTTACACTAAAACAGTATCCTCCCCACCATCTACCAAATATTGACATTTTTAAATGGATCCAAGCCATTTATTATTTGTATTTATAAAGATTGCTTGGAAAGACCTACACATATCATGTAAAAACAAATATCTTTAACACTGCATATAATTCCCAGTGATCTAGTATTACAGCCTCAAAGACATTGTTTTCTTTCCCTTATCTATTTTTTGGATACCCCTTCATTCCATACCTCGGTAACTTGCTAACTTTTTATCCATTAAGGCCAGTCTCAAGCTTCTCTACCCATGGTAGACTGAGGAAAATGCTGCCATACAAATTGGTGCTAATATCATTATCACACTACATTATCCATTCCCTCTTCTTAGACAAAGAATCCAGAGGACAGAGACACTGCCTGTCCCAGAATAGGCATTCAGTAATCAGTTTAGAAATCTACATTTTCTTTCCCTAACAGAAATTTAAAATCTTACAATGGAATAAAAAAACTCTATATTTACAGTAGGATATTCAAACAGGAAAAGGAAGGAATAAAAATAAATCCAGGTCCCTTACCCTACTTCCAACCCTAAAGCTTCCCCCCCCAAAACCCCTGTGTTTTGCTCCATTGGGACTTGTCATTCTTCCCTGACAGTTCCCATCTCTTCTAAGTACTGAGGATTTCCCATCAAACCTGTTTCTAGCATCCTAGGCACCACAGAGTTAGTAAAGGCCAAGATTTATATCAGGCTCACCTTTGAAGGACTATTACTGAAGTAGTAAAAAATCTTGTCTCGAGGGGAAAGCACTGCTTCATTTTTGTGTGGGGAAATGTAGACAGGATGATTCTGAGACAACTGTATTCGGCGAGGAGAGCCTGTTCTTATAAATGGATAGGGAGAGAGTGGAGGAGCATCCGTCTGTTAAAGAAAAAAAATCAGTATTTCTAAGGTAAAATTTCTAACCAGGAACTTTTTAAAAAAGTTATTTTTACTGAATGAGTAAAGAGGTATGATATACTAGTAGCTTTGTGAATGGTAAACAGTGACATATTAGCAATTAAATCAAAATTAAATTGAAAGAAAATCGCAACAAACACTTAAGTGCTTACCTTATGACAATCCCAGTTTTAAGCATTTTTAAAACATTGTCACTGAATCCTCACAATAACCTGTAAGCTAGAGGCTACTCCCATTCCCGTTTTATGCGTAAGGATACGAGGTACAGAGAAAGTTCAATGACTTGCAGGGTCGCCACAGCTTGTAAGTTTTGGACAATTTGAATCCAGGCAATCTCTCAATACCATCTTGTTTTTGTTTAGTGCTTCACAACAAAAATGTTGGTTAGGCAAATACTTCTGTTAGAGACTTGCTCCATTTTACTTAACAAAATAATTATTTGTAAAGCTAGTTTACATATGGAACAACTCAATGTGATCATACCACAAGTGAAAAAAGTAAATAAACCCCATCAAACTTACTCCATTTGCCTGTGAATACTTAATGGCGAATGTTTTAATTTGTTTTATGTAGATGTTGTTGTAGAATTGAATGAGGTCTCCCCTCTCCTCCTCTTCCATGTCACTGTTGGCACCTGTGAGATGAGTAGGTGTAGGAGGAGCACTGCTAGGCTGTGGAACTGGTAAGGTGCTGCTGGACCTCATGACAGGACTGGAGTCTCTACTGGCTGCAGCCGGCAGAACAAAAGATGTTAAAACACAAGGACTGCTAGTTCAGATTGTTCTTAAGAAGAAAATTCGGTAGGATAAATGCCAACAGCTCCCTGCTCTACTTAATTACAGCAAATGGGCACTGTATTCTTCATACCAGGACACAAAGCACAAATAAGGCATTAAGTACTAACTTTACCCCTGCCATGAATGTAGCAAGGGCTTACTGGAAGTTTTCATTAATAAGTTACACCAAGTTTTCTAGGACCTGAGCCTCACATTAAGTGGTTATTATTTCCATAGCATGGTGTAATTGATATGCCAGAATTTTCTGGAACTCAGGCGAACAAATTCCTGCCTGAAACTGTCTCTAATTCCCCTAGAGAAAAATGTTATGTACAATATGCCTGAGGGCAACAGCATGAATGACAACTTTACCAGTAAGTTCAGAATTCTCTGTAATTTCCTTTAGTAATCTTTAGTGTTCTAGGCCTAAAAAATAAGCTAATTTTTTAAGTGTTCATAAAGATCTTACTTCTGTCTTTGTTTAGTTCTGTTGGAGAATTCTGATGGCTTCTGCTATCACTGCTGCCAGAATTTCTTCTTTTCCTTTTCCCTTTTATCAAAACACTTCTATACACCTTTAGAGAGACCATAAGAAGGGGATAGAAATGAATATTTATTGAGCACATTCTAGACTAGATGATCTTGACATGTTATTTAATTCTCACAACAACCCCACACAGTAATAGTTGTTCATCTCAAGGGAGGTTACTAAATGCAGCCAAGGTGATGTATTCATTAAGTAACAGACTCAGGATTTAAATCAGGGCCTATCTGGCTTCAAATTCCAAGACTGTCTACAATAGTACACAGCACTAATAGTACCCCACCATAAAATCAAGTCAGTCTAAATCAAATACAGAGATCTTACATAACTACTACTTTGAGATAAATGAATGGTATTAAAGGTTTATAATAAGTTTTAAAGTTCAATGTTGTCTTGCTTACATGTACAGTACTGTATTTCCTAAACCAGACTGAAAGGTGACATAAAACCAAACAAGTTTCTAATTTAGATCTATCTTCTGATTACCTCAATTAAGATGGAATGAAATATTTCACATCATTACTTTTTTGGCGGGGGTGGGGGAAGATTTAATCAAGATATGAAGTTGTCAATGATTAAAGAAGATTAAAGACTTCCCTTAAAGTAGAGTCTTAGTTGTTTATCCTGGAAAAAAGGCCACAGAATCAACTGTGGTTAGTTTTTTGTATTCATCAAAGACTTTAAGCTTTATTTTCAACCCTAAGAGGAAAGACAGTTACCTGACTCCGGGCCTGTGGCTGAGTCCTATAACAACGCATAATATTCTGGAAGGACTTGTCTTCTTTTGTGACCTGGCAAAAAAATGAAAGTATTCTCTTAGAAAAGAGAAATTAGCTTCCAGTAAAATACTGAGAAACTCCATGCACCTGCTCACTGTGAAACTGGTGAAAATTATATTTAAAACAACAACATGAGCAGCTATTTCAAGTCTCTGGAAATGGTCCTACAGTCATGTAACAAATGAAGAAACATCTTTTAAAGAAAATCTTCTAAAATTCAGAACAACAGAGGGGAGTAAGTAGTGTCTGAATCAAGACCTGGAATACAAAAGTACAGTAACAAATGAAAAATTCACTAGAGAGACAAAACAGTAGATCTAAACGAAAAAACAAGAAAATTTAGCAAACTTGAAGACAGATTTTACAATCCAAAGAACAGAAAAAAAAAAGAATAAAAATTAACAGAGCTTCAGAGATACGAGGTACACCATTACACACAGCAATATACACATAATGAGAGTACCAGAAAGGAGAGAAACAGTAAAAAATGTTCAAAGAAATAAAGGCTGAAGGCGTCCCAAAATTATTTTTCAAAAATAACATTAACCACTAACAAATGGAAATGCATACCATGCTCTTGGCTAGGAAAAATAAATATTGTCAAAATGGCTATACTACCTAAAGCAATCTACAGATTCAATGCAATCCCTATCAAACTACCAACAGCTTTCTTCAATGAACTCGAACAAATAATTCTAAAATTCATATGGAACCACAAAAGACCACTAATAGCCAAAGCAATCCTGAGAAGGAGGAATCAAACAGGGGGAATTACGCTCCCTGACTTCAGGCTCTACTACAAAGCCACAGTAATCAAGACAATTTGGTATTGGCACAAAAAACAGACCCACAGACCAGTGGAACAGAATAGAAAATCCAAACATTAACCCAAACATATACGGTCAATTAATATTTGATAAAGGAGCCTTGGATATACAATGGGGAGATGAGAGGCTCTTTAGCAGCTGGTGTTGGCAAAACTGGACAGCTACATGTAAGAGAATGAAACTGGACTACTGTCTAGCCCCATACACAAAGGTAAACTCAAGGTGGATCAAAGACCTTTATGTAAGTCATGAAACCATAAAACTCTTAGAAAAAAACATAGGCAAAAATCTCTTGGACATAAACATGAGTGACTTCTTCATGAACATATCTCCCCGGGCAAGGGAAACAAAAGCAAAAATGAACAACTGGGACTATATCAAGCTGAAAAGCTTCTGTACAGCAAAGGACACCATCAGGAGAACAAAAAGACATCCTACAGTATGGGAGAATATATTCATAAATGATGTATCGATAAGGGGGTTGACTTCCAAAATATATAAAGAACTCACGCACCTTAACAAACAAAAAGCAAATAATCCAATTAAGAAATGGGCAGAGGACATGAATAGACACTTCTCTAAAGAAGAAATTCAGATGGCCAACAGGCACATGAAAAGATGCTCCACATCGCTAATCATCAGAGAAATTCAGATTAAGACCACAATGAGATATCACCTCACACCAGTGAAGATGGCCAACATCCAGAACACAAACAACAAATGTTGGCGAGGATGTGGAGAAAAGGGAACCCTCCTACACTGCTGGTGGGAATGCAAATTAGTTCAACCATTGTGGAAAGCAATATGGAGGTTCCTCAAAAAATTCAAAATAGTAATACCATCTGACCCAGGAATTTCACTCCTAGGAATTTACCCTAAGAATGCAGCAGCCCAGTTTGAAAAAGACATATGCACCCTGATGTTTATCGCAGCACTATTTACAATAGCCAAGAAATGGAAGAAACCTAAGTATCCATCAGTAGATGAATGGATAAAGAAGATGTGGTACATATACACAATGGAATATTATTCAGCCATAAGAAGAAAACAAATCCTACCATTTGCAACAACGTGGATGGAGCTAGAGGGTATTATGCTCAGTGAAATAAGCCAAGCCAAAAAAGACAAGTATCAAATAATTTCACTCATATGTGGAGTATAAGAACAAAGAAAAAAACTGAAGGAACAAAACAGCAGCCGACTCACAGAACCCAAGAATGGACTAATAGTTACCAAAGGGAAAAGGACTGGGGAAGATGGGTGGGAAGGGAGGGATAAGAGGGTAAAAGGGGCATTACGATTAGCAGATGTAATGTTGGGGGGGCATGGGGAGGGCTGTACAACTCAGAGAAGACAAGTAGTGATTCGATAGCATCTCACTACGCTGATGGACAGTGATTGTAATGGGGTTGGTGTGGGGACCTGATGAAGGTGGTAGTTTAATAACCATAATATTGCACATGTAATTGTAGATTAATGATACCAAAATAAATTATATATATAAAAAAATAACATTAACCAGACTTCTGGGAATATGGCATCGTGAGCAGGGCAGTGGAAATCTCCTCCCAAAACCATATATTTGTGAAAATACAACAAATACAACTATTCCTAAAAGAGAGACCAGAAGATACAGGACAACAGCCAGGCTACAGCTACATCTGACAGAACTCAACACCTCATGATGCGGGTAAGATACAAAGCTGGGACCAGCAGGACCTGAGCACTCCCCCACACCAATGCATCTGCGGGAGGAAAAGAATCACAGTGGGGAAGGAGTAGAAGAACAGGACTGCTAAATAACCAGCCCTGGTGATCTGCACCGGGAGCACTAACACACATCACGTGGTGTATCAGAGATTAGAGAAACAGAAGGGCAGGATTTGAGACAGAGACTGCAAGCAAGTCTCCTCAGCAGGCTCCCCTGGGACAAAAGAAAAGTGGGCGCTTTTTTTAAAGTCTTAAGGAGACAAGGGTCCAACAGTGGAACAAAATTGTCACAACACACTCAACCCAGCAGGCTAGGAATCTTGAGGAACTTCGGGCCCCCTATCCAACTTCCAGGTAAAGCAGCACCAAATCTCCTCACAGAGATAAGCAGCCTGCCACCATTTGTTCCCCCCCGGCCGGTGCTACAAAGGGTCTGGTGGATCCACCACAGCTACTGAACAGCAGGAGAGCGGCCCCGCCCACAGCAACCACACAGAATCTCCTCCCGGCGATCGAGCAGATAACCGGGAAGAGCTGCAGAATCCAGGGCAAGATCTGGAAGGCACCAAGGGGAGAAGAATACACCTGGCGTTACTCCAAACCCCCACAGTGCCATAGGCTATGCTGAGGACGGCCCCGCACACAGGCAGCTCAGGGGATTATCCCAGAGACTGCCTCCCGGTGTGCGGGAAGCCACCTCAGGCTCCGGAGAAGAGCAAGGAGAACAGCAAGCAGGAAGGGACTTTGTTCTCCCAGCTAACACACGTGGCACCTGCCAGCGACCATTTCTATGGACATGAAAAGAGAGGAATATGGTCCAGACAAGGATCACCCAGACAACCCCAGAGAGAGGGCCTGATGGGATAGATTTAAACAATCTTCCTGAAAAAGAATTCAGAATAAAAGTCATAACCATGCTGAAGGATCTATAAAGAGACAGTAGCTAAGGGAAGAAGTCAGGAGAGACAATGCAGAAATGAGACAAGCGACTGACGGGCTTAAGAGCAGAGTGGACGAGGTACAAGAGACTGTTAATAGAATAGAAATCAGAGAACAGGAGTACACAGAAGCTGAGGCAGAGAGAGATAAAAGAATCTCTAGGAATGAAAGAATATTAAGAGAAATCTGTGACCAATCCAAACAGAACAATATTCGCATTATAGGAGTACCAGAAGAAGAAGAGAGAGAAAAAGGGATAGAAAATGTCTTTGAAGAAATAATTGCTGAAAACTTCCCCAACCTGGGGAAAGAAATAGTTTCTCAGACCATGGAAGCCCACAGATCTCCCAACACAAGGGAACCAAGGAAGACAACACCAAGACACATAATAATTAAAATGGCAAAGATCAAAGACAAGAACAGAGTATTAAAGCCAGCCAGAGAGAGAAAAAAGATTATCTACAAAGGAAAACCCATCAGACTCTCAATAGACTTCTCAACAGAAACCTTACAGGCCAGAAGAGAATGGCATGATATATTTAACGTAATGAAACAGAACGGCCTTGAACCAAGAATACTGTATCCAGCAAGATTATCATTTAATTGAAGGAGGGATTAAAAAATTCCCAGACAAGCAAAAGTTGAGGAAATTTGCCTCCCACAAACCACCTCTACAGGATATCGTAAAGGGACTACTCAAGATCGAAGCACTCCTAAGGCTAAATAGATGTCACCAGAGAAAATAAAATCATAGAAAACAAACCAGATCATCCAAATACTAACTAAAGGGAAAAAGTAAAATCAACTATCCACAAAAGCAGTCAAAGGAAAGGTAAAAGAGTACAGAATAAAACACCTAGCATATAAAGAATAGAGGAGGAAAAACAAAAAGGGAGAGAAATAAGAATCATCACACTGTGTTTATAATAGCTTAATCAGAGAGTTAAATTAGACTCTTATATAGTAAAGAAGCTACCCTTGAACCTTTGGTAACCACGAATCTAAAGCCGGCAATGGCAATAAGTACATATCTATTGATAATCACCCTAAATGTAAATGGACTGAATGCACCAATCAAAAGACACAGAGTAACAGAATGGATAAAAAAAGCAAGACCCATCTATATGCTGCTTACAAGAGACTCACCTCGAACCCAAAGATATACACACACTAAAAGTGAAGAGATGGAAAAAGATATTTCATACAAACAAGGAGAAAAAAAGAAAAAAGGAGGTGTTGCTGTACTTGTATCAGATAAAATAGATTTCAAAACAAAGAAAGTAGCAAGAGATAAAGAAAGATATTACATAATGATAAAGGGGTCAGTCCAACAAGAGGATAGAACCATTTTAAATATATATGCACCCAACACAGAATCGCCGACACATGTGAAACAAATACTAACAGAATTAAAGGAGGAAATAGAAAGCAATGCATTCATTTTAGGAGACTTCAACACACTACTCACTCCAAAGGACAGATCAACCAGACAGACAATAAGTAAACACACAGAGGCACTGAACAACACACTAGAACAGATGGACCTTACAGAGACATCTACAGAACTCTACACCCAAAAGCAGCAGGATACACATTCTTCTCAAGTGCACAAGGAACATTTTCCAGAATACACCACATAGTAGGCCACAAAAAAAAACCTTAGTAAATTAAAAATACTGAAATTCTACCAACCAACTTCTCAGATCACAAAGATATAAAACTAGAAATAAATTGTACAAAGAAAACGGCTCACACTTACATGGAAGCTTAACAACCTGCTCCTAAATAATCAATGGATCAACGACCAAATTAAAACAGAGATCAAAGAATACATGGAGACAAATGACAACAACAAAAAAAAGCCACAACTTCTGTGGAATGCAGCAAAGGCAGTTCTAAGAGGAAAGTATATTGCAATCCAGGCCTATTTAAAGAAGTAAGATCAATCCCAAATAAATAGTCTAAAGTCACAATTGTTGAAATTGGAAAAACAAGAACAAATGAGGCTCAAATTCACAAGAAGGAGGGACATAATAAAGATTAGAGAAGAAATAAATAAAATTGAGAAGAATAAAACAATAGAAAAAATAAATGAAACCAAGAGCTGGTACTTTGAAAAAATAAACAAACTAGATAAACCCCTAGCCACACTGATTAAGAGAAAAAGAGAATCTAAACACATAAACAGAATCACAAATGAGAAAGGAAAAATCACTACATATACCACAAAAACACAAAGAATTTTTAGATAATATTATGAAAATCGATATGATAACAACCTGGAAAACCTAGAAGAAATGGACAACTCCTTAGAAAAATACAACCTTCCAAGACTGACCAAGCAAGAAACAGAAAACCTAAACAGAACAATTACCAGCAACGAATTGAATCGGTAATCAAAAAACTACCCAAGAACAAAACCCCCACACCAGAAGGATTCACCAGTGAATTTTACCAGACACATAGAGAAGAAATAATACTAATTCTCCTTATAAAGTTTTCTAAAAAATAGAAGAGGAGGGAATATTTCCAAACTCATTCTATGAATCCAGCATCACTCTAATACCAAAACCTGCCAAAGACCACACCAAAAGAAAATTACACACCAATATGCCTGACGAACATACATGCAAAAATCTCAACAAAATATTAGCAAACCGAATTCAAAAATACATCAAGAGGATCATGCACTATGATCAAGTGGGATTCATCCCAGGGATGCAAGGATGGTACAACATTCGAAAATCCATCAACATCATCCACCACATCAACAAAAAGAAGGACAGAGACCACATGATCACCTCCATAGATGATGAAAAAGCATTTGTCAAAATTCAACATCCTTTCATGATAAAAACTCTCTACAAAATGGGTATAGAGGGCAAATACCTCAACATAATAAAGGCCATATATGACAAACCCACAGCCAACATCATACTCACAGCGAGAAGCTGAAAGCTTTTCATCTAAGATCAGGAACACGACAGGGACGCTCACTCTCCCCACTGTTATTCAACATACTACTGGAGGTCCTAGCCACTTAAATCAGACAAAACAAAGAAATACAAGGCATCCAGATTGGTAAAGAAGAAGTCGAATTGTCACTATTTGCAGATGACATGATACTGTACATAGAAAACCCTAAAGTCTCCACTCCAAAACTAGTAGAACTAATACCTGAATTAAGCAAAGTTGCAGGATACAAAATTAATACACAGAAATCTGTTGCCTTCCTATACACTAACGATGAGCTAACAGAAGGACAAATCAGGAAAACAATTCCACTCACAATTGCATCAAAAAGAATAAAATACCTAGAAATAAACCTAACCAAGGAAGTGAAAGACCTATATCCTGAAAACTACAAGACACTCCTAAGAGAAATTAAAGAGGACACTAATAAATGGAAATTCATTCCATGCTCTAGACTAGGAAGAATAAATATTGTCAAAATGGCTACACTACCTAAAGCAATCTACAGATTCAATGTAGTCCCTATCAAAATACGAACAGCATTCTTCATTGAACTGGAACAAGTAGTTCTAAAATTAATATGGAATCACAAAAGACCCCGAATAGCCAAAGCAATCCTGAGAAGGAAGAATAAAACAGCGGGAATTATGTTCCCAGACTTCAAGCTCTACTACAAAGCTACTGTAACCAAGACAATTTGGTATTTGCACAAGAAAAGACCCACAGACCAGTGGAACAGAATAGAAAGTCCCGACATTAACCCAAACATATATGGTCAATTAATATATGATAAAGGAGCTATGGATATAGAATGGGGAAATGACAGCCTCTTCCACAGCTGGCGTTGGCAAAACTGGACAGCTACATGTAAGAGAATGAAACTGGATTACTGTCTAACCCCACACACAAAAGTAAACTCAAAATGGATCAAAGACCTGAATGTAAGTCATGAAAACATAAAACTCTTAGAAAAAAACATAGGCAAAAATCTCTCGGACATAAACATGAGCAATTTCTTCATGAACATATCTCCCCAGGCAAGGGTAACAAAAGCAAAAATGAACAAGTGGGACTATATCAAGTGGAAAAGCTTCTGTACAGCAAAGGACACCACCAGTAGAACAAAAAGGTATCCTACAGAATGGGAGAATATATTCATAAATGACATATCCAATAAAAGGTTGACATCCAAAATATATAAGAAGCTCATGCACCTCAACAAACAAAAAGCAAATAATCCTATTAAAAAATGAGCAGATGATCTGAATGGACACTTCTCCAAAGAAGAAATTCAGATGGACAACAGGCACATGAAAAGATGTTCCACATTGCTAATCATCAGAGAAATGCAAATTAAAACCACAATGAGATATCACCTCACACCAGTAAGGATGGCCAACATCCAAAACACAAACAACAACAAATGTTGGCGAGGATGTGGAGAAAGGGGTACCCTCCTACAGTGCTGGTGGGAATGCAAATTAGTTCAACCATTGTGGAAAGCAGTATGGAGGTTCCTTAAAAAACTCAAAATAGAAATACCATTTGACCCAGGAATCCCACTCCTAGGAATTTACCCTACGAATGCAGCAGCCCAGTTTGAAAAAGACATATGCACCCCTATGTTTATCACAACACTATTTACAATATCCAAGAAATGGAAGAAACCTAAGTGTCCATCAGTAGATGAATGGATAAAGAAGATGTGGTAAATATACACAATGGAATATTATTCAGCCATAAGAAGAAAACAAATCCTACCATTTGCAGCAACATGGATGGAGCTAGAGGGTATTATGCTCAGTGAAATAAGCCAAGCCAAAAAAGACAAGTATCAAATGATTTCACTCATCTGTGGAGTATAAAAGCAAAGAAAAAAACTGAAGGACCAAAATGGCAGGAGATTCACAGAACCCAAGAATGGACTAACAGTTACCAAAGGGAAAGGGCTTGGGGAGCATGGGTCAGAAGGGAGGTACAAGGGGGAAAAAGGGGCATGACGATTAGCAGACAGAATGTAGGGGGGGCACGGGGAGGGCTGTACAACTCAGAGAAGACAAGTAGTGATTCTATAGCATCTCACTACGCTGATGGACAGTGACTGTAATGGGTAAGTGGGGTGGACTTGATGAAGTGAGGAGTTTAGTAACCATAATGTTGCCCATGTAATTGTAGATTAATGATCCCAAAATAAAAAAATATATAACAAATAAATAAATGAATGAATGAATCATTGAATAAATAAATAAATAAATAAATAAATAAATAAATAAATAAAATTATCATTAACCTGATTCAGGATGGCGGAATGAGAGGTGAGACGGAAAACTCCTCCCAAAAAAACAAATTGTAGAAAAATATAGTTAATTAATACAACTAACCCTAAAACAGCATCAAGAAAGTAGGCTGAACCAGACTGCATACAGACCTCGCGAACAGAGCAGACCTCATGAAACAGGGTAACATACAAAAGCCTTAATCCGGCAGGACCCAAGCCTTTCCCCCACCCCAGCTCATCAGTGAAAGGAAGAAAAACAGAGCAGGGAGGGCATGGAAGCCTGGGACTGCTGAACACCTAGCCTTGGAGATCTGCCTTTTGAGCAGAAACCTGTATTGTGTGGTGCTCTGGATGTTGGGGAGCTCGGAGAGGCGGAGTGCTTGAGAGAATGACATTGCAGCCATTTGTGGCGAAGGGGATCCACATCTGGCCACTCTTGGTCAGAGGAGAGACACGCAGTCTAAGAGGCTTCCTAGCAGCAAAACATCTGCTGAAGGGGCGGGGTTTGCATGGAGCTTGCTGCACGTGAGAAGGAAGAGCTGGACAAGGTTGTTTGGGCATGCTTGCCCAGCTGGTTCGGAACTTTGAGGAGCTTCAGGTGCTCCACTCCCCTGGCTACCTACTCAGCTCCGAGGACCTCACTATGACACACAGCCTGCTGCACCTTCCTTTTGCCTGCTGGCACTGGTTTGCAAACTGGCAGTCCCTGTGCTGGCATCAGGCCAGCCAGAGGGAGGCCCCGTCTACAACAGCTAGAGATGCAAAGCACAGATGCTTACACCTGTGCACTTGGCCCACAGACTCTATCACTGGAGACAGGCACCATAGACAGGAATCAGGAAACAGATGTTTCCTTCCCCCAGGCACCAGCTCCACTCCCCTATGACACTCAACTTCACTCTAGGGGCTGAGCAGCTCCAGAGATTGGAGTTTCTGGGCACTAGTGGGCACCACACAGAAATATGAAACGTCAAAGGAAAATGCTTCAGACCAAAATCTCACAAACACCAGAAAAAGCACCAAATGAAATAGAACTCACCAATCTTCCTAAAAGAGAATTCAAAATAAAAATTATAAACATGCTTCTGGAGGTACAGAAAAATATTCAAGAACTCAGGAACGAATTTAAGTTGGAGATTCAATCATTAAGAAATTCCATATCTGAAATGAAACATACAATGGAGTGATTTAAAAGCATATTAGATGTAGTAGAAGAGATGGTAAATGGAATAGAAATTAGAGAAGAGGAATACAAAGAAGCTGAGGCACAGAGAGAAAAAAGGATCTCTAAGAATGAAAGAATATTGAGAGAACTGTGTGACCAATACAAAGAGAACAAAATTCCATTATAGGGGTACCAGCAGAAGAAGAGAGAGAAAAAGGGATAAAAGTGCCATTGAGGAGGTAATTGCTGAAAACTTCCCCAATCTGGGGAAGGAGATAGTCTCTCAAGCCATGGAGGTACACAGATCTCCCAACACAAGAGAACCAAGGAAGACAACATCAAGACATATACAAATTAAAATGGCAAAGATCAAGGATAAAGACAGACTTTTCAAAGCAGCTAGAGAGAGAAAAAAGATCACATACAAAGGAAAACCCATCAGGCTATCATCAGACTTCTCAACAGAAACCTTACAGGCCAGAAGGGAGTGGCATGATATATTTAATGCAATGAAGCAGAAGGGCCTTGAACCAAGAATATTCTACCCGGCAAGATAATCATTTAAATTTGAAGCAGGGACTAAACAATTTTCAGATAAGCAAAAGCTGAGAGAATTTACCTCCCACAAACCACCTCTACAGTGCATTTTGGAGGGACTCCTACAGATGGAAGTCTTCCTAAGGCTAAATAGATGTCACCCAAGGGATAGACAAAGAGTAAAGAATATGATTCATATACAAAGAATTGAGGAGGAAGAAAAAGGAGGAGGAAAAAAAAGAACCTTTAGGTTGTGTTTGTAATAGCATATGAAGTGAGTTAAATTAGACAGTTAGATAGGGAATTACCCTTGTACCTTTGGTAACCACAAATCTAAAGCCTGCAGTCTCAATAAGTGCATACCTATCGATAATCACCCTAAATGTAAATGGTCTGAATGCACCAATCAAAAGACGTAAACTTATGGAATGGATAAAAAAACAAGAACCACCTATATGCTGCCTACAAGAGACTCACTTCAAACTGAAAGATATATACAGACTGAAAGTAAAGGGATGGAAAAAGATATTTCATGCAACTAATAGTGAGAAAAAAGCAGGAGTTGCAGTACTTGTATCAAAGTAGACTTCAAAACAAAGAAAGTCACAAGAGACAAAGAAGGACATTACATAATGATAAAAGGGTCAGTCCAACAAGAGGATATAAAACTATTATAAATATCTATGCACCCAACACAGGATCACCTACACATGTGAAACAAATACTAACAGAATTAAAGGGGGAAATAGAATGCAGTGCACTCATTTTGGGAGACTTCAACCCACCAGTCATTCCAAAGGACAGATCAAGCAGACAGAAAATAAATAAAAAGACAGAGGCACTGAACAACGTATTAGAACAGATGGACCTAACGGACATCTATAGAACAGTCCATCCAAAAGCAACAGTATACACATTCTTCTCAAGTGCACATGGAATATTTTCAAGAATAGATCATATACTAGGCCACAAAAAGAACTTTAGTAAATTCAAAAAGACTGAAATTGTACCAATCAGCTTCTCAGTTCACAAAGGTATGAAACTAGAAATAAATTACTCAAAGAATATGAAAAAGCCCACAAACACATGGAGGTTTAATAACATGCTCCTAAATAATCAATGGATCAATAACCTAATAAAAGCAGAGATCAAGCAATATATGGAGACAAATGACAACAATAATTCAACACCACAAAATCTGTGGGATGCAGCGAAGGCCTTGCTAAGAGGGAAATATATTGCAATATAGGCCTACCTCAGGAAAGAACAATACTAAACAAACAGTCTAAACTCACAATTAATGAAAGGAGAAAAGGAAGAAAAAACGAGGCCCAAATTCAGTAGAAGGAGGGATATAATAAAGATTAAAGCAGAGTAAATAAAATTGAGAAGAATAAAACAATAGAAAGAATCAAAGCAGGAGCTGGTTCTTCGAGAAAATTAACTAAATAGAGAAACCCTTAAGCCAGACTTATCAAGAAAAAAAGAGTCTACACACATAAACAAAATCGAAATGAGAAAGGAAAAATCACTACAGACACCACGGACATACAAAGAATTATGAGAGAATACTATGAAAAATTATATGCTAACAAAATGGATAACCTAGAAGAAATGGACAACTTTCTAGAAAAATACAACCTTCCAAGGCTGACACAGGAAGAAACAGAAAATCAAAACAGACCAATTACCAGCAACGAAATTGAATTGGTAATCAAAAGACTACCTAATCCTCCTTAAAGTTCTCCAAAAAGTAGAAGAGATGGGAATACTCCCAAAAACTCATTCTGTGAGGCCAACATCCCTCTAATACCAACACCAGGCAAAGACACCACAAAAAAAGAAAATTACAGACCAATATCCCTGATGAACATAGATGCAGAAATACTGAACAAAATATTAGCAAACCGAATTCAAAAATGCATCAAAGAGATCATCCATCATGATCAAGTGGGATTCATCCCAGGGATGCAAGGATGGTACAACATTAAAAAATCCATGAACATCATCCACCACATCAACAAAAAGAAGGAAAAAAACCACATGATCATCTCCATAGATGCTGAAATGCATCTGACAAAATTTAATATCCATTCATGATAAAAACTCTCAACAAAATGGGTATAGAGGGCAAGTACCTCAACATAATAAAGGCCATAAATGACAAATCCACAGCCAACATTATACGTAACAGTGAGAAGCTGAAAGCTTTTCCTTTAAGATCGGGAACAAGACAAGGATGCCCACTCTCTCCACTTTTATTCAACATAGTTTTAGAGGTCCTAGCCATGGCAATCAGAGAACACAAAGAAGTAAAAGGCATCCAGATTGGTAAGGAAGAAGTCAAACTGTCCCTGTATGCAGAAGACATGATATTGTACATAAAAAACCCTAAAGAATCCACTCCAAAACTACTAGATCTTATATCTGAATTCAGCAAAGTTGCAGGATACAAAATTAATACACAGAAATCTGTTGCATTTCTGTACACTAACTGTGAACAAGCAGAAAGAGAAATCAGGAAAACAATTCCATTCACAATTGCATCAAAAAGAATAAAATACCTAGGAATAAACCTAACCTAGGAAGTGAAAGACCTATACCCTGAAAACTACAAAACACTCTTAAGAGAAATTAAAGAGGACACTAATAAATGGAAATTCATCCCATGCTCTTGGCTAGGAAGATTTAATATTGTCAAAATGGCCATCCTGCCTAAAGCAATGTACAGATTCAAGCAATCACTATCAAAATACCAACAGCATTCTTCAATGAACTAGTGCAAATAGTTCTAAAATTGATATGGAACAACAAAAGACACCGAATAGCCAAAGCAATCCTGAGAAGGAAGAATAAAGCAGGGGGTATTACGCTCCCTGACTTCAAGCCCTACTACATAGCCACAGTAATCAAGACATTTGGTACTAGTACAAGAACAGAAGCACAGACCAGTGAAACAGAATAGAGAGCCCAGATATAAACCCAAGCATATACGGTCAATTAATATATGATAAAGGAGTCATGGATATACAATGGGGAAATGACAGCCGCTTCAACAGCTGGTGTTGGCAAAACTGGACAGCTACATGTAAGAGAATGAAACTGGATTATTGTCTAAGCCCATACACAAAAGTAAACTGAAAATGGATCAAAGACCTGAATGTAAGTTATGAAATCATAAAACTCTTAGAAAAAAACATAGGCAAAACTCTCCAGGACATAAACATGGCAACTTCCTCATGAACCTATCTCCCCGGGCAAGGGAAACAAAAGCAAAAATGAACAAGTGGGACTATATCAAACTAAAAAGCTTGTATACAGCAAAGGACACCATCAGTCAAACAAAAAGACATCCTACAGTATGGGAGAATATATTCATAAATGACATCTAAATTATATAAAGAGCTCACACCTCAACAAACAAAAAGCAAATAATCCAATTAAGAAATGGGCAGAGGACATGAATAAACACTTCTCCAAAGAAGAAATTCAGATGGCCAACAGGCACATGAAACGATGCTCCACATTGCTAATCCTCAAAGAAATGCAAATTAACACCACAATGACATATCACCTCACACCAGTAAGGATGGCCACCATCCAAAACACAAACAACAACAAATGTTGGTGAGGATGTGAAAGGGGAACTCTCCTACACTGCTGGTGGGAATGTAAAATAGTTCAACCATTGTGGAAAGCATTATGGAGGTTCCTCAAAAAACTCAAAATAGAAATATCATTTGACCCAGGAATCCCACTCCTAGGAATTTACCCTAAGAATGCAGCAGCCCGGTTTGAAGAAGACATATGCACTCCTATGTTTATCACAGCACTATTTACAATAGCCAAGAAATGGAAGCAACCTAAGTGTCCATCAGTAGATGAATGGATAAAGAAGATGTGGTACATATACACAATGGAATATTTTTCAGCCATAGGAAGAAAACAAATCCTACCATTTGCAACAACATAGATGGAGCTAGAGAGTATTATGCTCAGTGAAATAAGCCAAGCCGAAAAAGACAAGTCTCAAATAATTTCACTCATATGTGAAGTAAAAGAACAAAGAAAAAACTAAAGGAACAAAACAGCAGCAGACTCACAGAAGCCAAGAATGGACTAACAGTTACCAAAAAGGTACTGGGGCGATGGGTGGGAAGGGAGGGATAATGGGGTGAAAGGGGCATTATGATTAGCACACATAATGTAGCAGGTGGTGGGACACGGGAAAGGCACTATTTACAAAGAAGCCAAGTAATGATTATATAGCATCTTACTACGCTGATGGACAGTGACTGTAATGGGGTATGTGCGGGGTACTTGATAATAGGGGGTCTAGTAACCATATTGTTGTTCAAGTAATTGTATATTAACGATACCAAAAAAAACAACAAAAAAACTTTAACCTAAACATCTAGGAATCTTGGAGAATTCCAAGAAGAAAAAGAAAGAGACCCATATTCAGATATAGTAAAAATGCTGAAAGTCAGAAAAAGGAAAAAAATCTTGAAAGCACCAAAATAAAGACAATTTTTTTGCTTCCTAGGGAACCTCAATAAAATCAAAAGTGACTTTTCATGAGAAACTATGGATGCCAAGAGGTGGTGGAACAACATATTCAAAATACTCAAAGTAAAAAACTGAGAAAACAGTATCAAGCAGTCATTTTTCAGAAATTAAAGTAAAATAAATAAAAACAATTTGCTGCCAGAAGACCCATCTAACCTGAGAAAAAGTTCTTTAAATTGAAAAGTGACCCCAGACTCTAATTCAAATACACACAAAATAACACTGGTAAAGATAATTATGTAACTGTAAAGAGTATAAATTCACTGTTTCTTCTCTTTCCTTAACCAATTTAAAAGACAACTATAGAAAACAATACATATGTAATGCATTGTTAAACCTATAACATATTAGAAATTTGACACATTTGCCAAAAACAACACAAGAAAGGAAGACAGGAGGAAAGATGTATGTAGTGGGCTAAGGAAATGACAGATATTCAGATGACATTTCAAACCCATAGGAACCAATAAAGAGAATCAGAAATTATAAAGTTAACAAAAGCTATAAATAAACACACTCCTTTCTTCTCAAAGCTCCCTTAAAAGTCATAAAATTATGAAATAATAATAGTGTACTGGGTTTACATCATTTATGGATAAAATATTTATAATATTACCACAAAAAGGAAAAAAGAAAATGGCTATCCAGGAGTAATATTTCTATATCTCACTGGAATAAAGATAGTATAAATCTGAAATTGATTTTGGTAAAACATATTTGTAGGAGTTGGAGAAGGAGGGGGGATGTTGGTCAAAGGGTAGAGGCTTCCAGTTATAAGATGAAGAAATTCTGGGTATCTGATATATATACAGCATAGTGACTATAATTAACAATAATGTATTATGTACTTGAAAGTTATTAAGAGAGTTGATGTTAAATGTTCTCACTACAAAAAAAAGTAATATGAGGTAATGGATGTTAACTAGTCTTATTGTGGTAATTGTAAGAAATATATATGTGTATCAAATTACCATTTTGTACACCTATAGTTAGACAATAATGTATGTCATTTATATATCAGTAAAGCTAGGCCAAAAAATAAATAAATAAAGGTGTATACAGTAAGTCCTAAAGTAACCAGTAAGGAAATAAGTTAAAAAATAGTGAAAAGCTCATTACTGAAATTAAAATGCTGCATTCTAAGGTATTCACATAATGCAAAAATGAAAGCAGTAAAGGAGGAATAAACAATCAAGAAGATGTGAGACATATATAAAAAATAAAAATTAAATGACAGATGTAAATCCAATTATAGCAGTAATAACAATAAACATAAATGGAATTAAATACAATCAAAAGGCAGACACTTTTGTGCCTGGAAATCAGACTGGATAAAAAAAATATCCAGCTATACTCTGCAAAATCTAACACAGTTAGATAAAAAAATACAAATAGGTTTCAAAGAAAAGGATGAAAAGAACTTTATCATACAAACAGTTGCCTCAAAAAGTTGGGTGGCTATACAAATATTACACCATAAAACAAGACACTAATACAACAAAAATAAGTTACTAGAGGTAAAGAGGGACATTTCATAATGATAAAAGGGTCAATCCATCAGGCACTATAACAATTATAAACATACACACACTTATTAACAGCACCAAAATACTGAAGTAAAACCTGACAGAAATGAAAAGAAAAACATATATGAAACTAGACCTAAGAGACTTCTGTAGAACAGTACATTAAACAATAGAAAAAATATTTTTCTCAAGTGCACATTGGTAGGATAGACCATATGTTAGGTATAAAACAAACCTCAATAAATTTAAGAGGATTAAAGTAGCACAAAGTATGTTTTCTGACCACAATGAACTGAAACTAGAAATCATTAACAGAAATTTGATAAGCTCATAAATATCTGGAAATAAATGTGTGGAAATTAACACACCTAGATAGGCAATGAGACAAAAGAAAAATTAGAGTATAGTTTGAGATGAGTGAAAATAAAGACAACATATGAAAACTTATGAGATGCACCTAAAGCAGTACTTAGTGGGAAATGTACAGCTATTAATGTCTATATTAAAAAAGAAAAAAGAAATCAATTACCCAAACTATTCATTTTAAGACACTGAAAAAAAACATTTAAGCCTAAAGCAAGCAGAAAGAAATAATAAAGATTAGAGCACATATTAATAAACAAAACCAAAAGCTGGTTCTTTAACAAGATCAACAAAACTGACAAGCTAAATTGATCAAGATAAAAAGAAGATTCAAATTACTACTGATAGAATAAAAAGTACTGTAAGAAATTAGAAAAAGTACTCTAGAAATTGTAATGAACAAATTAGCCCAGAAGAAATAGAAAATTCCTAGAGACATACTACCAAAACTGATACTAGAAAACACTGATGATCTGAATCAACTTACCAGAAAAAGAGGTATTCATCAATAAATTACCTACAAAGAAAAGTGCAGACCCCAATGTCTTCACTCATGAATTCTACCACCTAAGAAATACAAATTCTTCACAAACTCTTCCCAAAAAATAGAAGAGGAAGGTACACTTCCTTATGCATTATCTGAGTCCTGTATTACCTTGAAAACAAAGTCAGACAAAGCCATAACAAGAAAACTACAGGCCAATATCTCTGATGAATAGGACAAAATTCTTCATATACAAGGACACACGCTAGGGCAAAATACTAGCAAACTGAATCTAGTGACATACAAAAGGAATTTTACCACGACCAAGTATCTACACCAAGAATACAGGTTGGCTTAACATATGGAAATCAACAAATGTAATACATTGTATCAATAGGATTAAGAAAAACTATGTAACCATCTCAGTAGCAGAAAAGCATGACAGTTTCTAACATCTTTTCATGATAATAACACTTATAATAGGAATAAAAGAGAAATTCCTCAACTGATAAAAAAGCATTCATGAATAAAACCACAGCTGATACCATATTTCAATGGCAAGAGTCCAGATGCTTTCCTCTTAAGATCAGGAACAAAACAAGAACTTACTCTCTCAGCACTTCTGTTCAACAACATAATGGAGGTGCTAGTCAAAGTAATTAGGAAAGAAAAAGAAAAGATATCCAGTATGAACAGGAAGAAATAAAACTATTTCTATAAGCAGACTATACAATCTTGTATGTAGAAAATCCTAAGGAGTCTACTAAATTAGAACTAACAATTTTAGCAAGGTTGTAGGATTTTAGATAAACATTAAAAAAATCAACTGCATTTCTATATTTGTAATGAACACATCAAAAATGAAGCAGCTGCATTTATAATAGCAACAAAAAGAATACATAGGAATAAAGTTAACAAAAAAGGACAAAAGTTATACAATGACAACTGCAAAACATTTTTGAAAGAAATTGGTCTAAACAAATGGAAAAATAACTTGTTCATGGATCAGAAGATGAAAAATTGTTGAGATGGTATTACTCCCCAAACTGATCTACAGATTTTCAACACAATCAACACAACCAGAATGAAAAGCTGACTTCTTTGGGACAAGAAGTTAGAATTGACAAGCTGATTCTAAAGTTCATAAAGAATTCCAAGGGACTTAGACTAGCCAAGCTAACCTTGAAGAAGAAAAAAAGAGGATCCTCATATCCAAATTTCAAACTTTATGTCAAAGCAACAGCAATGATGAGTATGGTACTATATAAGGACATATATACAGATCAATGGAATAGAACTGAGAATCCAAAAATAAACCCATTTGTCTGTGGCCAACTAATTTTTGACAAGAGTGCCAAGACTATCAATGGGGAAAGAATAGTCTTTTCAAAAGTAGCGCTAAGACAACTGTCCAGCTCCATGCAGAAGAATGAAACTGAACTCCTACCTCATATTGTACACAAAAATTACTCAAAATGGATCCAAGACCTAAATGTAAAAAATAAAACTATAAAACTCTTAGAAGAAAACAGACAAATCTTCAGGACCTTGGATTTGGCAATGTATTCTTAGATATGACACCAAAAGCACAAGAACAAAAGAAATAGACAAATAGACTTCATCAAAATTAAAAACTTTATGCTTCAAATAACACTATCAAGTAAATGAAAAGATAACAGAATGAGAGAAAATATTTGCAAATCATATATCTGATAAGGGAATTACATCCAGAATATACAAAGAACTCCTGCAACTGGACAACAAAAAAGCAAACAACCCAATTCAAATATGGGTGAAGGCTTTAAACAGATATTTCTCTAAAGAAGATATACAAATGACCAGTAAGCAAATAAAAAGATGCTCAGGAGGGTCATGAGTGGTCAGCTGGACAGCAAGGCCAAAGGCCAGTGGGAAATAGGAAGCAGGTATTGCAGGGGACTGAACAAATGGAATGAACAAATGGAATGGAAATCAATGTGGGCAGCTGCTGGCCTCCAGAGGCCCAGACAAGCTTCTAGGGAGTCTAGGATGTTGGGAGTTTCAGGCGTTTGGAAAAGCAGGCTGTAGACTGCTCCATGAGTTGTTGGTTTGAGCCCTGGCTCCTCCCTTATTCATAGTTCCCCGCAAGGACAGCTTCTCTCAGTCTTTCCTGAGGTTGGTGGGGTTTGGATTTTATCATTATTTTTCTGAAGGTCCCCTGTGTATAAGCATTGGTTATCCTGCACAGGGTGCTATACAGAAATCCATGAGGTAGAAGCTGAGGGAAGAAGGGCTTAGAGATGTTTGTAGTATGGTCCTTCCTTACATGAAATGTTGGAGGTTGAGGTGGTAAATCTGGCTTTGGTATCTTTATGGAGGACTATATTATTTCAATCCAAATCTGGTTCAGCTCTTATTGACTATTATATTTTAAATGTTTAATTAAAAAAAGAAAAGATACCTATTTAACATCATTAGTCATTAGGGAAATGCAAATCAAACCAAAATGAGATAAAAGTTCATACCCACTGGGATGGCCAGAATAAAAAATTCAGAAAATAATAGCCAACAAACAGAATAAAAGATGCTGAACATCATCAGTTATCATGGAAACGAAAATCAAAACCATCATAAGTTATCAGTCAATAGCCACTGGGATGTCTATAATAATAAAATGAAAAATAACAAGTTGTGAAGGATGCAGAGAAATTTGAATTCTCATGCACTGGTGATGGAAATGTAAAATGGTACAGCCACTGTTAAATATAATATGGCAATTCCTCACAGAATGTCATATGACCCAGCAATTCCAGTTTGGGGTATATACCCAAAAGAACTGAAATCAGACTGGAAGATACATTTTTAGACCCATGTTCATAGTAGCATTATTCAAAATAGCCAAAAAGCAGAAACAACCTGCATGTCCCTCAATGGATGAATGGATAAGCAAAATGTGGTATAGCCATACAATGGAATATCATTCAGCCTTAAAAAGGAAGGAAATTATTATTCATGTTACAGCACAGATGAATCTTGAGGATATTATACTAACTAGCCACAAAAAGATAAACTAGTCACAAGAAGACAAATCCTGCATGATTCCACTTACAGGAGGCACCTAGAATAGTTGAATTTATAGACACAGAAGTAGAATGGTTGTTGCCAGGGGCTAGGGGAAGGAGGAATGGAGAGGAACTACTTAATGAGTAAGTAGTTTTACTTTGCAGGAATGGAAAAGTTTTAAAATGAGATTCGGTTGATGGGTGTACAACATTGAGAATGTATAAAATGCCACTGAATTGTTCATTTTAAAATGGCTAATTTTATGTTACGTGAATACCACCTCAATAAATTATTTAAAAAAACAAAGTCAGATAATAAAAAGTGATGAGAATGTGGAGAAATCAGGACCTTCGTATACTGCTAGAGGAAGTGTAAAACAGTTAAACAGTTACCACATGACCCATTAATTCAATCCCAGGTATATACAAAGAGAAAGGAAAACACATCCATGTAAAAACTTGTACACAATTGTTCATGGCAGCATTATTCACAATCACCAAAAGAACAGAAATAATTCACGTTGTCCAACAACTAATAAATGTATAAACAAAATATTACATATCCATTCAATGGAATATTAGGTTCTAAAATGGACTATGGTAATAACTGTGAATATACTAAAATCCATTCAGTTATACATTTTACATGAATGAATTATATGATAGGTGAATTATATCTCAGTAAAGCCATTAAAAGTGTTTAGCGAGTAAGGAGGTAGCATTTTTGCTCTTTCCTTTATATTCTAAATGGCACTTACCTTTGCCATCACATAAATGGCACACATTAACAACTGGTCCAGATGTCTGTCCATCATAAGTTCAGGACACTGAATTATGGAGAATTCAAAGCAGGTCCATATTTTTTTCCTCAGTTCATCTGAAATATCCAGTTTAGCACAAAGATCCCTAAGGCGGACACCTGCTAAATGGTAAACCTAGTAGATAAACAAAAGCATTTCAAACTTTTTTTCTGACATTTATATTTCCCAAGCTCATGCCCTTCTAAGGGCACATGAAAAATTACCTTTCTAAAGAAAAGTGATAAAGAGCTGGTCTTCCTGGGTCTAATATTACTGCTGGTTAATGGTGGGCCTTGTTTCTGCTGTTGTCCACCAGGGGAAATCTGTTGAATAGCCACCTGACCAGGGACTTGCAAGGTTGTTCCTGCTACTTGTTGAGAGCTCAAACTTCCAGCTAGCGCCTGAGCACTGAGGGGCTGGATGGAACCAGTCACAGCTTGTGCCTGCCCCCCAACATTGACTTGGACTGGGAAGAATGTTATCCCTCCATTTTCATTCGCAATACCTACAGTTTGTTACAAAGAAAAAAAAAAAGCATGATGAAAATGGTGAATTATACCATGTTCTCCAGGCAGAGATTTCTAATTCCTGCCTCCTGACCCCCACCCCCACCTCCACTTATATCATCATTCGAGCCAAACTGTAGGTAACTTTCCAGTAAGTGCCACAAAGGAAGAAACTCAGTATCCAACTCTGAATTCCTTACCTTGTACAGGAATGGTCACTGTTTGTCCATTGTTGGCTGTGACAGTGGCTGTTGCCATGGTGACCAAAGTCTGTCCAGGAACTGGTGTGACAGAAACAGCCTCCCCAGACACATTCTGCACAGGGACAGCATTGACAAGGGGCTGTGGGGGAATGCGCCCAGGTGTCCCTCCATCAGAGGGGCTATCATTGTCAACGAATAGCCGCCTTCTGGTAGAGCTGGCTGTTGGGGAGCTGTACCTATCATACAATGTAGTTGGAGATGTTATATCTGGGGTAAAAAAAAACAAACAAACCATTTAACTCAAGCAGGCTGAGACGTGACTTCCATCCAAGCTGTTGTGGTCAAAAGTAATCACAGGATTTGAAATACTTCATCATTAAAAAAAAAATTACAGGAATCACACCATAGCTACATTCAACTACTGAAAGTTCAATTGAACACTATTAAGAACAAAATTTAAAGGTATTTTTCTCTGTCTTGCAGTACTCCCTTCCTCACTCTCCCTTCTGCAAAATCAAACTAAACTTTGCCACTACTAATGGGCCTTGACGATGTACAGGCAATGTAAAAGAATTACTCTTCTTTTCTGTATTTTTGGCTATATTCAATTTCTGCCTAACATTTGTGTTAAATGTGAAGTCACGGTAAAGCCACTATTTGATGGATTCAATTTATTTTTGTATCATCTGGGAGCATTTACCCCCAGTTTTATGAATTTTCATCTTTTGCATTTTTCAACATACAGAAAATTAATAAAACTCAAATTTGTCAGCAAGAATGTTTTGGATTCAACTGTTAGACAACTTTATCAAGATACAACTCACATTTCACACATTTAAATTGTACAATTCAATGGGCTTTGATATATTATATCACACATTTTTAAAAACTGTGATAAAATATAACATAATTTACCATTTTAATCATTTTTAAGTATACAATTCAGTGGCATTAATTACATTCAAAATGTTCTATAACCATCACCATTATTTCTTTTTTTTTCTTGCTGAGCAGTTTTTATTTACTTCTGCTAATGTTATTGCCATATATCTTTTTTTTTAATAATTTATTTTGGTATGATTAATCTACAATTACATGTGCAATATTATGGTGATTAAACTACCCCCTTCATCAGGTCCCTCCCACCAACCCCATTACAGTCACTGTCCATCAGCGTAGTGAGATGCTATAGAATCATTACTTGTCTTCTCTGAGTTGCATAGCCCTCCCCATGCCCCACCAACATTACTTCTGGTAATCGTAATGCCCCTTTTACCCTCTTATCCCTCCCATCCCACCCATCTTCCCCAGTCCCTTTCCCTTTGGTAACTATTAGTCCGTTCTTGGGTTCTGTGAGTCTGCTGCTGTTTTGTTCCTTCAGTTTTTTCTTTGTTCTTATACTCCACAGATGAGTGAAATCATTTGATACTTGTCTTATTTGGCTTGGCTTATTTCACTGAGCATAATACCCTCTAGCTCCATCCGCGTTGTTGCAAATGGTAGGATTTGTTTTCATCTTATGGCTGAATAATATTCCATTGTGTATATGTACCACCTCTTCTTTATCCATTCATCTACTGCTGGACACTTAGGTCGCTTCCATTTCTTGGCTATTGTAAATACTGCTGTGATAAACATAGGGGTGCATATGTCTTTTTCAAACTGGGCTGCTGCAGTCTTAGGGTAAATTCCTAGGAGTGGAATTCCTGGGTCAAATGGTATTTCTTTTTTGAGTTTTTTGAGGAACCTCCATACTGCTTTCCACAGTGGTTGACCTAATTTGCATTCCCACCAGCAGTGTAGGAGGGGTCCCTTTTCTCCACATCCTCACCAACATTTGCTGTTGTTTGTGTTTTGGATGTTGGCCATCTTCACTGGTGTGAAGTGATATCTCATTGTGGTATTAATCTGCATTTCTCTGATGATTAGCGATGTGGAGCATCTTTTCATGTGTCTGTTGGCCATCTGAATTTCTTCTTTGGAGAAGTGTCTATTCATGTCCTCTGCCTATTTCTTAATAGAATTATTTGCTGTTTGTTTGTTAAGGGGTGTGAGTTCCCTATATATTTTGGATGTCAACCCCTTATCAGATACGTCGTTTATGAATATATTCTCCCATACTGTAGGATGTCTTTTTGTTCTCCTGATGGTGTCCTTTTCTGTACAGAAGCTTTTCAGCTTGATATAGTCCCACTTGTTCATTTTT
>JAQQAC010015468.1:30206867-30220935 GCA_029783875.1 Phataginus tricuspis
TTTTGTTTCCCTTGCCCGGGGGGATATGTTCATGAAGAAGTCACTCATGTTTATGTCCAAGAGATTTTTGCCTATGTTTTTTTCTAAGAGTTTTATGGTTTCATGACTCACATTCAGGTCTTTGATCCCATCACTATATTCTTTCTCTCATACCCTAGATGCAAACCATCAGTAATGGGTGTCATCTCCAAAATATAGCCCAATACACCATTTCTCTGATCCAAGCCACCATGAACTATCACTAGAATCACTGCAATAGCCTCTTAATTTCACCTCTGTCCCTATCCCACCTACCCACAACACCTTTAAAAATGTATATCAAATTATCTCAGTCACTGCAATCTATAACATCTTCCTAATTCTTTCCTATCAATCAGAGCAAAAGCAAAAATCCTTACCATGGCTTCCAAAACCCTTTACGGTCGGCCTGTCCCTTTTGTTCCCCCTCCTCTTACTTCCTAATCACTCTTTACCTCACTCATTTCATTCCTACCACACTGGCGGGCTCACAGTTCCTCCAAAGAGCCACTCATGTTCCCATCTCATGGCTTTGCACTTGCTGTTCTCTTGGCTTCAAATACATTTCCCAGCTTTTCACAAGACTTGCTTCAGGTCTGTTAATATTACCTCCTCAGAGTCGCCTTTCCCAACCACTTTATCTATAATAGCCCAAGGCCTACCCATTCTCCCTTCTCTCAAGTACTTTATATCTCTACTCCATTTTATTTTTTTTTGGTATGTCATCATCGTGCGCTCTATATTTATTTGCTTGGTTATCTACTGTCCATCTTCCCACACTAGAATATAAAATAGGATATCCACTTGGTGCCAAGCATGAATAAAGCACTGGGCACAGCCCTCATGAACCTTATATTCTAATGCAGGGAGACAAAGACACAATTCTTTTTTCCTACCTACACTAGAATATAAAATAGGATATCCTGTTTTGCTCACTGATGTATCTCCAAGGTCCAGGACACAATCTGGCATACAGAATAACTTTAGAATGCTTGTTGAATGAATAGGTAAACCATTCTTAAGTCTAGTCTTATAGGTGAGTTATTCCTGGGAATCAGCCACACTGCCTCTGCAGGTACTTGTCAGAGTTGTATGCTTTCTGTGAACACCATACAACAGAAGGGGAACTCTTAAGTCTCCATCATCCTAAGTGTCTGCATGAAGTAACAACATGTGATCTTGAAACTCAGTTTAACAGAATTTTTGTAAAGACCACAGATTCTGTTTCTCTAGTCTCTTAGATGAGGACAGCAATTCAAGTCAATCAACATTTTCTAAATGCCTACTATGTTCAATATATAAAGTCTTTATATATATAATTTGCCTATGTTTTCAAAACCAAAAATTATCAGTGTGACACATTCATTTAAATTCCTAAATTCTCTTTTTCTCACCTAACCAAAAAGTTTGAAAATTTTTTTTAATTAAGATAAGCATAATGGGAATTTTATTTTTTGTACTGGAAGCAAGTAAAGTACAGACAAAATCACCAAAATAAAACAGAACCTCTGGCATGTCTGTTCCTGTATTTCTCCCCCTCCAGAGGGCTCAGCTCACCTTGTCAAAGTGTTGCTGCAAGATGTTTTTCATCTGCACCCTTTCAGCAGTCTCTGTTCCTGACCCAGTATTCAGACACCTTGAGAGAGTCCCAATTTCTTCTTCAGCATCCTCTCCAAGAAATATCCGTTCATCTAAATTCCCAACAGATAAGACATACTCTTCATACGCCTTATTGATGGCTTTACTATAAGGGAAAAAAAAAGGCAAAATGTACACTCACAGAACTGCCATTTCTGTTAATGTTTGGGCCATTTAATTATTTAATTATTTTATTTACTAAAAGCACTAAAAATTTTGTGAAAGCCAAATTTTATTGGGATCAGTGTTAATTATACAAATTGAGGAATATAAAATGCAGGCTGGCTACACTGTGCTCACCCACTGTACACTTAAGTATATTTTGCTGTTTTAGAGCGAGTATCCTGTACCCATCTGCCTGATAGGGCAGCTTTTGGTGAGAAGCTTAATTATCTTTCCCAGCTGTTCTAGGCACCTTTGAAGACCTCAGTAATTACACGTTGTTTTTCACTTACATGGTTCCAAAAGAATTTCTTTATTTCAAAAATTGTAGTCCAAAAACTTTACTACTAAACCATTAAGGAACAGCCATACAATTTTCAATAAATTTAAAAGCATGTGCTTAGAACAATAGTTGACAGAAATTCTCACTGCTTCACTACATCCTCCCACAAAACACATTCTGAATTCCCAGGGTTCAAACAATAAGAACACTAAACTCTGAGGTTTCGTGGGTACACAATTCAAATATTAAAACAGTTTTGTAACAAAAGTACTCACAAACTCTCTCCAAAGTTCCCAGGTTCCAAAAATCCAGTCAGATTTTCTTCTTTTCCCTTAAGAAGCTATGATGAAAAAAAAATCTTTAAGTCATCATATAGTATCAGATATTTCCCAGACAATATATTCACATTACTTCTGTACTACTTACAAACCTTTTTTTTCATAAAGTTTCCTAACATAGGGTTTCCAGAAATGTTCCTTTATTCCCTTTGCTTCCAAAACTAGGCCATCATGTAAGGAACAGAGTTTCTCAATGACACAAGGTGGGTCAGAGGAAGTTTTAGAATCCTTCGCATAAAAATCTTCAGATAGGCCTATGAGGTATGGAATCACAGAACAGAGGGATCAGGCAGCATTCACGAAGCCGAACTGCAATGAACTAAGACATAAGTAGCAGAGAGCCTGATCAGCATTGGTGAGCGAACAGGAGATGGTATAAAAGGCCCAACCAACTCTACTTAAATATACCTCAGAAATAGCAGACAGAAGTAAAGTGTCATCACAACTCAAAATATTTCAGTTATTCAATTATCTATCTGGAGATGGTTAAAAAAGGAAAACCAAAAAAAGAAATTTTAGTATATTGCTATGAGATCTAAGAAACACAAAAATATAACTGTGCAAATCCTTTATATCCAATAAAAAAATACTTTAAACAAAATTACTATTCAAAGTACATACTGTTCATATACTTTCACTTAATTACAGTAGATGTATTTATCATATTAATTTACAGCTTATTCTTGCCCTATACTCACTGCAAGAAAAAAAATAAAAATAAATAAAAGAAGGAGAAAATGAAAAGGAGGCAGCCACATGGAAATATAAGAGGGGGTTAGGAAGAAATGAGAGAAAGAACACAAAATGAAGAACATTAAACTTACCAAGCCAGGAGCAACTGAAGTAACTAACTCCACTAACTTTAAACATCTACCCTGAGAGTCAGAAAAGCTACATTCTAAGTTGTAACCGCGCCAAAACGGACAAGCACTCATAATCCTGTGATTCTGATTTACTCAAACAGCAGCAGTATAATATACCAGCTTTATAAATACTTCTTACATTTGCCTTTAAATCATAATTCGGACTCTTACTGTATATCACAGAAAATATATACCTTACAGCTAATTAAATGCATTGCCAAAATAATTATCACTTTCATACATCTTTCAGTTTAATTAGTTTAATTTTGTTTGGGCAAATGTGCACTCACAAAACTGCCATCATGAAGGGCTTTGTGACCTAAACACCAGGATGTGGCACATCCTGTTTTAGTTTAAGAGCTGAAAGTTCCTTTTACTTATTGTAGAACCATTACTGCACCTCTTCTGTAGAAAAAATTTGAAAAGATTCTTTTAAAAAAATCTGTTTTGACCTCCTACTGTGTGTCAGAGCCCTGAGGCTTGCCAATGTAGAAAAATACCATCAGCTTGGTACTCCAGGTTTCTAAATTCCTTATCCTTGTTAAATATATTTTCCAGAAACTTCTAAAGTTTTCATCTAAAATTTGAACTTTGTGATATTTGCAGTTTTTTTTCCAGAAAAATTTCTACAGAGAGCTGTACTCCTAGTTTATAAGTAAACTCTGGATAACAATGATGATGGAGCTTCTCAAATCAGTTATGTTCTCTGAAACCTGTACTACAACTCCCAAGAGTAAACATAATGTATAAGTGCAAGTTGTCCAAGAATCTTGATTTACAAACTTACCTTTAAAATTAGGATTCACAAGTTCTTTACGATTAGAACACTGAAGGGCATTTCCATAAACTAAGTCCAAAGCACAGAGCAGAAGATGATAAGAATTGACCAAATCATCACTAATCATGGGGAAATTACCTACAGGATTATAAACAGTTATAGAGTTAAATTTGCATCAACTTTACAATGTTTTAAACCATTTCTTCTTTAAATAAAATGACATTATACAACACTGCACAAAGCTGACTTAAGAGCTACATCAAGTGTTTTGGCAAATTTACATTCTGAAATGTTTTTATACTAATAAATTTCTAAGAGTATAAGGAAAACCAAAACTGTACTAAAAATGCCATTCACTCAATAATCATTGAATAAGCAGTTATTAAAAATGCCTAGTAGCTGAACCAAAATTTTATAACTGGTTTTTCCTTTGAAAATTCTGAACACAATTTCATAAATTATCTCAGACTGTAAGGAACTGTTTTGTATGAAAATATTCTTCTGTTAAAAAGTTAATAAAAATATTTAGGCAGGAATACCTGTAAATAATGATTCACATAATTCTTTTTTTCATGTACATATGTTTAAAAGACGTAAAAGAATCTATAATCAGACTCCTAACAGTAACACTTTAAGTACTTTCCTAAATATTAATATAAACTCATACAAATTAATGCAACAGTACCACCATTGAAGAAATTTAAGTTCTAGAGCTAATAACTAGGAAAATTGTTGATGCTTAGTATCAAAGAAAAAAGAAACCAAAATGTAAATCTATAGGAACATGTCATTTCTGCAGTGCTGGGTTAAGTCTGTAACACTGAAAGCAGTAACAAGGAAGGCAGTTAAACAGGTTTATTATTTTTTAGAAATATTTCTAGATTCTTAAAAATTTTTTAGTATATTGTTTTTCATTAAACACTGCATATATATGCTTCATATTGATTTTACATTCTTATAACAGATGAATTCAATTTAAATAGCTCACATCAGAAGCATTATTCCTACATCCTGACATTTTCACACTTAATGCCTACCCAAATGCATACCTGCGCGTGCACACACACACACACACACACACCCCTTTTCAGGTTTTCTTCTCTCCTCCAAACAAAGTTACCACTTACTTCAGCATATCAGGATAAGTTAACATTTTTGTACAGGTGGAAATACTGAACAAATCAATTTAAATGAATTAAAGAAAAGTATTTTTTTGTGGCTAGAAAGGCAAATGATAATAGGTCAAATGTTGCACTGACATAACCAATAACTTGCTTGGTTCTGCTATAAGGATGTTACTATTAAAAAGTATTCAGTTCCTCAAATGTGAAACAGGAAGTGGCACCTACCCCTTTCAAGCTACAAAGCCTATCACACTGACAGGCCTAAACTTGCCACAGAAGGAAAAACAAGCAACACTGTAACTTCTAACAAAAGCCAAATGCCCTCAACCATCAGAATCTAATTTAAACTCCAGGAGAATCCCAGCATGACATCCTTTACATTTCAAATCCTGACTTTAGAAATGAATCTCACTTGGTGACATATTTTCTTTCAATCAACAAAGATATCCTGTTTAGCCTCTAGTTGGCTTATTTTTCAGAAGTGAGAAGATTTGGGATCTCATGTAAATCAGGAAGTGACACCCATTGCTCGTCAGGCCACAAAACCCTGGGACAAGCACAAACTTGTCACTGGTGTATACTTGACATAGGAAGTCAACAAAGATAACAGGCAAAAAGTGGACTTATTTATCAGGAATGAGATAATCCAGGATGCCCATATGATACAGAGAAGTCATAAAAACAGCTATAAAAGAGTACACCTTCCCCCAAATAACTCAATTAAGAAGTGAATAAAACCAGTTGAACTCTACTAGAAAACTCTGTAAGATACTAGTGAATCATGAGAGATAATAGTATTGGATTTTGAGGGAACAAAGGCTCTTCAGATCAACAGACTCAATTAATAATAAAACTCAAAACACCAAGTTAACTGCAAAAACAAAAAATATGCCATCCAAACGATCAAGTAAGATCTAAATCTAAACAAGGACAATAAAATTCTTTTTAATAGCTGATATAGTACCAAGTACATTTACTTCTAGGTATACATACACTGTAAAAGACATACAAAACAAAAATCATGTATGTCAGATATAACCTACCCACACTCAAATGATACCATTAACAACATATAATACCAGCCACAACAAGCTAAATGTAGTAATAGGTGTTACAGCCATTATGGAAAGTTTATATGCTCCTAAGTCTTTATTTCATGCCACTTGATCTTATCACCTTTTTCACCACCAAAGAAACATGCCAGTGTAATAGAAAACAAATAACCATTTACTTTTGACCAAAGATTTTTCTTTTCCATCAAGCACGCAGCTCGTGGAAGGAAGGATGAGCTCTCACCTACTAGCTACAAAAGACCAGCTATAAAAAAAAAAAAAAAGACCAGCTATAATCAGACAAGTCCTGAGACCAACTGAGTGACACAGCCTCACTAGAGGGCCTTCACAACCAGCATGAAACCAAGAGCTAGGAGATCTGGGTTCACATTCTAGCTCTGCTTCTAGCAGCTCGTTTCTGGGCCTCAATTCCCTGATCTTTAAAGTAAGTTCGACTAGTTGATCTAATAATGACAATCTCTTATATTTATGAAACTCCTTCAAACACTATGATTCTTTGATTTTAACTATGCATTTTATTGGGCTATCTTAATGGCAAAAGCATCCTACATAGATTACTAAAAATCATTTCTACATAGAGTTATGGATAGGACAAAAATAATAAAAACATATTTCACTGAATGCAGACCTTGGTTAAGTAAGATGAGAATAAAGGGAGAGAAAATAAATCGTATCTAAAGGCATTTGATCAAGTATATTTATCTGAACAAGATGCAAAAAAGCAATCTGAACTACACCCAGGATGATCAGTCCCACTCAACTAAATAAAGCAGGTTTCATGAAAAATACAGCATGAGATAATAATCACAGACATATTCATGTGTTTGCAGTCTGTAATTGAGAAGAATGGCATCGGGTGAAAAAGACGTTGTGTAGGAACAAAATTAAAGGCCTTCCCATTTAATAAGAGAAGTTTTGGATACTGTAAAGAAATTCAAAAGACTCTTATGAAAAGGCAGTACTTAAAAAAGAATCTGGAATTAAAACCCGTAAGAAATTTTTCAGTGAGAATCTTTCCCTGATATACATTACAGGTTGATAAAAATAACCTGAACATTGATATGAGCTAATACCTAAGAAAATATTACTCTTTTCTTACCTTTTGCATATATAAAAAGCACCCAACAAAAATGGAAAACTTCAGACACGGTACAGGGCTGTCGCCTTTGGGGGAGAAAAAAGTCATGAGATAACAAAGGAATTAGAAAAACACATCACAAATGACTATAAATGAGGTGAGAAACAAAACCACAGTTAGAGGGAGTGATAACAGATTCACTTCACCTTGGAAATGTGCACAAAGCTCCTCTCCAATGTTACATTGGTAAGGAAATAGCTGGGAGCTGGGGAAAGAGTTTGTCTTAGAAAGAAGAAAATTCTGAAGAACTATGAATGCTTTTCAAGGTCAAGATAGGTGAGGCAGAAAATAAAATGAAAAACTATAGTTCTTTTGATGACATCAGCAAGGCTAATCCTGCTTTGAGATCCATTAGGCAGTCAGATATTTTCCCAATTTTCCCCCCTATCATAGCTGATGAACTATAAACCCTCATTCCCTAAAGACATTTCAGATAGTATCAAGTCACAAAAAAGACTTTTTGTTGTGAATTCTGGGCTTCCTATAATTCCTTATACTTCTATCACTAAGACAACATTTTATTTTTGCAAAGTTGTCTGAAAAAAGGAGTTTCAACTTGTTTCAAGCTTGGCTTTTCTGCCAAAACCTCTGTCAATGTTTAGATAAGACATCTGTTCATCTCCACATCCCAACAGCCTTATTCTAACAAGGGGCTCCAGAGAGAAGAATCGAAGACGAGTTCAGTCTCCGCACCATCACTAGCTGGGTACACTTGCTTCCCATGTGCCTGGGTCTCTTTATCAGCTGAAAGATTATTCTACTTGGGTATAATATTGTACTTAATTTGCCAGTTCATGGCATGAATTAAATGTTAGTGCTCTGCATTTAAAAGCAGCCTTCCTACCACAGGCACATGATAAACTATGTAGTTTACACATCTACCAAGAAAAGTCAAACTTTTTAGCCTAACCATCAAGCCACTCTAAAAACTGGCTCTATAACTTGAGAATTCTTGAACGAACTTAACTTACTCAGCCAAATTTCCTCTTATGTTGCTGCTTCAGTGTCTTCATTCATTATCCTTAGCACAGAAAGCTCCAAACTTACCTCCAAATTCACCTATCAAAATCCTTCCCATCTTGAACTACCCAGAAGAAGCTCAAGACCATGGAACCAACACCAAGAAATTATTCCATGGAACCTTACTGACCAGCTCATACAGAGAGGTTGATTTTTGCCTATAACTCCTACATTTCTATTATCTTTTCATTTATACATGCCTCTTTTCCCCAACTATACTGTAAGCTCGCAGAACTATCCTGTATAACTGGCTGTTGGTTTCTGGCTTTTTTAATACTTGTGTTACACATAATACTTAACAAGATACTCCATACAGTAAGTTCTCAATAAATACTCAGTGCCAAACTTTCAAAGAGGTGTGAGATGCAGAACAGAGTCATGGTGAAGCACCTGGGTTCTGCAAGGATACTACTTGAGTTGCAATAACAGCTCCACACTTACTGTGTGACCTTGGCCAAATTACTTAACCTCTCAAGGTCTTATTTTCCCCCAACTGTAAAGACAGTATTAACCTCATAGCTGTCAGAGGGATTAATTGAAAGAATACATGTTTAAGCCTTAGAAGAGTCCCTGCACCATAATAAAGGCTCAGTAAATGGCATACGTTATTATTACTATTATCAGCCAAGAGTACTAATAAAAAGTATACAGGGTGATATAAATGTAAAGATTTTAAATAAAATTATGTTACAATTTTCTTAATTAGAATTAGACAGTGTGTACACCCTAATAAATATCAAAGCAAGTACATTTGAAATCATTTTCTACCACACTCCAAAGAAAGAGGTTATCTATATATCTTTCTATAAATGATCACATGAGCCTCACTCAGGCTCAGAAAAAAGCTTCTATCCAAACTTTAGAATACTTAATTGTAAATAGTTCCCTAAATGCAAGCAAACGAGACCGGCTGTTTCCACATTAGGAAGGCCAATTATATAAAATTACATAGCTTATTTTTAAAAGCTTCTCACTTACTATAAACATCCTTCATTATTTGGGAAAAATTTTATATTGAAAAAAAAGCAAACATTATTTATTCAATCATAGTAACTCCTTTCCCCTTACTTTTTTGTCAACATTTTTCTAGTTTTATTTTAAAAACAAATTTCCATTTCTACTTGATGAAAAAAATATCCATGATAAAGATCTAACCCATATTTATTTCCCTTATCCATCAGGAAAGATGGCAAACACTGAGCCAGAGGGAGTTTACAGACTTTGAAGACTTTGACAATCAGAAAGCACAAATTCATTATAGTTTTAGTTCCCCTGTTTTCCATCCCAGGCCAGTTTCTCTGCTCCTGAGTGGTAGTAAAAGTCAAAATACACAGAGAAGCCACTTCAGAGAGTTTTTTCTTACTCAGTTTGACATAAAGGTCAAATAATAGAAATAGGCGATATATGTCATAGTATACAGAAATAATAGAAACAGTTAATATAGTCAATAATAGAAAATTAAGCAGTCAGATTCAACATTAAAGGTAGCTAACTTGTGAAAATATCTAAGGTCTGACTTTAATTTTTGTTTGCTTAAATGAAAAGGAAAAGTTTGCCTAAACAAAGATTCCTTACTTTTTGCAGGATGAAGAAACCAAACTCTTCATGGCTACCATAAAATGAAAAGCAAGAAATTATTAAAAGAAACCCATTAGAGAAAAAGATTATTTATGAAATCCCATTTGTATTTTAAGACTGGCAAAATAAACAGAGACACAAACCCAGGGACCCAAATTGTGAAGCAGACAATTGTGTATTCCTGTTAACAGATATAAAAACATACCGCTGTTTTCTTCCTCTTTGTTGACGAGGCTGCTCCTCTTGAGGATATTTAAAAATGTCCTGAAAAATGGGTTCGTATTTCTTAAAAATTACAGCAGAAACAGTGAAGTTTCTTTCTAATCTCTCAGTACATTCTCTGAAATGTGGTGGTAGATTTGCCATTTCTTCCCACTTCTTTATCTTGTTAAAAAATTCAATTAAGCTGATATTAAAAATAAAAATGAAATATTTTCAAAATTAACACAAAGTTAAAGAACACAACTATAGATAACTAAAAGTAAATAAAAATTAACTCACTAAAATTTATTACTTTTAGATAGTGATATAAAATCACAAATTATAACTCTTACAGATAGGTTTTATTTCTCTCATCTTCCTAATCAATTTGTTTTTGCTTTAATTATGAAATACATAGAAATACAAAATAAATAATTAACAGAATAATGTAACCGACATTCATGTATTAAATTACCAGTTAACAAACATTAACATATCAAATACATTTTGCCAGGCTTGCTTCACGTCCTATAGAAAAAGCCCAAGTTCCCATCTGTACTCCTCTCCAATACTATTCCCCATTCTTCCCCAGAGATAACCACCATTCTAACTCCCACCCAGGCCTTTATATTTACTACTTACTACATGGATACATAAACAGTAAGTAGTATTTTTGTATGTATGGTTTTAAAATTTTATATAAACAGTATTATACTGTAGATAGCAGTACGCAACTTGCTTTTTCATTAGATTATTTCTGGGATTAATAGTGATACATCAGATCTAACTCATTCATTTTAATCAAAAATATTCTTTCATATGAATTACCATGCTTTTTTGCATTCATTCCCCAAGCAATGAAAATTGAGGTTTCTACTTTTTTCATTATAACAAAAAAATCATGAACACATTGTTGTTCATATAGTAAGAGTTTCTAGGAACTACCTCAAGAGGTAGAATTGCTAAATTAGAGAATGCACATCTTCAACTTTATTAGGTACTGTCAAATTTCCCACTAAAGTGGTTGTATGTATGCTGTATCTCACTAATGGACACCAGTACTACAGAGTTCCTGTTTCCCTCCATAATGACCAATCACACTTGGTATTATCAGACTTCAAATTCCACCAACCTGATGAGAATGAAATATTATCTTGTTTTTACTTTGAATTTCCTTGATCACTAGTGAGACTGAACATCTTATCTATTTAGCTTTATGAGTTTGGCTTTTGCAGAATCATATTTTTTACACGTTAATTAGTAGCTATTTGTCAATTGTTCAACCATGTGTTAATAGTTCTTTGTATAATTCTGTATAGTGAGCTTCTCTGTCAGTTACTGGCATACCTCAGAGATATTGTAGGTTTGTTTCCAGACCACCAAAATAAAGTGAGTCAAATGAATATTGCAGTATAGCACAAAAAAGTGAGTCATATCAATTTCTTGGTTTCCTAGTGCATATGAAATTTATGCTTATACTATATACTGTGGTCTACGAAGTGTACAGTGGTATTGTGTCTTTAAAAAGTACATATCTTAATTTGAAAAATACATTATTGCTAAAAATGGTAACCATCATCTGAGCTTTCAGCCAGTCATAATCACTAATCACAGATCACCACAGCAAATACAATAAATAATAATGTAAAAGTTTGAAATACTGAGAAAATTACCAAAATATGACACAAAGACATGAAATGAGCAAATGCTTTGGAAAAATGGAACCAACAGACTTGCTTGACACAGGGTTGTCACAAACGTTCAATTTATAAAAAATGCAGTGTCTGCAAAGTGCATTGAGTATACCTATATATGCATTGTAAATATCTTCTCCCAATCTGCTCTTTGTTTTAAATGCTTTTAGTCCATTATGGCAGAAAAGTAATAATCTAACCCCATAGGAAAAAAATGTAAAGATTGAGTTTTTGAAATGGCAACAAAACTGAAGCCTGGGATTGTGTTACTCACATTAAAATGTTAGATAAGTTTAGTTTACAATAGTTTATAATGTTGAGAACAAGGAACTTGCTTCTAAAATTCCTTGTCTGTCATGTAACTGGATTACTCTGCCTCCATTTGTCTTCTTCATAATGATTATAACTTAGTACCTTATTTGTCCACCTCTGCAGGTTTACAGCCCAGGTATTCAACTCTTTATGCCCTGCCTTTTGTTCTTAGGCCCAAATATAACTCGGGATGGAGTTCAAGGTTAATAGACTACAGCTTAAATGATGCGTTTCTTGTTAGTTACTTGGATAGCAAGTGATTTTTTAAAACCATCAGGTATACATAAATTTGGACAATGGTATTTCTCCCCAAAATACCAAACATCCTTTTTTTTCACCAATCTTTAACAAGCCATAGGAAAATTCACCCAAAAGGCACAAATAATGAATGTAACCAATTCAAGTACACACCTGACAGAAAAAGCAATTTCTGCCTCTTCTTTAAAACATTATTCGACCCTTTCTATAATTAATTACAATAGTGTTGCTTAACCCCAATGGGAAACTGAGAAGTATTTTCACATTCCATATATATATATGAAGATACAAGTCCTGTGCATGTAGTTCTATGTTTAATACCATAAAATATTTTATTTACCTTTTCAATCAAGGGCATTTCCTAAAGTTTCTCAATTCCTCACTTAGAATTCTCCCAATATTACACAATGATGGGTCATAACCTTTAACAGTAAACTCTTCATACAAGTGCCTAATACATCAAAATATCAATATTTTTCACCAAAGAAGTAAAATACAATGGATACTAACTTAGACGTGGTAAAGGAAAATGATGAGCTAGCTTCTAAATTCAGCAATCCATTGGTAGAAATGCTTAGTACATGATGAACAGAGAATTCTTACTGGCCCTATGATTTATGAGCTTTTTGGTATTAGTTGTACTCTACTTTTCAAACTCCAACATAATTACCTCTGTTCTGAACATCGCAGAATTCTAGTTAAAGATACATAGTTTCCTTCAACTGTCCCTTTGCTTACAGTTGGCACAGATTTTCTGCAAGCCACATATAAGGCACATGCTAACCAATGAAGATCATTTCCCTGTAAAAGAAAAGTAGTGTTTAGCGAATGACCTATATATATTTCAATATAAAAAATTCTTATGTTTAAATTGAAAGAGTAATTTATATATCTGTGGGAAACTGTATTTTCAATGATGGCCCTTTTCTTTGTGCTCTCTTATAATGTGACATTGACATTCTTGCACTGTGAGGTAGGAGTTGGTGTTTCCTCTCTCTCTCTCTCTCTCTCTCTCTCTCTCTCTCTCTCTTGCAGGACATGTGCCTTGGGAGTTCCAACATGGGAGTAGAACACCGTGGGCAAATTACTTACCATTCACAGAGACTCAATCTTCTTATTTGAAGACTATGAAAATTAAATGAGTTACAATGATAAATTATAGCACAGAAAATACAAGAAATTAAAAGATAAAATGCTATAACCATTGTTCTGTATTAAATATCACATAGCTTTATTTTCCATTGTACACTTCCATGAGACTGACATCCCACTGTTACTTTACAGCATAGTTGACTACAAGCTCCACAAAGGCAGGGATTTTTATGTTTTGTTCACTGCTCTATCCCCAGTACCTACAACAGTGTCTGGAAAAGAGTTGGTGATCATAAAATATCAAAAAGGTTTGACGATATTATGCTCAGTGAAATAAGCCAAGCTGAAAAAGACAAGTATCAAATGATTTCACTCATATGTGAGAGTATAAGAACAAAGAAAAAAACTGAAGGAACAAAACAATAGCAGACTCACAGAACCCAAGAACGGACTAATAGTTACCAAAGGGAAAGGGACTGGGGAAGATGGGTGGGAAGG
>JAQQAC010015468.1:30221335-30341048 GCA_029783875.1 Phataginus tricuspis
AAAAAGATAAATAAATAAATAAATAAATAAAGGTTTGACGAGTGAATAAATATCCATTCATTTATTGGGTAAACTAAGCATCTGAGATCAAAGTCTTTAAAAAACTGAGTAATCAAACATGTTTTCAAAAATAACTTACTAACCATCTATTATTCATCAGTTGCTTCTATAACCCTGAACTTCATGACTTGACCTCTATGAGTTGTAATACTTCAACTCAATGGTGATCGGGCTTGTTCTAATTTACAAGATAATCCCGAGGGCAAAATAAGGAGCTTATTTGGAGGTCCTTATGCTTATCACTAAGAAGAGTCCACCTCTTTGCCTGACCACAGGGACCACTGAAAAAGGAGTAAGAACATGGCCTATTCAGCCAGATCACGTAAGTATATAAAGGATCTTTGTAAACTCTAAAGCACTGTCCATGAGGTCTTTGTGTGTCAGAAACTACACATAGCCTTATTTAACCTTCAGAACAACTCTGTGAGGTAGGCACAAACATCTCAAGTTTACATATCACAAAACTGAGTTTTGGAGTGGTTAAGTAAATGGTCCAAAGTCACCTAAGTCTGCCACTATATTAGTAGCTTTCTTCCCCCTATAGACATAACAACGGGGGAGAAGGCACTGAGTTAAAATTATATTCATGCAAGAATAAACAAAATATAGCCTTAGTGACGCATAGGCAAAAACACCCTATTATAGTTCAATAATATTTTGGTTAGGCCTTCCCATTCTGAGCCTATTTGCTCCACTTCTTTCTACAAATTCTAAAACATAAACCTGTTTAAATGCCACACACACAGGCAGGCAGTCGAACAGCTGATAAACAATCTGGACTTCCGTGTCACTTCCCATTGGTCCATAAAGGGGAGGTGCTTACAGAGTTGAGCCTCACTGGCTGGAATGGCCATTTTTCTCAACTGCAAGCCCCGTCTGAAGAAAGGGACATACATGCTTAAATCTCAGCGACTATGAGTCCTGTGTAATGTCGGGGTGACTAAAAGATACTAAAGGTCATCGACTCGTTGACAAATGGGGGCTATATCCAGGTAGGCAGAAAGCCCATTTCATTTGCCCTGGGGAAGATTCGTCTTTACCTACACATACGTAAACACTGCCCGAAACTTATAAGAATTTGCTCAAACGAATGCAATGCCTGGACAAAGGCAATATAGTACCGTAGCAAAAGAACTGAAAAAGCAGCCTAAAAACCCAGAGGATAAACTAGGGTTAACCTCGGTGCGAACATAAGCAGGTCTCCTTCACTTCTGCGTACGGTCTTGACAGCTGCACTGTTCGCCCTGCCAACAAGGTAGTTGTATTTTGTGACCGTGACCCCAGCAGGACCTCAGCCTCTAGGTGCTTCTTTGGGACACGAGATGTCCCCCATTGGGGACACGAAAGGGAAAAGCAGCGAGACGCGCGGTTCACCTTCAGAGCTGCTAACAGCTTTTCGAAAGCCAGGTTTCCAGGACTAACGTGCGCAGAGAGAATTCCCAACCCTTTCAAAGCTGGGGACCCGGAGATCGGGGCCCGCCGGAGGGTTCCTGCGTGACAGCCCGACCCGGGATGAGGGACCCCATTCCCGCGGCGGACAGCCGCCACTAGGCCCGGAAAGCCCTCGTCTCCTCCCCCGGACGCACCTCCAGCGTGTAGCTCTCGCTCATGCTCCGGTAGCTGTCCCAGGCCTCGGCCCGCGCCGCCTCGTCCATGTTGAGGCGGCTGCACAGCTCGTCGAACCGCTGCTGGGTCTGAGGGGCCGGCGACCGGGCCGGCTGCGCGGCGTCCTCCGCCTCGCCGTCGTCATCCTCCTCCTCATCCGAGGCGGCTGCCGCTGGAGCGGGAGGCGGGGGCGGCGGGGACTGGTCGCCTCCTGACGGCATAGCGTAATCCTGGGCGGCCGGTCCTCAGGTGAGTCGAGGGCCGGGGCCCGCAGCCATTCAAACCGCGAAGCGTCCGCCCGTCGGTGGCCGCAGAGACTGCGCCGCCGCCGACGGACTAGACTTCACGTAGGCACCCATAGTTCTGGCACAGCCTGCTGGGAAATGTAGTTCCACATGGAGGCCCACGGGGGTCAAAACTGTTATTTCAAAAAGTCGGCTCACGTAGTCTCCTTTGAGCTGAGATAAAAGCTGCTTTTCTACATCTTAAGTACCTCCCCATCGAGACACAGCAGGGCTCTACTGATGAGAAACTATCGAAGAAACATTGACATCTGAAGGTTTAGTGTCCGAGTAGTCCCCAGAAATAATATTCATCACGTGGGTGTCTTTACCTAAAAAGTTAAGGGTAATAATAGAAGCCTGCCCGCCTAAGTTCAAATGTCGGCGTCGCTCCTAATTCCTAGTTGTTTCCTGTGTTTTAAATTTCATGTGAGCCTTTCAAGTAATTATTGGATTTTTTTAAAAACAGTAATTCTATTTTTCCCCAAAGGATGAATTTACGTTCACTGTGACGCGTTTGTACTATGCTCAGTCCCCCAATTGGCTCAATTTTTAATTTTATTCATATTTTGCTGTCTATTTTCATATATATACTAAACTGGAATCACTTTATTTCCAGTCCTCTTTGTTTTATAAATGGGTATAGTATAAAACATTTTCATGTTTAAGGAGATGTAACACATTGCTTTGCAGCTATGGGGTCACTTCTCTCTCTTCATTGTCCTTTGAACCCAGCCATCATACTGTGAGGAAGCCCAGGTCACATGGAGAAGCTTATTGTCAAAGATAAAGCTGGACATTAGTTAAAGGGGTGAAAACATTTTATTCACTTATTACTGTCAGTAAAGGAAAGAGCTGAGTTCCATTCCAATTTGTGCAATCCAAAGAGAGAGTAAAGGAATACGGGTGGGGAGAGAGCTGAGCTCAAGCAAAATAGGACAAAAGGCTGATGAGTGTAACTGCGAGTAGGCCAGCTGTGTCTGGTGATTTATCACAGGTGTTCTATCCTCCCACCAAAGCTGGGAAACGGAGGCCCTATCCTTCCTGCTAATTACATTTCAAAGGAATGGCTTTCAGGCTTGAGAAATACACTCCTGCTTTGTAGGGGAGACATGTACAGAGGAAAGAGTCACAACTGGAAGCCCTTTTTAGTAAATGCTGTATGGGAGGTCTGGAACCTGTCATCAGGTATTGGCTAGAATAAACAAACACTAAATTCTGGCAGCATTCAGCTTTCTCAGGCAGGTATTTTAAGTGGATGGTGGTGGGGGTTTGGCTGGAGTCACCCTAGGGCACACCCTTACACTGCTAGAAACCGTGCTAGAGTTTGCTCATCTCTTAGTGCAGAGGTTTGGGCCAGAGTTCTTCAGTTCTCACCATATGCACAGGACCTAAGGGCCCTGCCCCTCAGCCCTAGCCATGATGAATTAGCCAGTTTAGAAAAAGATCCTCCAGCCTTCAGTCAAGCTGTCCAGCCAATACTGTATAGAGCAGAGGTGAACATTCCCACTGATTTCTGCCCAAGTGCAGATTTGTAAGCAAAATAAATGATTAGTATTGTTTCAAGTCAGTTTTAGAATGGCTTGTCATGCAACAATAAATATTCAAACACCTATGAAGTGTTAAGACCTATATCTATCAATTATCACGAAGGAAAAAAAGTCACCTAATAATTGAATTTTTTTCTTGGTAATATTTTATGCCTCCACTAGTGTCACCTATAGAGTACAAAACTTTTAACCTTAAAAAGCTAAAATTTCTTAATAATCAACATTCACCGTTCCTTAAAAGATAAAAAAGGTTTAAGTCAGAGCCACTTTGGATGATGGGAATTGACTTGTACATGAGTGTAGCTCTGGGAGGCCTGGGAGACGTTCTCTTAACTCGATGAACGGAAGGAAGACAAGGGAACGGGCAGGTCGGGAGGAACGGTTTTATTGCTCACAACTCATCTGTCCCTCTGCTCCGCTAGCCAGCCCCCTGCTCTTTCTCTGCTGCCACAGCAAGTTCTCGCTTTCCCCACCCACCCCTTCCAGGAAAGAACTCCACTGGTCCCTAGTGACTGGCGGGCACCAGACCAATTAAGTACCAAGAACCGAGGAGAAAAGAGAATGGCTGTTTTCTCTCCATTGCTCCTGCTGTGGCCCTGCCCTGGCCCATTGATAGGCAAATAGGCCAGGGCCAGGCGAGAAATTCCAGATGAAAACCCCCATTTACCCTATAATGAGCAAGTTGTTAAGGAAAGAGTTGAAATCAGATTCCTACGTTATGCTTACTAACACTTGTTTCCCGTATCTTCCTAGAGGTTGGAGTGGACGTCTTAAAACACAAATCTGGTCACCTGTTTCCTCTGCTTAAATGGCTTCCTGCTACTCAGCCTTTTCCAGCTTCTGCCTCTGCATCCTCATTAAAAATTGCTTCCTCGCACTTTCCCCTACCTCTAAGTGGTCACTATTTTCCATCAGTCAAGTACCACCGTGTCAGTTTCTCAGCTCTCCCTATTGAATATTCTCAGGACAGTTATTATAGTCATGATGAATTATTTACGTCTGATTATGTTTCACATCTCTCGTCCTCATTATGCTTTAAGTGCTATTGAGAATACTAAGTGTGTCTGTTTAGTTCTATTCTGTGACCTCAGAGCCTAATACGATGCAGGAACCTGGTTGACTCACTGTGGGTATAGTGGGGTTCCTATGGCCAGGATCCTCGCTGAACTTAAACCACCTGATGATGTGACTGGCCTGTTGCTATGCTGCCGTTTCCATACCTTTAGGCAATAAGCCATTATTGTGTTAATAAAGAGTTCCGCCCGGTACTTTGCCTGAGACACGGTGGTGGGGCTGCAAGGCTGCAGGAAAGCGGAGCGGAGGCTGGAGTGGTGGCACCGCCGAGGACAGAGACCCAGAGGACGGCTGTGCGGGACGACTGTGCAGAGAAGCCCAGAGCACGGCTGTGCAGACAGAGGGACCCAGAGGCAGAGACCAGCTTGTTGCATCCGAAGCAGCAGTGATAACACAGACTCGCTCTGAGTGAACGGGATTCTAGTGACTGACCTGCCACCTGGAAATAAAGTTGGGTATAACCTTTTCACCCCAAGAACCCTTTGCTGTAAATTTCTTTGGTCACAGTGAATCTATAGCGAACTTCCCTGGGGCTGAAACTCATTTGCAAGACACTCACCATAATATTTATTGAATGAACCTCTGATGATAATTGAGATATATCTTGTTCTTACTGGAGCTTCAGATTTTGTGCATGTAAAATCTTTACTCGTGTTGTGACCTGATAGCCCAACAAAATGTCAAAGACCATAAATGGCAGCCATCTGCCTTTACATTATATATATCACCTTAAACCAAATGACTTAACTGTGAAACTTCACATAAAGTTTTTATATGACAAACCACAGTGGTCTTCAAACTTTTTGGTCTTGGCCCCCTAAAAGAATTACCAGCTAGCTTATTTTAAACTTGACATCTAAAAATTTTCATTCAAAGTTTGATCTGGTGCAAAGGATGTACTGTCCAGCATGTATCTTTAAATCTTTTAAAATGAAACGGTTGCCAAACTTTAAATATATCCAATGGACTCTAAATATCATAGTAGTTTGATATTACTATCATTTTTAAAATACATGAACAAAATTTTCTTCAGCGATTAAATATTCTATCATTCCTTTTTCTCCTTTACCTCATATTCCCATTCTATTACCCCAACAAAATGTTATCCTAATAGGTTTTGTGCTTCAAAGTCCTTTATTGATCTTTCATATTTCCTTTTGTTAGGCAGGAAAATAGATATGAGCGGGGTGGAAAGAGAAAAAGGCCAGAAAGTCCACTTAAAAAGACCCAAAATTAATCAATTAAAGCTCAAAAAGCCAAGAGTGACTTGGCCTGGAATGTTTGAATATTTCCCAGAGAAAGGAAGTACCTAGCACAGCCCATGTCTTTATTGTATTAATCATGCAGGCCCAGCTTACTTTTTTACCTTTACCTATAAGCTGTTTTTTTTTTTCTCCTTCCAGCCCTAATTAAGTTCTTTGTAACCTAGGCAACTAATTTAGCATGCAGGCCCAACCATAAACCACATAGTGAAAGGCAGGAAGGATTCCATTTCAATACCAAGGAAGTTAAAAATGTAAGATTCTTAACTTGCTCTTTAGCAAACAGACAGTAACTCAGCCCACCTTGGGGCTGGGCTGGCAGCCTGTTTGATCTGCGCCCCGACCAAGACGCCGGTTATCCCAGGGAGAAATCAGAGCAGTAACTTCCTGTATTAAGTTAATCCTAAGTATTCAAAGACCACTTAAAAGTCTGCACCCCAAGCCCTTAGTCACATCCCTAAAGAATCCTTAAAAGGGGAACCCCCAACCTTTCGGGGCGTTCCTCTCTCTGAGGTCGCCCGCACTTTCCAAGTGGGAAACCTTGTAACTTTAAACTCTCTTTTCAACATTTCAGGGGGCGCTCCTCTCTCTGAGGTGGCCCCACTTTCTAAGTATGTAACCTTTTAATCTTAAACTTCTCTCTCGAACCTTTCGGGGCGCCCCTCCTTGCTGAGGTCGCCGGCTGCACTTCTTCTCTAAGTAACTAAATAAAACTTACTCTGCTTCACTGCTGTGTCTCTGCCCTTCAATTCTTGGTCGCGGCGGGGCCAAGGACTGACGAGAATACACAACGCTCCCCTAACACTTTCAGCAAAAACTCTATATACACATTAATTTTGCAAGTATCCTTCTGTTTATTCTTTTATGTCAGATTCATTGAGGTATAATCTGCATGAAGTAAAATTCGCTCTTTTAAGTGAACAGTTCTATGAATTTTGACAAATACATAGTCATGTTCTCCATGATCAAGACATACAACATTTCTATCACCCTAAAGGTTTCCAAGTGTCCCTTTGTAGTAAGTCCCTCCTTTCATAGCCACTGATCAGCCCCTGAAACTGATCGGTTTTCTGTCCCCATGGTTTTGCCTGTTTTCAAAAATGCCACATCAGTGAATTATACAATATGCAGCCTTTGAGTCTGGCTCCTTTCCACTTAGCAGAATGCCTTTTCCGTTCATCTAAGTTGTTGCATGTATCAGTTTGTTCCTTTTTATTGAAAACTAATTTCCCTTGTATGACTCTTCCAGCATTTATATACCTGTTAGGGGAGCGTTGTGTATTTTCCTCGGTCCCTGTCCCCGCTGCAACAAAGAATTGAAGGGCAGAGACACAGCAGTGCAACAGAGTAAAAGTTTTATTTAAAGTTACTAAAAGAGAGAAAAAGTGCAGCAGGCAACCTCAGCGAGGAGAGGCGCCCTGAAAGGTTCGAGAGAGAAAGTTTAAGATTAAAAGGTTACATACTTAGAAAGTGCGGGCGACCTCAGAGAGAGGAGCGCCCGAAAGGTTGGAGGTTCCCCCTTCTAAAGATTCTTTAGGGATGTGACTAAGGGCTTGGGGTGCAGTCTTGTTAAGTGGTTTTTGAATACTTAGCATTAACTTAACACAAGGAACGTCCTGCTCTGATTTCTCCCTGGGATACCGGCGTCTTGGTCCGGGAGCAGATCAAACAGGCTGCCTGCTCAGCCCCCAAGGTGGGCTGAGTTACTGTCTGTTTGCTAAAGAGTAAGCTAAGAATCTTACATTTTTAACTTACTGGGTATTAAAATATAATCTTTAAGATGTAATCTTTCCTGCCTTTCTCTATGTTGTTTATGGCTGGGCCTGCATGATTAACACAATAAAGACATGGACTATGCTGAGGAATATCAGCATATCTGGGGAATGTTCAATATCCTTTATCTGGGGAATATTCAAACATTCAAGGCCAAGTCACTCTTGGCTTTTTGAGCTTTAATTGATTAATCTTGGGTCTTTTTTTTAGTGGACTTTCTGGCCTTTTTTCTTTCCACCCCGCTCATATCTATTTTCCTGCCTAACATACCCATTCAGCAGTTGAAGACATCTTGCTTGTTTCCACTTTTTGCCAATTATGAGAAAAGCTGCTGTAACATTTATGTGTGATTTTGCACGACACAGTTTTCATTACTCTTGGGTAAATACCTAGGAGTGTGCTATGGATCTGAGCTTTGTGTCCCCCAAAATTTATATAGTAAAGCCCTAACCTCCAATGTGATTATATTCCAGGAATACTTTGAGTAGGTAAGTAAGGTTAAATGAGGTCGTAAGTGCAGGCCCCTAATCCAATCAGATTGGTGGCCTGCTAAGAAGGGCACATGCACACACGGAGGAAAGACCAGGCGAACACCCATCGAGAAGCTGCCCAAGCAGACGAAGACAGAGTGGTATTGCAGGGTTGTATGGTTAAATATGAAACTTAAGAAACTGCCGTGTCTTTTTCTAAAGTGGTTCTATCCTTTTGCATTCCTACCCACATTTAAATTAACATATATTTCCTTTGATTATAAAGCTCTAAGTATTAAATTCCTTTCGGATTGAGTGATCAGAGGGCTGTCATTGAGACGGTGGCTCCAACTGTTTGCAGTGTCTCCCCCCAAAAATCAATAAAAGGTGTGTTGCAGCCAGCAAAACTTTTGAATTTCCACTCGAGGGTGTCAACTACTCAGGCAGTGCTGGTGAGGCTGTGGAGAAAAGGGACCTCTTGGGCACGGTGGGTGGGAATGTAAACCAGGGCAGCCACTATGGAAAGCAGTAGGAAGTTTCCTCAAAAATAAAAAATGTAACTCTCTCATACACTCCAGCAATCCCACTTCTGGGTATTTACCCGAAGGAAATGAAATCACTAACTCTAAAAGATCTCTGCACCCCCATATTCACTGAAGCATTATTTATAATAGCCAAGATATGCAAACCACCACATAAGTGTACATTGATGGGGGTGTCAGATTTTACAAGCATGTTCTCTGCCTTCACAGAGCTTGTTAACCCTTGAGGAAAACACATCTAGAACAAACAATTGTCAACTGTGAATATATTATACAAAAGAAATTCAGGGAGCTATAGGAGTATACCACAAAAGATCTTCTACAATAGCATTCCCCATTCTCCAGGAGATAGTCACCAACTTAACTGCTGTGTTTTCTGTATAGTTTAACCACTTATATATATATATATATATATGTACGTCTGAACAATGTGTGCTGTGGTTTGAAAAACAGTAGCAAGCATAAACAGCTGTATCAGGAAAGGACATTATTGCTTTTCCTTCTTGATCGAAGGCTCCCAAGAGCAAGGAGGCTGAACAGGGGCTCAGGGACAGGATCTGGCTTTACCTTCTCAGGGAATTTATGCGGTTCCCCTGCTGGGAAGTCAGTGGGCAAGGGCACGAGTGAGTCCTGGGAAATTGAATTCACTATGGCTGGAGGATCTGTTTAGGTGGCTGTAAGTCAGGGGCCAGATGTCCAGCAGGAATATATATGGTCAGAGGAAGTGGGCTGCTCCGTGTGTTCAGTTGTAAGCTTGCCAAAAGCTCTTTTGGCTCCCAGGAATAGGGCAAGGCCAGTCTGTGGGTGACATGGGTCCCTTGCCGACTGAGGCCAGCAGGGCACAGCATGGAGAGCAGGAACTCATCAGCCCATGTGAAGGCAAGCCAAGGGCAGAGAAGGTCTGAGGGATCTGGCCGGTGCATCCAGCCCCAGTTAGAAAAGGCACACTATGGCTGCAGGGACTTTTTGATGACATACTGGTTTCTGGAGTCACACACTGTTCCAGTCTGAACGGGTGGTCCTGTCCATCCCTCCTATATGTATGCCCCATATCTGAAAGTATTCTGCTCAAAATATTCTGAAATCACTTGATGATGTGTTTTGGTGTGGATTTATTTTCATACATTGTGCTGGATGTTACGAAGTACTCACATCAGGAAATTCTGGGAAATCTTCTTCAATGATTTAGTTTATGAATATTCTTTCATTTTCTCTATTGTCTTTTCCTGGAACTCCTATTATTTGAATGTTGAGCCTTCTAAATTTCTCTTACAATATATATATATTTTTATCTTCCAAGTCTTTGCCTATTTTCTGAAACATTTTCTCAACTTAGTATTCCTATTTAACATTTCTATTGAGTTTTCATTTGTTACCATGTTTTTACTTTATGAACTTTTTGTTCTCTGAAACATATAATATACATATCCTGTTGTTATATATATTATATATATGCTAATAAACATTTTTCTTTTTTTCTACCTATCGATGCAATATGTTCTCTTCTCTTTGGAGACTTCTGGAAAGAATTTTTCTCTCTGCAAAGTTTCTGTGCCTTGTGTTTTTGTTTGTCTGTTTAGGTTTCTGTCTTCAATGTTAAGTTTTCCTCAGATGTCTGGTAGATCTTGGCAATCTGCTCCTAATTAAAAATTGGGGAATAAAAAGCTTCCAGCTGTAAATAGACATGAGGTTTCTTTTTAGGGTGATATAAATGTTCTAAAATTGGATTGCGGTCATGATTGTATAAGTCTGTAAATACACTAGAATCCACTGAATTGTATACATATAATGGGTGGATCTGTGGTATATAAATTATATCTCAATAAAGTGTTATTCTGGAAAAAGCTAATAGGAAGCTCTGAATATGTGCATGAGGCTTGATGACTGTCGGGCAAGTTTTTCAGTCTTGGACTGTTGATATTTGCCCCTGCTATTTGTCGCTGCTAATTCTTTGTTGTCGGGTGGGAGGTAGGGACTGCCCTGTGCACTGTATGTTGTTCAGCAGTGCCTCTTGTATCTACCTAGGAGCGGCCTGTGAAACACCCACCCACCCCAAGCTGTGACACCAAAGTGTCTTCAGACATCACCAGATGTCCCCTGGGGAGGAAAATTGCCCCCCAGTGAGAACCACTGCCAAAGGGTGATCAGCGTGTGCTATTTGCTGGAAACTGAAAATATTTTTTAAGTATTTTCTCAGGAGAAAATTAGATTTTCCAGGGAAGTGCCTTTTAATCTCCTGCTACGAAATATGAGTATAGATGCCAGAATTCTGGAAGCCAAGAAATGGCTCATGATATCTGTGTTAAGCTCTTAGTATCAGTCACTTAATCCTTTTGTTTTCATATGGTACCTACATCCTCACCTGCGCCAAGAGTCCCCCAGGCCAGAAACACCTTTCCAAATAACAGACGTGTAGACTTTTGCTAATATGAGAGAAGGACTGTCAGTGCAATGATTGGGGGACAGGTTCTAAGGCTTTAACTTTTTTTGTAACGGCTGCTTTTTTATCCTTAATTGTACATGAATTTAGTGCTGTTCATTCCTGGACTTTTTCAGGATAAAGAAATGCACCTTGGGTTAATTTTCAGCTTTTCTTACCACCAATTTGGGATTTAGCTTTTTTGGAGTCTTTTGTCTGTTTTCACTGGCCTATTTTCTCTAAAGTTTCTGAAATTCTGCTATTTTTTCCTCTTTTCTTTGTACTATGAGTTTGTCATTGAAAAAATATTCCCTTTACTGCAATTTAATGGTATCTGTGAGAATGCAAGATTATATGCATATGTTCAACCCAACACCTTAATCCAGAAAATGGGCATACAAAAGTAACAGGGTTTGTTGATGCTTTGGGTATGGAGGGGTGAGAGAGGGGGTTAGGGATAACAAAGGTATGAGGTCTGAGCGACTAAAGGTATGGATGAGAGTAGTAAAAAGTCTACTTCTGGACATAATACATTTGAGATATCTTTTGGATATCCAAGTGGAGATGTCATGTTACAAATTAGATGTACTAGTCTGGAGTCGAAGTGGAAGTCAGGGATGAGATATAAATTCTGTAGTCTCATCATTAGATGGATTTAACACCAAAGACTGGATGAGATCACCTTGGGAATGAATGCACAGAGGAGGAAAAGAGGTTCCAGAACTCTTGCTTTTCCTCATGTCCCCAGGAGCTACTCTTAGTAGAAGGAGTTGCTAGCTAGTTTGAGCCTCATGGATCTGCAAAATGGGTAGATGGAGGAGGCAGAGGCTTCTTTATCTCAGTGGGAGCTCCACATAGGCCAGGCTGTTTGAACGATGATGGGAGAAAATGTGGGTGTTTACTAAGGTGTTACAATTAAAAAGATTTCACATTGAGTTTGTACATTTCCTGTCACTTTTCAAAAACAACTTTATTGCGATACGATTCCACATACCATACAATTCATCCATTTGAAGTATACAATTCAGTAGTTTTTAGTATATTCACAGTTACACAACAAAACAAAATGTTCTATAACATTTTCATCATCACATAAAGAAACCCCATACTCATTAGCAGTCCAATGCCCCCAGCCCTGGGCAACCACCAATATAATTTCTACCTGTATAGATTTGCCTATCTAGAAATTTCATATAAATGAATCATATAAGATGTGGTCTTTTGTAACTGGATTCTTTCAGCATGTTTTCAAGGTTTATCCATGTTGCAGTATGTATCAATACTTCATGCCTTTTTGTTTCTCTATAAATATTCCATTATATGAATATATCACATTTTATTTATCCATTCATCTGTTGATGGACCTTTGGGTGTTTATCTTTTTGGGCTATTATGAATAATATTAGTATGAACATATGTATATAAGTTTTTGCATGGGTATGTTTTTATTTCTTTGGATATTTACCTAAGGATAGAACTGTTGAGTCATAAGGCAAGACCATGAGGAATTGTAAATTGTGTTTTAAAGTGGCTACAATTGTACATTCCCTCCAGCAATGCATGAGAGTTCTGATTTCTCCACGTCTTTGATAACACTTTTTACTGTCTGTCTTTTCAATTCTAGCCATCCTAAGAAGTGTGAAGTTGTATCTCTTCGGTTTTGATTTGCATTTATCTGATGGATAACAATGTTGAGCATCTTTTCATGTGCTTACTGGGCATTTGTATATGTTCTTGGAAAAATGTCTGTTCAAATCTTTTGCCCATTTTACAGCTGGGTTTTGTCTCTGTTGTGGAGTTGTAGGAGTTCTTTATGTATTCTGATACAAGTCCTTTATCAGATATATGATTTGCAAATATCTTCCTCAGTTCTGTGGGTTGTCTTTTCACTTTCTTGAATAGCTTTGAATAACTAAAGATTTTTTTATTTTGATGAAATAATTAATTTTTTTCTTTTGTTGCTTGTGTTTTTGGTATTGTGTCTAAGAAGTTTATGCCAAGCCTAAAATCACAAAGATTTGTTCCTATATTTTCTTCTAAGACCTTTATAGTTTTATCTCTGTTACGCTATGCTCTATTCTACATTTTGCGTGTGGTATAGGGAAAGGATGCAACTTCATCCTTTTGTATTTAGATATTTAATTACTCTGAATATGTTTTCCCCTAATGAATTATCTTGGCACCCTTTTCAAAAATCAGCTGACCATGAGTATAAGGCTTTATTTCTGATCTCTCATTTCTGTTCCATTGATCCTTATGTCTACCCTCATTCCCATACTACACTGTTTTGATTGTTGTGGCTTTGTGGCATGTTTTGAAACTAGGATATGTAAGTAACCCAATTTTATTCTTCTTTTTAAAAATTGTCTCGGCTATTCTGAGTCCTTGCATTTCTATATGAATTTTAGGTTTCAGCTGTCAATTTCTGCAAAGAAACCAGATGGAATTTTGATACAGATCACAATGAATCTGTAGATCTGGGGAGTCTTGCCATTTATTTCGGTCCTCTAAAAATTCTTTCAGCAATGTTTCATAGTTTTCAGTGCACAAGTTTTGCATTTGTATGTGCTTTGTACTACTTTTGTTAGGTTTATTACTAAGTATTTTATTCCTATGACACTATTATAAATGGATGCTATTATAATTTTCTTAATTTCATTTACTGATTGTTCTTGTGTATAGAAATACAATTGATTTTTTTATATTGATCTTGTATCCTGCAAACTTGAACTTACTAGTTCTAATTTTTTTTTTAGTGGATTCCTTAGGGTTTTCTATATACAAGATCATGTCATCTGCAAGTACAGTTTTACTTGATGCTTCCCAATCTGGATGCCTTTTTTTTCTTTTTCTTGCTTTTACCTTCCTGGATAGAACCTCCAGAACAATGCTGAATAAAAATGGCAAGAGTGGACATCCTTGTCTTGATTGAGAAAATATTGTTATCATTTAATATGGTGTTAAATGTGTTTTTCATGGATGCCTTTAAATTAGTGATTCAACCTATTATAGTTTTTATTTCTTCTTGATACAGTTTAAGTAGTTTTTCTCAGAATTTTCGCATTTCATCTAGATTACCTCATTTATGGACATTCAGTTACTCATAATATTCCCTTATTATCCTATTTATTTCTGTAAGGTGGTAAGAATGGTGTCTTTTATTTTTGATTTTAATAATTTGAGTCTTATTGATCAGTCTAGCTAAAGGTTTATCAATTAAAAAAACTTTTTTAAAGAACTTTTGTTTTCATTAATGTTCTCTATTTTCTATTTCATTAATTAATTAATGCTCTAATCTTTATTTCCTTCTCCATGCTGTGGGTTTAGTTTGAGGTTTCCCTAGTTTCTTAAAGTGAAAGGTTGATTTTTTTCCCCAGTAATGTAGACATTTTCTGCTGTATATTTCCCTTTATGCATGCTTTGGCTCCATCTCATGTTTTGGTATGTAACATGTTTGTGTTCATTAATTCCGAAGAATTTTCTAACTTCTCTTGAGATTTATTCTTTGACTCATCAGTTATTTATGATCATGCTATCTAATTTCCACATATTTCCAAGATTTGTTACTGATTTGTAATTTCATTCCACTGTGGTTGGAGTATATACTTTGTATGATTCATTCGTTTTAAATTTGAGACTTGTTTTCAAGACTTACCATATGGTCTATCCTGGAGAATGGTCCTTGTGTGCTTAGAACGTGTATCTTCCTATTGTTGGGTAGTGTTCAATAGATGTTCCTTAGGTCTAGTTGGTTTATTATGTTTGTTTTCTTGCTGATCCCTTTATCTGCTTGCTCTGTTCATTACCGAAAGTGGGATATTGAAGTCTCCAATGATTATTGTTGAAGCGTATGTTTTTTCAATTTTGTTTTTAATGTATTTTGTGCCTTTGTTGTTAGGTGCATGTTTATAATTGGATTTTCCTGCTAGAGTGAGCCTTCTGCCATCATAAAATGTTTTTTTATTTCTAGCAGTCTTTTTGTTTTAGTCTATTATGTTTTATTAGTATAGCCACTTCAGTTTTCTTATGGTAGGTATGATCTAAATAATTCATTTATACGATGCAGGCATGTCAGATCAGTGGAGAGATTATATACTAAATGGTGCTGGGACATTGCATAACTATTTGGGAAAATTCAAACTAAGATTCTTATGTTATACTACATGTCACCAAACTAAACTCTAAGTCAACAGACATTAAATATTTAAAAAATTAATTAAGGTAAATATGTATAGGATTTGGGGGTAAAAAGACTTTCCTCTGTAAAAATGTCAAAAACTTAAATCTGAAAAGATGGAATATTGAAATGGCCACATGAAAACATAAAACTTGCACATAAAAAAAGGCTAATTGGGAAAAATATTTACTACTTATGTAACAGATACTGCACAAGGAACATGAATAGTTAATCCACAGAAAACAAAGGCCTTGTGAAGAGATGACTTTATATTACTAATCATCAAAGAACTATAAACTAAGAGTCTTTTTATCTATCAAATTGATAAAGATTAAAAAATATTACAAAGTACAATGTTGCCAAGAAAACATAGGGAAGTAGTTTTATGCTCTGCTTTTAAGGCATAAAATAATCCAATTAGTCTTAAAATTTGAACTATTTCATGACTAGTTTTTATTCTAATGAAAAGTCTTAAGTGTATGCAAAGATATAGCTACAAACACATTATTGTTTAATTATCCCCAAAGTAAAAAAATATCTAAATGCTTAATAATTGAGTATTAATTATAATGCATCTATATCGTGGAATGAGAAAGTCCTTAAAAAGTGTTGTGGCAGATTCTTTAATGACATGGAAAGATTATGATAACATAAAGGTTACAAAATGGTATGTGCAGTATAATCCCATTCTTATTAGAATAATACATACGTATAGGCAAAGGAAAATGATTCAGAGGTTAGAGACTAACCTGAGTGTTCAACATTATTGGAGTTATTTTGTGCTTCCTGTACCCCTCTCCCTTTCTCCCCCACCCCCTCAGATTTCATATATATATATGCCTCTTACCTTTTTATTAAGAAAAAGGAAGATTAAAAAATTCATCAAGATGTTATTTTTGCCTATTAATTTGGCAAGCATTATTTCAAAAGACAATACACAGTATTGGTAAGGATTTGGGGTAAATGAGCATGCACAAATTGTATGCTGCTAATGGTAGCATAAATTGCTACCAATGGCATCATTGTAAACTTGGCAACACAAATTAACATCCTTAACAACAAAGGAAGCATTTTCACACTAGGGATTAAGGAAATTGTTAAGGATGGATCAAAAAATTCATATATAAACCTTAAATGTCCATTTTTAAGTACATGGCTAAATAAATTACATCTGTATGAGCCAATACGACCTATTAAATAAACATCACATTTCAGGATAGTGACATAGGTCAGTATGTTAAGGGCAGAATAGTACTATGTTCATATAATATTGAATATGAAATGTATTAGCTTCCTAGGGTTACCATAACAAATTGCCACAAACTGGGTGGCTTAACAGAAATTTATTCTTCCACAATTCAGGCCAGAAGTCCAAAATCAAGGTTAGCCCAGTTGGTTCCCTCTAGAGGATTTGGAGGAAAAACTTCAATGCCTCTTTCCTAGCTTCTGGTGGTTATTGGTAATCTTGGTGTTCCTTGGCTTATAGCTCCCTCATGGCAGCCTGTTGCCCTATGACCTTCTCCAGTGTCTCTGTGCATCCCCTCTTCTTAGGACAGCAGTCATTGGATTTAGGACCCACCCTACTCTAGTATGAGTACATCTAACTAATTATATTTGCTAACACTCTATTTCCAAAGAATGTCTCTTTCTGGGGTTCTAGGTTGAAATGAATTTTTGTAGGATGATATTCAATCCACTACATGTATAAAACATACATATAGAAAGATTGGATATCTATATGAACATTATATATCTTAGGGTGGATTTACAAATGATTTCAGTATTTTTCTCAGTGCTTTTCATTTCGAAATAAATAGCTTATATGGAGTTGCATTTATGTAGAGATTAAGTTCTAAATTTACTGTTTAAGGTGAACGTTACTTGTAGTAAAAAGTCACTTTCTCCTATAGCTCAAAAATATAGAATACATCATTTTTTATGTAGTGTTATCTTCTGTCAAAAACATTCAGCTAATTCTCTCTCTACAGTGCTGGTATATGTTACTGTTCCTCTGTGTGAGCACTAGATGAAGTAGTTTCTTTGTGTTTACATGCTAAATTGTATGGAAAAGAAGAAAAGGCTTTCTAAGCATGAAAGTATATATGAGTGTATGATGAGACTCCACTGTTCTATTCTTGAATTAGAGGAAAACGTTTACCAAAAACACTACAAACAATGGTGGTGAATTAGGAAAGAATCTTTAAAACCAAGGGAAAAAATACAGATTTTCAAAATGGATTCCTTTCAGAGGTTAGGTATACATTTGAGTGAGTCTTTCTGGATTTCATAAAGGTCTTATGGAAGAAAAATTAAGGAAATAATGATATTGTGAATACAATTATAGCCTACTTCTGTTTTTAAAAAGTTCTTCTAAAGTATATTTTCCTTTAAAAGATTTATGACTGGTTTCTTCCATAACTGGAGTAAAATAAATTATATATGAAATTCAATAAAAAAATTATTGTCATGTACAGAGGCTGACATCATGGGTAGTCAAAGAATATGTTTAATAAAAAATAATTAAACTTCCATTTGCTCTATAGAACATCATAGAAAGTAATTTAATAAATTACAAATGACTTCTTAAGACGTTTGCTCAACTACAGAAAGCAAATTCAGACTACACAAAACACAACTGGTAAATATTGCAAATGTCCAAAAGAAAAATTGGACTAAGACTTGAATCATGAAACCTGAAACAAGGGCTATAAATACAAGGCAATAACAGCTATAATTCTTTTAGTAACTACCAACACATAACTTGGATATCCTTTCAACTGCAACTTTAGTATTATGTAATTCTACTGATTCTTGTCCTTATAACCCTTAACCTTACACAACCATATTTGCATTTTTTTTTAAAACTGATAGCTGGACTTTTACCCTAATCAATACTAAATAGAAGTATCTTGAAACCTAAGAGAATGTTTAAAGTTTGTATTAGCCTTAATGCTTTGAAAACTGCAATTGCCTTATTACATAGAAAGAGAATCACTAAGATGTTAACCAAATTCATTTGACCATAATTAGGAAAATACTTTATCTCATAAATTTGATATAAATTAGATTTTAGTGACAAGACCTAAAGTTTTTTTTTTTCTTTTTTTCTTTTTAAATTGGGGAAAGAAAGGAATAAAGATCATGTGGATACAACTCAAGGGAGGGAAGGGAAAGATGGATGGTATTAAAATACTCCACCAGCAAACTAAGTTAACTGTGTTTGAAAACTTTGGCTATCTCGTAGGTGTATTGTAGTTAAACAAAAGTGCAATACTGAAAAGGGAAGATACTAAATATGTAATATATCATTTTCATGATGAAGACTTACTACCCACTTCTCCTGGATGGGCATTAGAGTGACTATTGCTGAGACATTGCATAAAGGACTACCAATTCAAAGTACTATTTTGGGAGAATACCAAAATCAACACAATCCAAATGGAACTTAAATAATTTTGTAAATACATATAACACTGTCTCTCTAATAAGGGATTAGTTATTTTTACATAACTGAAATATAATTTACTGGTAAAGGTCTTGGAAAATCCAATGTAATTACTTAATTCATGACAAAGCAACAGAGTTCTATCAAAACATACTGATTATTTTCTGTGGGAGAGAAGTGGGGTGTTTTTTTCCCCTAAATTTATCCCCTTACAACTTTATCACTGACTTATTTAAGCATCAGAAAAATGCTAACATTTATCTCTCCCCAGAATGTAAATTGTATTTTATGTCCACTTCAGTTTTAATTGTTTTAAATGTTTATGAAGTGAACCTGGACCTCTTCACCTTGTCAGAATAATAGCAGCTTTAGCAGGAGAAATTGTGTGACAAATCAAATAGCAGACAAATTTTACATGGTAAAGGGTTCTAAGAAATTGATCAGAAGCCTTGGGCTTCATTTTTGTGGTTTACAGATATAAGTTGTATATATTTTTGAGATTATTCAAAGTGCATTTTCACAATGGGCAACTCAGTATATTTAATATAAACTGATAATCCAACACTGATTCTGGGCAACATTTAGTCTGCTTACACCTAGAAACTCAAAATGAATTTAGACTATCTGCATATTACTTTACCACTGTTATCTATTAATTTTGAAATATTTCCATGACATAAAACACAAATCTACACAAATAAAGCAAACAAACAATTTCTTTTACATGAAGTATGCTGTGTTCAAAGTTATTTTCAGTGGCATTTCATGAGTTTGCCTTGTCTGAACCCTGGGAAGAGACATTACTCATCTGAGAAATAATTATTTCTAATAGGAGGCCAAACTTTGAAAAGTTAAAACTATGTCTAGAAGGTGCCAAAGTCACATGACACAGGATTATTTTATGACTTAATTTTACTGATATTGGAGTAAGCTCAGCAAAAATCAAGTCATATTTCTTGCCAGATTAACATGTTATATAGGATGTGTTTAAAAAACCCCTGAAAACAAGTATAGAATTAGAAACGAATGTAAACTTCCTAAACTAACTCAGCTGAGGTAACAGGTAGCCAGTTAAATTGGCTGATTGGGAAACTTATTTCTTCTTTAAAACACACTTGTACCTGAATTGGAAACATCAGCAGTGCATCACACTAGAGCATTTTCATGTAATTAAAGCAATGGATGGTGATGTAGATTCTACAGCTTTCATGACATTCATTAGCTGCCCAAATTATTGCTGAGTTTTGATCTGTAAATTATAGGTGTCAAGGAGGCTGTAAAACTATATTCAAATTAAATCAGTAATATGCATAAAGTATTCTGTGTTCACTGCAAATATATTAAATATACAACTCTTATTGAGCATAATTTTCATAAAATTAACCCCCAACAAAATTATAATGCCTTTTGTTGTAATTTTACACCTTTATGTATTTGATAGTACATACGAGTTCAGAAACTTAAGAAATATTACATGCAAAACGTCTCTGAAAGCAGTTTGCACTTCTAAACAAATAACTGAAATGTTCGGTAAGTTATTGATGCACTCAATACTGGGGTATTTACAATGAATAATTAAAGAAAAAATATCCAAAATCAGTTCATAATTTAAGTGCAGTCTGGGAATCAGTCTTCATTGCTAGAATCTGAATCCTCAGATGACGATGATGTACTATCAGATCCAGATGAAGCATCGGCTTTCTCTGAACCCTCATCTGTGCTGTTTTCATTGAGGGGACTTGGGTCAGTTCCCCCTTTGTCTTCCTGATCTCTAACTCTGGAATCTTCTTGCTTTATTTCTACAGACTTAGATGAGCCTAAGTCACTCTTTTTGTTTTTCTGTACATCAAAAGTATTGGACTGAGACAAAGTTGGAACATGAAGATTAAGGCCTGGAGTGAGAAGCATCCCTGGATAAAGTATGTTAGAAAGTAACAGAGGGTTAAGAGCTAACGGGCTGGCAGCTGCAGCTGTGTTTAATGCAGCAGTAGAGGATGCTGAAGGAGAACTTGTCACACAGTTTTCTCCACCATTCTCTGAATTTTGGCTCTCTGTCCTTTCTTTTTTTCCTTCTAGCTCCTTAGAGTCATTTCCCTTTTTTCCTTCTGTTCCAGATTCTGTAGGCTTTGTCAGGAGTCCTCCCATGCCCAACAGATTTGGCAATCCAGTCATTCCTGACAGCAACATGGGGAACATGGCGGCCATGTTTTTAGCTTCTCCTCCGGAAGAAAGGCCGGGAGGCATTCCCATTAGTCCTGCAGTGACCTGCAGTGACTGCAAGTTCTGTAGGTTTTGTTGTAAGGCCTGAAGAGTGGAGAGATCCATGCCTGGAAGTAATCCATTCGCTAGCAGAGGGTTGCCTGGAACCCTGGAGGTGGTTGCGGCTGCAGCTGCAGCTGTGGCCTTCACAATTCCACTTTTAGGCCTCCTCCCTCGCCTGCTTACTTCCTCTCTCACAACAGGACCAGTGAGAATACGTTCATACATACTTTCTGGAAGAAATCCCTAAAAAAAAAAATACAAGTTACAAATAACTTATTAAAAATAGTTAATTATTCATAAATGTATTCAGTATTGATGTAATATAATCAATTGTGAAATAGATAAGCTAATTTCATAATATTGTAGGTAGTGGCTTGGAACAGCTCTCCCACTTCTCATTTTGTCAGAGGATAAGAGCAGAAAGGGGCCTCTAGTCTTCTTTCATATTGTGAGGTGTAAGTTTGTAGAACAGTTCTATAAAATGGAGGGTCCAAAGGAATTTGCTCATGAGGGTTACTTCTATACCCTTACATGTTTTATACCAACTGCTATGGAAGACCACAGAAGTGCCCCTCTTTTAATATGGAAGAATAATAAGGAAAGGACAAAGGATGTAAGTAAAAGGTTAAGATTAACATGAGATGCTACATATAATCTTATGATTATCAGTTTGAGAATAGGGGAGATTGAGCCAAGCTGAAAAGGATACTTAACAGGGAGGAAGAAAAATCACTTGGCTTAAAACAGAAGTACATCTGTAGGCCAGGACAATGGAGAGCCAGCCATCTATCATACTTTCTTTAACTGTCCCATAATTTTCTGAGGCTCAAAACTCCTAGAAGTTTTAGGAGTTTAGAAACTCTAGACCAGCACTGTCCAATAAAAATACAATGTAAGCCACACATGTAATTTAAAATTTTCTAGCTGCCACATTAAAAAAGGTAAAACAGAAACAGATGACATTGATTTTAGTAATACAGTCTATTCATAATATAACCAAAACATTACTTATTAGTCTATGAAAATTGGGATATTTTATATTCTTTTTTCCAAATTAAATCTTCAAAATCCAAACTTGTGTTTTACACTTACACCTCTTACTTCAGATTTGTCTGTATTTCAAGTGTTCCACAGCCATAGGTGCCCAGTGCCTATCTGTTTGTGACAGTGTAGCTCTAGAGGGTGGTTTAAAAGATTTTCATGGGGTTCTTTTTAAACTGTTTTGAATCAATCAACTTATTCTCTTTAGAAAAGCATTAAGCTTCAAGTCAGAAAACATAACAACAACAACAAAAAGAAAAAAACCATAATTTCCCCATTCAGAGATAACCATGCTTAACCACTTCAGAATGTATGCTTCCACATTTTCCCTTGTGCACACATACAGACTCTAAAATTCTCACCACCTCCCTTTCTAAAATAAAAAGCAGAATCATATGGAATATAGTTTTATAACCTGCCTTTTTATCTGGACACCTGTAGAAATAATAGCTATTATTTATTCAGTATTTACCACATGGCTAGGCTTTGCTTATCTACTATCCACGTTAACATTGTGAGCTTTTTCTGTCATCATTAGATGTTCTTCTAAGATATAATTTTTAAAATAGTTGCATAATTTTCCAATATATGATAGACCATTAGTATATTTGCAATTTTTTACTACTATACTATGATGAATATATATATATATTTCTTTCCCCACATCTTTGATTATCCTTTATGGCATTGGTCAGAGTATCTTAAAGATTAAAATAAAAACAGGTTAAGTATATACTGACCCTGCATTCTAACTCAACAAGCATCTGAGAAATTTGTAACATGTTCTGCAAAATAAAAATTGTGAACTAAACCACAGTGTTACATGTTCATGGGATATTTTGTTAATCCTTAACTTAAAATTCAATCTAAAATACAATTAAATGGCATCTAATTTTTAAAATGATATCTGAGTTATTATTTATGAAATACTCACAGATTGCTTAACAACATCGCCCCATTCAGGAGCTACTCCATACTCTGAATTTTCTTTCAGGAATCTACATAAATCTTTCAAAGGGGGAGCAAATGCACCTCCAACCTATAAATGAAAAACAGATTGTTAGACACTTAAAAACAGTATTAAATATGGAGACAGTTCTTTTTCTTTTTTAAAAATCATTATTTAATTCTTTGAAGTTATTAATTCTTTAAGGTTAATAATGGTCTTACATCTTTGAGAGGAAGTTCATTTGCAATCAATCTCACACCAAAGCCTCCAAATCCAGGATCACGACAGCACAAAACATATTATGTAGTTTCTCAACATGTCACTTGGTCTATTTTTTGTCTTTATTTTCATTAGGTTAGAAAATCCTACCTCCAATTACAGGACATCTGAAATTGTAGCATGTTCTGGAAGCTCTGGCAGATCATTCTGGATACAGAGTTTATTTCTTTAAAATCATGTACTCCTTGACAATCTTTACTATGTTAAAAAGAATTACCACACCCATAAGGACTATTAATATACTACATAAACGTGGCAATGTTAATATTTTAACTGTTTTAAGTAGAGTAGCTAGAACAGTATGATGAGTAACTACCAATTCCTGTGCAGTCACTATTTGGATAGGCAGCACAGACTGGTTAAGAGTACATACACACCTTTTGACATCAGACTTACTAGCCATGTGAACTCAGGCAAATCAATAAATCTCTGAGCTTTGGTTTACAAATATGTAAAATGGGGGAGTAACAATACTTCCCTCGCGGGCTTTATTAAGATCAAAATGAGACAATTCAAGTGCCTTAGCATAAGGTCTGGAACATAATAAACACATCATTATTATTATTATATGCCAAGTATTGTGCTAAGGGCTTTATGTAATTTACTTTAGTTCTCACTACATCTTTTTTGAGATACTGTTATTTCTATTTTTCAGATGAAGAAACGAAGCCTAAGAGAAGTTAGGTAAGTAGTCTAACGCTAGCTGGTAAGCATTAGGGTCAGCTTGCAAACTCAGGTCTTAAAAGCCCATGCTTTCACCTTTTATGTAAATTGACACCATAAAGTATAAAAATATACATACCCTTTGTTATGTGAAAAATGATATAACCCACTAATTAATTATAAATTTGAAAAAATAAAGGCATATAATAAATAGGACATTGAAACGAAATATTTTGAAATTTAAATAATTCAAATTTAAACAATTGGGATCTGACAATTTAATGTTGATTTGGAGTCTAACGATATTTCTTGAGTAACTCCTCCTTGTACAACTTTTTGCATGAATGATAGGATATAGATGGGTTTAATATGGCTAGTTGTAACACTTGTAAGTATTCTCTAAGAAGTATATATAAGATTTCCTATTATCTTTACTTACTCATCAGTCCATAAGCCTGTATTCTAGAGATTCAGGACAATAAAGACCTCTATAAAAGTAAGGTAAACGAACAGAACCTTTATCAGACTACAACAATTAAAAACAAAATTTAGAGTGTTTAATATCAAGCCTAACAAGTAAAAACTGAAAACTGTTCCAGTTCCTTAAAACTGGCTGAGACAAATTGGTTCATATCTAGCAATGCTAATTTTGTTGTAAGATGAAGTGCAAATATTTCTAACATCCTCTATGGCAAGCATAATTAAATGCTACTAAAACGTCATCTTGTTCTCTCCCTAATATGACATCACTTTTAAGTACTATCAAAACCTGAATAAGCTATCTCTACAAAAATAAGGGAAAAAGTTAATATTAATTTTAATGAGATGGTGTATACAATGTTAAAACAACTGTTATTCTAAAACTAGTTTTCTTCCAATCCCAATATTTCTTCTAAGAAATTCAAATGATACTTTATGTATTTTTATGTTAGCAGTGAATTCATTCAATATCAAAGCTGAAGGGAAATTGACATGCCCTATGTAAGGTAATTTAACTTGTAGTGAAGAAACAATGAGAAATTTGCTTTTCTTACTCTGATGTCATTTTTCTTTCTTAATTTGTTGTTTGCTCATCAATAAAAAACAGAATAAAAATATCAAAGCTATATAAACTTACAAAAGGATGCCATAAGTGTTCTATCATTTACTTTTGAAAAGCCAGACTCTTACTATTCCTCAATCAATGAAGCAAGAAGATAAGCACAGGGGTATCATTAATCTACAAGGTGTCTTTAAGACATTTTGTTTCCATTTATTAGAACATAATGTAGAATGCTTATTTTGAAAGAATAAGACATTTTATGGTCATTTGATGGAAATTATGGTGATAATATATAAATCCATGATGGCTATGATGAGAATGGTGTCTCCTGTGAAAGGGGATAACCTAGATAGGTATTGTGTGGGTTGTCCTACATACTGTAAGAAGTTTAGAAGCATCCTGGCCTCTACCCACTAGATGCCGTACCATCCTTCCCCTGCCTACCACCTCCTCACCCCTAAGTTGTGGCTACCAAAACTGTCTCCAGACATTACCAAATGCACCCTGTTGAGAACCACTACCTTAGATATAGTGTGCCCTTGTGCAATGCCACTGTTTATGCAGAGCTATGTAGAGTGACTTGCTTATTTCATTTGATAGCTTAGCCAAAGACGTGGGATTTGAAATGAGACTGTATAAAATTATAAAATTATAGTCCATGTCTTTTCCCACAGATCTGTGAGGCTTAACCTATATCCATGTCTGTTAGAAAATATTGCATAATGATAATTTTCTAGAGAATAAAAGGTTAATGACAAATATAAATACCTTTCTGGCATTTCTTCTATTAATCAGCTGAACACGTTCTTCTCCAGTGAGACTATTAACATCTAGTTTATTGGGGTTTCTGCAACGATGCCTTTTTTGTTTGGGTCTCCCCTCATGGAGCTGTACTCTCTAAAATATATAGACAAAGAAATAGCTTTAAAATCTTTATCTGTGCAAATAGTACATAAGAGCTGATCCAATAATTTAATCCCACAATACTGAAGATGTATGTAAGGTATGTTATATATTGAAGATATTCCTATTTTATATATTTTATCTTTAATACATGTAATATTGAGGAATTTACCCTTTACACTTTAAAAATATTTTAACTTCAAGTATTTTAATATTTATATAATACAAATCCTAAAAAATTACTACATAAATCTATTCCTCAAATTATATATTTACAATTATTCAAGGCCATTATAATGACCAAAATTATCATTCTGTATGAAAGTCCACTCCTCCCACTGGCTCCTAAAGGACGAAGACATTATTTCCTTAATGCTTTACTCCCAGTGTGTTACTTGAAGGAGTTACCAGTAATGCTGGAGCAGCTTCCTCCAAACCTTACAGTTGTTTACATTTTCTCCTGCTACATTTCACCTGAGATACCCAATTTTCTCTGTGCTGACACAATGTGTATTTGTGCTAGTGGCTTTCTTTTCCCTTCATCTCACTTATAGTCTTTCCTATCTCCTCTCATGTAATCCTCACAATACTAAAAGACGTTATTCTTATTTTTCAAATGGGAATCAAGGCTTGGAGAGGTTATACTCCTTAAGGTCATAGCCAGTGGCAACATCCGGCAATAAAAAGTCTTTTACATCAAATCCACACAGCTTACTTCTACAACTTAACAAAGCAGGACTTGATGTCTGTAGCTATTTCCAAACATTCAGAACTTTCTAAGATACTATGTTCAAACTCTCCAGCCCAGCGTACCTGCCCTAACACAGCCGGGACCAAATTCACCTTTTCTCTTCAGTTACCATCACCCCACTCATTCCCCCATATACTCAGGGATATCAGACTAGTCAGTGTTTTATGAATATGCCTTATAGTCCTATCTTCTTTTAACTTTATTCACAAGTGCCCTCCCTTTTTATTAAGCTGGTCAACTGCCTATTTATTCTTTTATCATCCACCAGTCAGCTCTATTTTCTATCTTACCCTAGATACATTAGTCTGCCTAGGCAGAGTAATTACTCTTTTATCTTTTTTTGGCACTTTATACATGCCTTTGTTGTAATATATACACCATATGTAATATTACACACACACACATGCACATGCATTTACACATACATACACACATAAGGTAACATATATGATGTTAGTTATTTAGCTATACAGATATCCTGAGTATGAGAGCCAAGAAATTATTAATGTAAAAGTATCCCTGGGAAATCAAACTTATTATCATCCTGTATTCTTTACCGTAACAAATGCTGCTTTTAAAAATGTTTTAAAATCTTAACAATATATGGTGTTATATAAGATATTATGATAAAAGGTTTATTTGCAGTGCAAATGATGAATGGCACTAAGTTAAAAAAATTGAGAGCTTTCTTTGCAGTGATACGAAAAGGATATGAGAATCCTTCAGAAACTAGAGTGTAAGTGTCATGAGGGCAAGAACTTTATATTATCCCCAATCCCTTAAAATAGTAACTGGTAGTTACCCAATAAAAATGTACTGATTTAAGAATGTTATTTTTTAACAGGTTAAGAAGTTATGGGTTAAACTAATGATTGTTTTTCTTAGAATTCCAATATTCATTCTAGGATTGCCCATCACATTTAGTAAAGATACCTTTCCTCATAATTATAAGAGCTTTATTTTGCCTTTTTTTTTAAACAAGGAATTAAATGAAGGTTCATTGAGAATCAGTGCCATCCTTTGAGGAAACTAGAGACATGAAAGGCATCCAAAAGCCAAGATTGAGGCACTGTTTTACACTACTAGGTTATTTCCTGGTATCAACAATGGCAATGTAAAATATGAGACTAACCATATTACAGATCAAAGAGCACTATAGGGCTTTTATGGTTCCTCTTCATGAAAAAATGATGAGGAATCATTTTTTCTGTTAATACAGTAACAATCACTTTACCCCTATATTGTACTTTTTAGTCTTCAAAAGATTTTCATTTCTTAATCACTGACTCAATAAATATTTACAGGGAGCTAGATATCACTCTGTGTATCAGGAATTCTGTGCTAAGTCTGGGGGACTTATTCACAAAGGTGAATAGGACATAGTCCTAAAGAAGCTCCCAGGGTAGTGGACAGCTTTACTGAGTTATCCATTTAATTTTAAAAATAGAAGTAGGTAAAACAGGCCTGCTAACTAATTATATGGAAGAAATGTCTTTTAATCTTTTACCTTATAAAGTACCTAGAAATGTCAAGGGAGGCTGATACAAAACTTGGTACATCAATATATGATAAAAGTATTGCAAAATGAAATAATGTTATTTCTGAGAAAGTCACATGCCCATAAAACAGTACAAAATATTTCAGAGGATAAGGAGAATGTGAATAAAATATTACAATTCTCATCTTTGATTAATGTGAACTCATGCATGTGGAGAGACACAGAAGCTGTATTCTTATAGCTTAAAGAAGAGCTTCAAAGTAGTAGTTTGGACACTGGATTTAAGACTTATTAGCAGTGTGACCTTAGACCTTTAAAATTTCAGTGTCCTTCTGATAAAGGTGTTATGAGTTTTAAATGAGATAATGTACGTTAAGGGCTAAGTATAATGCCAGAAACACAGATAAGTTTTCAGTAAACGCTTACTATGATCATTATTACCTTAAAGTAAACTCCTTGTGGGAAGGGACTGGAAGTTTTACATCTTTACAGCCTTCACTGGGTCTAATAGAGTACTCTATATGTCAGAGGTGATTTTTGTTATTAAATTACTTGTTGAATAAGAATACAAAACTGGAAAATGTACTGTACCAAAGAAAATATTGTGTAGTGTCATGAGGAAGATGGCAATTACTTTTTCTTCTAATTTTCCTAAACCTTGGGCAAAACCTATTTAGCTTAGGTGGGTGAGAATTTATGCTTCATTATTATAGATCTGATGAAATCACAGAAATAAAATACACCAAGATTTGTAAGGTAACACCTACAGGAATAAAAGCTCCCAAATCTTCCACATAACCCGGGTGCTCCTTAAGCCATTTTTCCAAATCCTTTCTCTTCGGTGCATCATCACCTGCAAGTCTTGTCCCATCTTTAAGATTAATAACTGGAACTGGACTTTCTGTATCAGGAATTCCTTGAGGTTGAGAATAGGATAGTGATGGATTTATCCCTGTAGAAATCTGTGAGGTCGTTAAGCCTAAAGAAACCTGTAGAAAAACACCAAATGAAAATTTTATTTCCATGCTTTATCATTCTAATTTTGGTCCACTGTAACAGTTCTTTTTGAAGAGGAAAAAAATGTTAAGTTGCAGTTTAAAATTCTCATGAATATAGGAGAGGGTTGGATTCTACTGATACACAATCTAATACTATGTAGTGTAACTCAGATTTCCCATTATTACCTATTATTATTATCCTATCATTATTCTACAAAACATCCACAAAACAGTAATACTTTGGACTCAAGGATCAGTAGTTTTAAGAATTGCTCTACTTACATGATTAGGTGGTTTATTTCTGTTAAAAAAGAGGATGTCAACACCTTCTACATTCTTTCTCCTTCCTCGCCTTTTTTTGACTATAGGCTGGTTGTTTAATATAACTCCATTGGCACCAAGGGTTGACTGAATCGAAGTACCTAGTCAAATTAAAAATGCAAAATAGTGATAAAAATCTTTCTCAAAAGTAATCACTTTTCTAACTATATAGAAGTGTTAGTTCTTTTTATACACATCCTAAATCAAGCAACACTTGACTAAAAACCCCACTCCCTTTTCTCAGTTAAAAACTTGGGAGAATTGTAATCTAGGCCTCTTTCAACTTTTGATTTGTTTCTTCAGCTTTCTCTCCTGATATTCATACATCTTCTCTTCCTTCCCCTTGTAGGGGAAGAAGCATGCCTTTCTCAGGTACAAGACAAACCTTCCCTTCTTTGAACCCACGAATGCCTACTTTTTCTGGAAGCTTATTTTATCAATTATCTTTTTCTTGTGCCAGAATATCTTATTCTACATTAGATTCTTCTCCTCAATTAAAAAACATGGCCTAATTCAAACAAAAAAAATCTCCTTGCAACGTTTTTATAACTTTCAAGACTTTTCAAAGTTGGTCTCTGTTGTGCTCCTCTTTCTCATGACCAACTTATTCCTCAGTTTCCCACAGTCCATTCCTGCCCCAGCCTACTGAAGGGATTGTAAGATCACCACTAACTCTTTAGTTGCCAAATTAAACTGACCTTTCTCATTCCTCATTTTAGTAGGCACTCAATAAAAATGTTTTAAGACCTATTAAGTTTTAAGCATTCAGCCATTTTTCTCAATAAAGATTTATCAAGTAGTTATATACCAAGGTACCATGATGGTTCAAAGATGAGTAAGACAGACAGTTCCTGTCCTCAAGAATACATAATATAGAACTTTCCTACTAAAAGAAAATATTTTTAAAGATGAGATACTTGTTTAAAATAGTTCATAGCTTATTATAAGAAATGCATTTTCAACTATTTAAGAATTTTTTGAGCAAGTCCCTTGTCTCTCTGAAGAGATGCCCTTTTGCTGGCCATGTACCTTACAGAAGTCACTTACCTTTGTGACAGTTTCAAAAAGGTACCTTAATTCATATGGCAAGGAATAACTAATTACAATGATTAAAAATTATTTTTGCATATGAAAGCACTATGGAATGTGATATAACATTACTTATGACAAAAAAGCTTTCATTATCCACATAGCAAACTTCATTGTAATCAGATCAACAAAATATGACTTGAAAATACTTTCACTGTAATATATTTTAGCTGTAACAATAAAATGACTTTCTTAAGCATTACCACTTTTTAAAATACCATTCTACTTTGTAAGAACTTCTCATGGCTTTTTCTTCTAATGTGATTGAAATGCCTTATATTAACCTCTTTTCCTGCACGAACATGAATCTGCAATCCCTGCCCCAGCTGTTTTGATGTCCCTAATCTAGATTCACTTTTCCTAAGCAGGCTCTGATCTTACACAAATGTCTCACACTAGCTAGGTCAGTCTCATCACAAACCATAATATTTTTCTGACATCAATCCCTGGTTTATGCTTTTCCCTGTCCCTCTTCCAGCTCTCCCACCAATGTCATTGTCCAGAAACACCAGTATCTAATCTTCCTCTTATAAATCCTGTTCAATTCTGCCGCTTCCAGAGGACTTTGCCTGAGCTTCTGGACAGCAGTGACTTCCCTCTTCTCCAATATTTATTAACTATAATGTGCTGCGTAGAAAAACACATTGTTTACTATTTTAACATGTAAGTAGGTCTTAGTTTACCAAGCAAATGAAAGGCAAAGACAGTTTTTACATTTCTTCTACTTTCCCTTTACTGCTATCCCAGGGCTATATAAAAAAGTACTTAATGTAAGTATCTATGGAAAACCATCTCTTCACACCAAAGTATATATTTATAAATGCACCCTATTCAGCCATTTATAATCATATCCTATTTGGCCAATTATATACTACCTTGACTTATTTCTGAGAGTGATTTCTATGATTTAAACTAGAATCCAAAATGGAAAATTTAACCTATTCTACTCTATAAAGTCTGCGTTGTTTTGATCTTAGATGTAATTTTTAACAGTATTAAAAATAGCTTCTTTCTATTGAATGCCTACTAGGTGTCATACAATTGGTTTTTCTTAAATCATCAAAAACAAAACAAGGCAGTAACAGAGGTATTATTAAGCCCATTTTATAACTGAGATCAGACTAAGTCAGGTTTTCTTAAATCATCAAAAACAAAAACATGGAAGTATTATTAAGCCTATTTTATAACTGAGATCAGATATGTCACTGTCCTAATTTCATAATAGTTCATAAATTCAACCCCAGATTGTATGGCTCTACAATCCTTTACTATTCCAGGCAGTTTCTGGAATGTGCTCTTTAGTTTTGTCCTCTTGCTATAATTTATGCTATTTTGTTATCTTTTACATTATATCCAGTATCTTTACTCAGAGCTTTTAGATAAAATACAGAGGGCACCCACATGAACATTACAAGGGCTTGGGCTTTTAAATATCAACAATAACAATAACACAGCATTTGTTTAGCATCTTATTCTAAAACCTATGAGTACCTAATTTTAACATCTGTTTAGCATCTAACTATGTGCCAAGTTCCATACTAGACACTTTACATATACTATTTAACTCACTTAACCATGTGACACCTCTCCTCCCAACCCTAAATTTTACAAACAAGAACAGTAAGACTCAAAAATGTAACAGATTTCCTAAGAGTCATGTAGGAAGACAGATCTAGATGTCACATTTGCAATTATGATGGATGAGATATAATGCTTAGATAGTAACTCTCTAGTTTTACTGTTTGAGACTTTTAAAATATTTTGTATAGCTGCAAATTAGTGTTTTAATTACTACTGATAACTATTAAAAACAGTATTATTTACCAAATAATTACTTTTGGGTGAAAGCTGTATAGTCTTCAGCTGGTATAGCAATAAAATGTTCAGATGACAGAAGTATCAAATCTCATTGTACAGTTAAGTTACCAGGGTATGAGCAGGTATTATTAAACCTCACTTAGGCTGGGCAAAAAAAGCCCAGAGTTATCTTTCCATCTGTTCTTATTTTCTTGCGATGAAAAGAGCTTCTTGAACAACACTGCCATTGTAAAGCACAATTTGGGGGATTTATACTTTGGTGTAAGTATGGCTGATTCATATTTCAACTGCAATCCATACATGTCTGAAAGTCCAGTAACTAGAGAATTATACTGAATGGTTAAGGAATCCTTAAGAGACCAAAGTAATGCTCATGACTCTAACTTAAAACTTAATTAAAGTGATAAGAGCAGCAATTGAAAATAGCAGTCAATTTAACACTTATAATAAAGCATAAGGTTCCCAAATTATAGGAATTCTACACATGCACAAGTTTTGAAATGTTTTCAGGTATTCCATGGCAACCAGATTTAGTAGAATTCTGAAATACCGTACTTAGCCTGAAACTTAGTCCTTAGCAAATGGAAGATATAATAAAGGAAATTCAAGTCATTCATTTGCTTTAATTGAAAAATTGCATTTTTTAATATTAGTACACTGTGGTTCACACATTGAGACTCAGTTGCATCTTGAGTAAAATTCTCAATTCTTGACAACCACTTTAAAAGCGACAAATTAAAGCAAAACTAGACCAAGATAACACAAACCAAACCTCTTATGGATTCCTCACAGCCTACAGAGCACACAACACGTGACACCAATTTGGTACTTAATAAATTCTTGATTCAAACTGTCAAAAGGTTAGAAGAGATACAGATAGTCCCAAGGGGAGATATGATCATTGCTTTCCAAATGTTAAGATTATCATGTAGACGTTGGAATAGGTTTATTCTTTGATGCGTTTAAAAAAAGAACCTCTATCATTGAGAAGAACCAACTGTAGGCAAAATTTGCTTTTAAATAGAGGGAATTTTGTAATAATTAGAGCTGCCCAATAATAAAAATAACTATTTAAGGTAGTAACAATCTTTTTCCTGCCACTATTTCATGAGAATGAAAGATTTTTTTTCAGGGATTAGCCATAAACACTTCCTACATCCTGTGCATGCCTGAACTATATTATCTCTAGTTTTTCTAAAACGTCTCATTTTAATTATACTGTCTCATCAGCATTAGTTTGTGACTTAAGTGTTTGTCTTTAAATTCATAAGTTGCTTTCACAGTGAAGTGCTATCTGAACTTTTATCTGTACAAAGCTTCCTGAAAAAATGATATTTCCACCCAAATATTCAAGTCCCCAAAATGAAATTGCCCTCTGTGCTGTAAAATGTCCTATTAAAAGTTCCAATAAATATTTACTAAGATTTAAAATTACAGTGACTACAGACATAAGGAAGGTCCCAACACTAAAGGACAAATGAATTTTTATTACATGACTAGATAAAAGAGGATTTGGAAATGACAGAGAATATTCATGCTAAGGCAATGACTGCTGGCACATTTACCCGATACTGGCCCAGATCTCGGGAAACTGGCAAGGCCGGTGTCAGATGCGCTCTGCAGCTCCCGCAGCCGTGCGAGGTACTGCTGCTGCCCCAGGGCGCTGTCCTCGCCATCACACGGTCTTTTCTGAGCAAGCCCTTGCTTCTGAAATGTCAGCTTCAAACCACCTTCCTGTCATACAAGCACCGTTATCAAGAAAGAAATGATTAAAAAAACACATTGCAGGATATTAAGATAATTTTCTTACTTATAAATAGTGAAGTAAAACCCCTGAAATATCAATGAGGTTCTCTTCTTGTTCATCAATCAGTTGAAGAACAAATTTTAATCAATTTCTATGATGACTATTAAATTTTCTATCTTAAAAGAAAAAAACACAGGTACTATATACTTTTCTGAGCAAAATGAAGTTTTTCATGAGACTAGTACATTGTTACACTATCGGCTTTAGAAGTAAATCTCTATGTACATTATTCATACAATGTTTTAAAGGACATTACCCATTTTTAGACATTAAGCAGTCAATTTAGCTTCAAAAACCATACTGACAAATGAAATGTTACTGATACCAGGGCATGCTAAATGTTTAAAACAGAAAGTGCACTGACATACCATTTAAATGTTATATAAAAGAACCCAAACTAGAATTTTTCAGACTGTTTAAGAAAGCATCCTGATCAGCAGAAGGACTATTTTCAGAAGTATAGGTAGAGAGATGTATTTAATGATGATCCTTCTAGTAGAAAATTCAAGTTTAAGAACCTGGATATCAAAAAGAAAACAATCCAAATACCAGAAAACAAGTATGTGAAGGAAGAGTAAGAGTAAGAGCAGGCAGCCATCTGCAGGAAAAGCATGCTGCACACCGCAATCGCAATCAGGTCCTAGGGCAATAAAAATAAACATACGTCTTTGATTTTCACTGTAAACTCCTTTTCTCGTACATGCTTCTTCACCTTTGACATCTGTGCTGACTGATCGTGTTCTTCTTTAACACTGGCACCTGGAAGAGTAGGTACACTGGGTTCGTTATATTCTGTAGCTGCACCAGGACTGTCCAGCAGTTTTGTGGTATAGAAAGAAGCCACTGTGTTGGTATCATAACTTCTTCTAGCTGAAGGCCACTTCCCTTTCAGAACTGTTTGACAAATACTGTCCAGACGGTTGATCATCACGCGATCCTGGAAAGCATGCAACAGTGAAGTGTAATTTTAATAATTAGGCCAGACCTCTGGAGATCAAATGGCTCAGAGCCTTGACGCATTTTACCCTCGTTACACCATATGTGTGTTTGGAAAGTATGCACAGTCTCACACACACATTACAATTCTGTAAGAAGTTATTCAAGTATAAATTCCTGTTGGTGAAGTTCAACAATATTACACTATGAAGACAGTTTTATATTCTTTTACTTTTGTAACTATAAAAGTAATACAGGTCCCTAGTAAAAAGTCAAACAACTCAGAAGTATTAGAGATTTCTTTGCTCTTCCATTTCCCAATCTCATTCCTAAAGGCAAGTACTCTTGCACTAGTCTAGTCACATACTGAAAGAATTGTATTAATCCAATCTGAAGTTCCACTACTCAAAGTACATGTACTTAAACATTTTTGCTAAATCATACTTGGGTTTGGTACGTTTCTTTAAGGAGATTCTATTTCACAAAGAAGCAACTGAATACTAACTTGTATGTGAACATAAGCATTTGTCTTCATTCTAAGCATGCTAGGGTTATGTTGAGAAACATACACTTAAGTAGACCTATTTTACCTGATAGCCATAACTGATACTTTGGAAGCTAACAGCAAAATACCATCCTACATTTCAGTCACCTGTTTTTCCACACAATAGAGTGTCTACCATCAAACTAACAGAAAAAATACCCAGTAAGTGACCTATTCTAGCAAGAATTTATTCATTTACCTTTGGCCAATATGAAGCAGCCAGCATGTATCCACCTTGTAAGAGGTAAGCAGACTCTGATGTTCCATTGTTCATTTGGAAACTATCCTGGGTCTCATCCTGGGTAGTGCTCAGTGACGCAACGCTTTCTTCATCATAGGCTTTCATGTGAGGGGTGCCTTCTGCTAAGAACAATTATAACCACTGAAAAAGGACTGCATAGAACAATTTTACATGTACTTTTTAAGTCTAATTCAGATAGATTAAAAAAAGAGTAAAAACAAATGGCAAAGGGAAAAAAGCACCTAGAATACAATAAAGTACTATTTAAAAAATTAGAACAAAAGCAAAGTGGCATTAAGGAGTTTGAGGACAAAACATCCCTTTCTGCATGAAAATCTGACCTTCAAGTTAAAACTGTAGGTCTGTTTCCCTGGAAGTAGATGCATTCCTGATTGACAGACTGCATCTGGACTTGGAAGCCCATAAATACCTGAGGGGATACTGTAAATCTCTAACTGGGCATGTCCATTGAGGCAATCCTCAAAGTTATGATTATAGGGTTGTTACAAGAGATTCTGGCTCCTGTGGGGTTAACAAGGCTCTTTAGGAAAGAGTGGCTCCAGCACTCACTTGATGTCGATTCATTTCCTTGCACCTGTGCTGTTGGAGTGCTGCAAGGACACCTCTGACAAGGACACCCATCCTATATATTTCTGAGTAGATATCTGCCAAGTAGCACCTATGATACTCTTGTTGGTCTGGCTGCTTAATCTAAGAATCCTGGTGGCTGATACAGAATACTATCTTTACTTATTCACTGATCAACTTGTTCCTAGAGAAATATAATACTAAATTTCAGCCAATCACAAAGAAATCAAACTACCATGTAAAACCTCTAATTCCTGTCTTTGACTAATTCATATTGCAATGCCTTAAATATTGAATAGGGAGTGTGTACCAGTTCTAATTTCCCTTTCAATAGTGCTTCTCTAAGAAAATCTGTACACATAACAAGCTGACAACTGCAAACATCTAGTCAATTCTTGTCATTTTCGCTTTAAATGTTGTCTTAAAATAAGGGAAAGTACTTTATGCATGTACCTCGCTTCTGGACTTCCTCTTCTTCACTGTCACTTTCTTCTGATGAAGATGAAGAGGAGGAGGAAGATGAAGAGGAGGAGGAGGAGGATGAAGACGATGCTGAAGAGCAAGAGGAGGATGAAGAAGAACTTGAGCCTGATCGAGAGTGGGAACAGGAGGAGGAGGAAGACGAGGAGGTGGAAGATCTGGAAGAACATGATGATCTCTCCGAGTCAGAGTCAGAATCAGAACTAGATTCTGATCCTCTTTTGCGAACTCGCTGTTTCTTAGAAGCTGGGTTTGGAGTTAGGGGTTCTGTTCTGGCTGCAACCATGCGTCGGTCTGTTTCACCTTTTCCACTAGATTTCTGGTCTCTGGTAGCTTGTGGTAAGACACCATTCTTTGGACTTACAGGCTCAGATTTTATTAGTGCCCTGGTTTCCTCAGAAGACATGGATTCTTCTTCAGAAGACTGAGGCTCCTCTTTCAGGCTTTCACTTTTCACTTTCATATCCTCTAAAATAATACCTTTAGTATCTAGGAGCCTTGGTAGAGAGGTAAGAGGAGGAGCAGAAAGTGCTACTTGGTATTGCTGTAAAAGGGGGGTAGAAGTCCTTGAATGAGCCATCTTACTTTGACTATAGTTTCTTTGAGCTACCATAAATGAGAGTTCAGGATCACGAAGAATGTGATAGTCTGTTCGGCTCACCCCATGTTTGGCAGCTCCAATAAGCAAGTCCCTATCATGAGGGCCACATTCCCACCAGACTGGTAAGTCTGGATTTGGATGGCAAAGCTTCAAGCGTTCAAACAATTGTGGATGTCGGAGGGCCTGTTCCCGTACCTTCCTTAGAAGTTCAATGCGATACAAAGTCCTAGAAGCACGTTCTTCTGTGATTGGCTGGATAAAAATATTTGGATCCACTAATTCTACATTGAAACAAGAACAAAAATATTAACCTCAAAAATACTCCATTACAGATCTAAAACAAATAATGCAAATTCAAAAATGTACCTCTACTATCTTGTCTAGCTTCCAGAATTTCTTTTTAATATTTTTAAAAGAGAGAAAATACAAGTTTTAAAAAGAAGTACCATAATGCATACAATATATACACTGGATCTTCTGAAAGTAAGTACAACATAAGATTATTTTAGAAGCACATTAATATAACTAAGAATTTACTTTTTTGAAATTCCCTCTGAGTTATGCCTTTACTAATCCACGTCTTAATCAAAGAGAAAAACTTACTTGAACTCATTCATAAATATAAATTAAGTTAAACAATACCCCATAGACAAATAGAAGTCCACATATCCCCAACTACACCAAGGTTCCTTGGGACACTGCAGTGCACTCTCACCAAAGGCTTCCTTAAAATTTGAAACACAAGGACATTTGTTAAACACTGTATGAAGTACTAGCTTGAGGTGGTTCAGTGTCAACAGATCTTGCTATATTCCTTTTGATAAGGTCACATCTTTGCAGGCAGAGAAATTGGTAGTTGGGAAGTATCCAAAAAAAGTATGGGATTTGGAATAATGCAGGGACCATCTAAAGGAGCCCTAAGGGCCAAATTTGTGATAATTTGAGCATCAAAACAAAGAATGATGGTACTGGATTGTGACCTATAGAATAAAGTAAATATCCCTGAGTCCACACTGATATGAATAAATAGTTGATTAAGCAGACAAGGGAGATGGGACAGTCCTTCCTTGCAGAATTCCACAGTAAAAACTGTTGCACACAAGCTCTACTGATGGATACTAAAGTCAATGGGTGAAAGATTGAAGAGAAACAGGATTTGTGTAAAGTATCTCCTCAAGATTATTTAACTTTGGTGGGTGGGGAATGATAGCAAATTTATATTGGAGAAACACAGCATAAACTACCTTAACAAAACAATCAGGGGCAAGATCATCAGTATAAGACACTGCTATCATGAACTCCATGATATTACGTTCGGAGAAGGGTATGCCATTTTTGTGGTACTTTACACATAACCTCAATCCAATCATGTGAAAGCACAAGATAAATCCAAATTGAGGGATTTGGGACAAAATAACTGATAAATACTTTTCAAAGGTATCACTCATGTGAAAGCACAAGATAAATCCAAATTGAGGGATTTGGGACAAAATAACTGATAAATACTTTTCAAAGGTATCAAGACCATGAAGGACAAGAAAAAACTGAGGACCCATTACAGACTGCAGGAGACCAAGGAGAAAAAAAACAAATACAATGTGGGATCATGTAACAAAAAAGGACATCTGTGGAAAAACTGGTAAGATTTGACTAGGTATTCAGTTTAGTTAATGGTATTATGCTAACATTATGTTCCTGGTCTGATAACTAATCATATAGTCATGTAAGATTTTAACATTAGGGGAGGCAATGTGAAGAATATATGGAAATTCCTTCTGTGGCTTCTGCAACTTTTCTGAGATTCTAATAGTTCAAATAAAGTTAAAAGAAAAAATCAAGGGCCATGTAAAAATAAATATGGAACAGGAAACAAGAGTGGGAAACATTCTACCTGAAGATCTGAATAGCTGTACAGTGACCAAAAGGTGTACACATTCCATTGGTAAGTAACTGCAGTTATTTAAGAAAGAAGAGTATTATTTTTTTCTTTCAATTTACATTTTGTTTTCAAGCAATTACTAGATTGTTAGGACATAAACACTTATTAAGTAGTTTGGACCTAATTATTCATTGAACAGAACTTTTGGCCTCAGGTGCTATGAAAAATTAGTGAGACCTTAAGGGTACTGTGAACTGAAGTTTGGAAAACTGATGGGAATTTGAAAATAAAAAAAGAAACAGGGCCTCTTAGCAACCATAATTAATACACTTTGCTTTAAGTCTTTTTAAACCCATTGACCTTGTTTGTTATAACAAGCCCTTCAAGAAGACTAAAATCTACTCTGAACTATGTGGTATTTGGGTGGTTATGTGATCGGCTACTCTATTCAGTGGACTGACAACAGACCGTTAGGGAAATAAAATTCAAACAAGCAAACAAACCCACATGGGATTAAGTCCCTTTATAAGCCACTTATATTTTTACTATGAAATAGGAGTAGGAAGTTCCTGGAAATCAGAAGTCATATTCAACAAAAAATGGAGACAGTTGCTTTTAACACAGCATTACAGAGAGGAATTGCTGACAAGATGAGCTATTTATCTGGTCTATAAAGACAATGAAATTCACCCCACAACAGGGCCTTAAGCTGAGCACTACCACCTCTGATTAGTTGTTTTTTGAAGGCCCTGGTGTTTTTTTTCTACCAAAAGTCTTGTCTTTGAAATGTTTTTTGAGCGGGGGCCTCATGCCTGTAAAATTATTCATGTAAGTAAGCCCTCTACCACAGTTCCTGTAAGATAACTAAGAATATAGGTTAGTTCTGTTTACCAAAAGCTATCCTTTATCATCCACCTTTCCCTGATCATAAATTCAATACTAAATAAACTTTGGCTATTTTCTCAAAACTTGACATGTACTTTTATTCTCTTTAGAGTCTCACTTGATAGTAGGATTAATGAATAGGGGATCTTTAAGCATATTTACAATTCTCAAAATTGCTGACATGCTGGACCAGAGCCAGTACTGAAATACGAGTTGGAGAGTTCTGAATTTTAGTGATTTTGTTTTGACCAAAACAAGGGAAAAAATTTTTTTATACATACCTTCTTTGGAAGGAAGGCGACAAACTCGCCGACACATAGACATGAATGCATACAAATATTTCTCCAGACTATCATCAGTTTTCTTATGTAGCCTAGCCATAGCTCTAAATTTTGTCCAGTCAAATTGGCCTCTGTCAGGATCAAATACCACTCCAAATGTAGATACAACTCTATAGAAGTCAGCTTCTTCTCTTCTTGTCCATCTATTTTGAGTCAGATTAAACAAAAAGCCACATTGGTCACTAAAATAAATATTTACTAATGCTGAATATAATAACTGTAATAAAAATTAAAAATTTCAAGTATGTAACACTTAAAAGTATTAAATTCAGGGTTACTGCCATATAAACATTTTAAAGTGCTATTGGACTTATCCATCCAACCATGCTTCTTTTCCTTCAAACAAGAATATTTTTTGCATATTTACTGAGAAAATATGCAGGGGATTTAAGATTACATAAGATACGGGGAACTCTAATGTCAGGAAAAAGATAAAACATTTTAAACATATTTGTAGTATAGGTAGTATTTTATGGTTCCATATGTTGTAGAGACCAAGAATTTTAGGAGAATACAGACAATGGAAGGATCACTTAATTCAGACTTGAGTGATCAAGAAAGGCATCACAAAGTGGCACTTAAAATAGAAGAAGGCTACAATTAGGAGGTAATGCTAAGGAAGAGGTCAGAGAATAAGTAGGAAGGAACCTACATTTTGGGGGAATGATGAATATTCCAGATTGAAAAGTATATGGCTTATACTGGCAACAGTGGGAAAGACGGTTGGGGTCATATTATTAAACACTCTAAATGCCTGACTAAAAATAGTCTCTATTCAATTTTAAGTTCCTATAGGTACTTTAAGAGAGTAATATCCTCACACATCACAGATACCTAAACACAAGTCTCTACTTATAGAACCTTTCCCCTGCTTAACCCACAGATTGTTGTATAAATGAGACAGTGCATAGGAGAAAGATGTTTGAAAGGCATTAACAGGCCATTCTTGTTAAAGTGATACATTAGATTAATGTAATGATGCAACAACAGGCAGTCTGGAAAGCCAGACAAATAATATGAATCTTGCACCTGGGTGGTGAAAGTAGGAATAGGAAAGAAAGGATGAATTGAAAAACTATATAGGACATACAACAATATGACACAGTGCTCACTCTTAAAGAATTTACAACTTAGAAAAACAGGACAAAGTAAGGAAAAGTAAATGCCATGATAATATTTTATGTTCTTGTGATAAATGAGTAGTTTATAAGTGCAGGAAACCAGAGAATACTGTGAGCCAGACTGGATGAGAAAAAAATAAATAGAAGAGAAAGGACATGGGTTGAGGTCTTTTAAGGATGGGTTATGTATGCACTAAAAAGCAGGAAGAAAAGTATTCCAGGTGGTAAGAACAACATAAGCTAGGGTATTGAGTCAAGAATAAGTAGGACATTATGGGTAAGAGGTAGTAGTGAATAGAATCTGAAATGCATGCTGAAGCCTAACTGAAAAGACTCTTGAACTAATAAGGCTTAAGAAATTAGACTCTCACCTATATCGAATAATGAGCAACTGAATATCATGATAAAACTAGTATTTTAGGAAGATTAATCCAGATCTGATGGACTGAGGGAAAATGTATGTAGTACATTACAGATAACCACAAATTCTTTGCCACTCTTCCCATTCAGAGGTGCAATCTCTTCCACTTCCCTTTAATCTTGGTTGGCAGAAGTGACACTTTGTAACTGTGAAGCTGGGTCCTTAAGAAACCAACTTCTGCCTCTGCCACTTGGAATACTTCCTCTCAGACTCTGAACCCCCAGGCGGCAGTCAGCACCAATAGCCAGCTGTGTGAGTGAGGGTGTTCTGCACCTTCCAGAACTCCTACCAACACCATGAGAAGCAGAACCACCTGGTCAACCCACAGAATCGTGACAAATAAAAACTGATATTGTTTTAAGCTACCAGGTTTTGGGGATGGGTTTTTATGCAATGATAAACAAAACAGTGTACTTATAGAGGCAGTAGTATTTGAAGATTATGTCTACAAACTTCTAAAATCTTGTATTTCAGACAATTCTGGTTACAACAAATGTGCTACAAATGATACAAAAGAGCAGTGATTTATTTTCTAGAGAACTTCCAAGGACTGAGGTTTAACAAGGAGACCAGGTTATTGCTAAACACTGCTCTTCTTTTCCATGTATTTCATGCTTTTTAAGAAATTAAGGCTTTGGGAATGAGAGAAACTTGTCTGTCTTCTTAACAAGGTCTCTTGCAAGAAGTTCCACAATTTTTCCCCCCTTTGCTATCAGTAGTTTCAAGGGGTCATCTTCTGTATAAAGCAATAGGCGTTCTTCTATTTCATAAATGTCATAATGTAAAGTAAGAATTTATTTCTTTATAAGAATTTTACTTCAGAACGGAATTTATTTCATGTAATTTAAACATAACATGTTTAATGGTATGTTTCATCGATAATTCTCGAGTGTGCTGTGCTTCTTTCTCATATCTCACTTATAAACATGACGAAAGAATGATTAAATATTAAGTATTGCTAGTAAACTACACTGCAGTCATCTTTACTAGTTTGACCATATTTGTGTGTAATTACACAAGTAAACGTGCATAAAGCACTTTGCTCTGACCAACTTCTCTACCTATAGGTAATGTCTCTCACAAGATGAGATAATCACACCTGAAAAGCATTCAGAACAAACAGTATATTTTGATATTATATATTAAAAATAAGTGCTATTATTGTCTTACCTCTGCTGTCTTTCTATCTTGGCTGCCATTTTTGGATTAAGAGTGGCTTCTTCATAAAGAGGATGCATCACACTGGCAGGCACTGAGAAAGTAGGTTGTACCTGCTGGATTTGTCTGTTTTTATTAGTACGCTGATATGCAGTGATGAGACGCCTCAAACGTGTGGTTAAAGCTGACTGAGTAGGCCAATAAATTTTATCACCTTCCATCAGATGAACATCTATATTTAAGGAAACTCATGTCAATAATAAACAAAACAAAAAAACCCCAAAACCCTAACAAATACTGTAATGAAGCTCACAAAAATGGCAGAATTTCCTTACTTAAAGTAATTTCTAAATTTTAATCTGATTATGTGGGAAACCAAACCAAGCCGATCTCTCAACATAGAAAGTTTTAACTACAGATCTAAAAACATTACAACAAACACTATGAGCAGCTCACAGTAAATAGGTCATAGTGGAAGTGGAGTAAACAACCACAATGTTATCCACTTAAAGAGAACTTCCCTTGCACAGAGAACTTCCCTTGCACAGAGAACACAAATCTTGAATTTCAAGGTTTAGTACATCTTACTGGCTAGCAAATACTCAATATTTTAACTTAAAAAAAGAGTCAAACTGAAATCCTATGAGAAGTTGAATACTATATGATCTTTTAATTAAAGCCTTCTGTATTAAATTAATCTCAATTTAATTAGAACCAAAACATTTTAAAAGTTGTTAGGGAGGAAGATATATTTTAAAAAACACAGTGTGACAATGCTGTAACTTTTAAGCTTTTTATTCAACTAATGAAGTTCAGGATCTAACTTCTATTTCCAGGAGGTAATATTGTAATTATATACACTATTCAAAGAGTAATATTATAATTATATACACTATTCATGCTAGGCAAATCTATTCCTTCATTCCTAGTGGAACTATGGAGAGTTAGGCACTACTCCACTTGGGTGCCAACTGGGAATGATAGTACTCTACCAACAGTATGTTCCTTCCTTGCTATCTGAAGGAAGTGGAAGCAAGACCCTGCAAAGAAAAGCTCTGCAGAAACTGAGTGATACAGAATGGTTCCTAATGGGCATATGAAACTAAGAAGCCAATGAATGGATTATTGAAATCTCACAACTTTAATAATCAAGCCATGAAATCATCAAAGTTTCTATTCTGTAAAAGCTCTGTCACTGTGTAATTTGCAACAACTAAAGATAATAAATTCTCAATCAACTCGTATGTCCTATAATGATTACAACTGTCTTCAATAAAAATTTCATAAATACCTGAGATATAATGGTGTAATAGTTTACTGTTTTTATGGTGTCATAAAACATTAATTTCCACTAATAATAAGTAAATAAATAGTTGCAATTTACCTCCATCTGCTATAACAAGATCTCCTGGTGAGGAAACATCATCCTTTTAAAAGAAACAGAAATTTGTCATAAGGCATTTGGGTCAATACATATAAAAGAAAAGAGAAACAAGAAAAGAGCTTGTACTGGATATTTAAGATTATATAGTCTTTATAAGAGAATTTTCTTTGCAATAGAATTTTTGATGACTGATTTAGCAAAAATAAAACTTAAATTTCTTGTTATCACTTCTCACCTCTTCATACTTCTCTCCTGCTTTTGATACATTAGACCAATTATTATCTACTAAAATTATTTCCTTTCCTCTTCATTTTTAGGCCAGTTTCTTTTTCTCCATCCTTCCTTTAATAATAAATATGCCCTAGATTTTATTGCTGTGATTTTTTTCATTCCTCATACCAATTCTCAGATTAATCATTCCCATATTTGATTATTAGATAACCTACAAATCTTTTCTTTTTTAGCCTTGAACAGTTTGCTTGTACTGGATATTTAATATTTATTTGTCAACAGAGCACCTCCAATTAGGTATCCCAACATTACCAGAAAGTTAACATAGTCACAACCTTGATGATTTCAGTCCAATGACTACCTGCTTCTATTGTTTTAGAAAAGCCTAAAGTTAGAATCATCTTCATACAGTAGGTCTTTTTCCTGTGGTTGCTTTTAACCTCTTCTCTTTGGTTTATCTGCAGTTGAACCAGGATGTGTTGTTTTGGGGTGGATTTAATTTTCATTATTCTGCCAAGATCCACTTTATTTTTTGAATCTGAGCTTTCATGTCTTTCTTCAAGTTGGAAAAATTCTCAGCTGATAGCTCTTAAAAAATAGGGCTTCTCCCTTATGTTCTCTAGTCTTTCCTTCTGGAATGCTTATTAGACATATGCCAGACTTCATGGTAGCCTTTTCGTATCTAAAAAGTTTTTTGTATTTTCCATTGTGCTGGTTATTGATTTATTGCCTCTCATACTTCTTATTGGCTCTAAGAAAATGGATATGGGCTCTTTAAATACTTTTTCTTGGCCAGCGGGTATGCGTTAAACTTTGTCAGCAGAGGGAGCCCCAGAGACACCGTAGGAGGTAAAGGGTTTTCCTTCCTGGTTCTGGGGAGCTCCTCCCTTGGCTCAGCTGCCACAGCCTGTCCAGCTCCTGCCAGTTCAGACAGCCTCTTAGCACCCCGTGGCCTGCAGCTTTCCCTAGCAACCTCCCCTTAGGTGGTTTTGCAGTGGAATGCCTCTAGCGGGACACCTAGGAAACGCTTCCGTGGCAGTCCCAGCGGCAGCCCAGGTAGCATAGCGACTGTCTGGCTTGCCACACGGGTGGGGATGTCTGCCCTGCTGGGCATAGGGCCCTTCCTCAGGCCTCTATTCCTTACCAGCCAGTCCCTCATTACTCAATCCCCTATTAGTCAGCGGCTCCTTACACTAAAGTTTCCCCGTTCAAATCATACGGTTTCTGTCTCCTGATGGGAACAAATGGATTTATCATTCTACATTACAGATCACTATCTATTAGATATCGATTAAATATTTAAAAATATCTATTTTCTAAATCATTTCTTTTTCTCACGAGCTGTGTTAATCTGTTTCTCCAGAATGCTTAAACCATATTTTGAGTTTAAAATTTTAATGACGGTACTTTCCACTTGTAAAGTTATATATCATGTTTTTTTGTATGTCCCCAGTCTTTCAAAATCGTATCTTTTCTTTTGTTCGCAGTTCTTTAATTTCTTTAATCATTGAAAAATTTAGTTTTCTATTTCAATAGATCTGCTGTGAGAAATTTTTAGAGGTTTAATCCTGTTCTTTGTTCTATTTGCTAACATTCACTCATAGTACATTGTTCCTCATATATTACAAAATTTTTGGATTTTGATCTCACTTAATGGAGGACTTTATCTTTAGGACTCAAGTGTAGTCTGAATGAAGTGGTTTCTTCCACAGTTCTTGTTTTCTCCTTTTTGTTTTTACAGGTGCCTCAGGGTTTTTACCAGCCTGGGACCCCTTTTTACATTGTTTTTGGCTTGAGGTTCCTGACCATACAGATGAAGTAGAAGAATCAAAGCATAAAGTAAGAGAAGGTTGGCTTATGGCTATGAATTCTCAGGGGAAATGATTTTCCCCTCCCCAGAGCACATGGGGAGATAGATTTCTTTGTTGTTTTCCCTGTGCTGCTTTCAGAAAAAAAGCACTACCCTTTGAGGGTTTGACTTTATACAGGGTTTCAGTTCTCAGTGCTACACACTGGCAGGAACCACATCTCTTGTCCTTTCATAGGCATCAATATCCAAGCCCCTTGGCTACAAAGACCAGCAAATTTCACTTGACTACGGTTACAGCATCATCTAGTCTTTTACAATGCTCTCATAAATATTGTAGAAATTCCTATGTCTTTCAATATCATGTCCCCTGCTCCACATATTTTCTGTATTTTCACCCAACTCCTTTTTTTCTTCTCAACTTTCCATGAACAGAACACTTAGCACCATACTTGAGCAGCTCAGAATTCCCTCAGGCTCCACCCTCCATTTCAAAGCTTTGTATGCAGGTATAGTTTCTACCTTTTGCTGTGTACTTTTATTATCTAGTTCTCACTGTTTTGGGATTTTTGCCCCTGGACACCTTCTTGGTGTCTAGCAGTATAGCATGTGAACAAGCCACATTTCATTCACATGCCCATACCTGCCTTCAGCTTGTCTAAAAGGAAGACCAGGCAAATTCCAAATGATTTGTGATGTCTGTCAACTTAAGTTGATTGCTAACTTAACCAATTTTCTAAGTAACAAAAGGATTATCTATAACGAAAACATATAAAGGAAAAACACACAAAAGAAAAAGCAAACTAAAGAAACCACAGAATAACTAGAATTGAGCATTTTAAAATCTGATCCAAAGCATACCTCTATATCATCTTTAAAAATAGCAGGGGCAGGTTTGTATTCTGGATCTTCCACATCCCTGTTAAAATACCAAAAAATGCTAACATTACTGTGTTGGACTTAAATTTTATAGCTTTAATGGCCATGACCATTAACAACGGTAAATTAAGAACTCATCACAAGAATAGGTGTGGGGTACGTCGTCTCTTTTTGATCACACTGTTGGACAAGTGCTAACCCTATTAAGAGTATCATTAGCTCTTTTAATTGGAAACTCCAATTCTCTTACTTTTACATTATTTACAAAAACATCACTGACATGGAATATGATGATGTTGATAGAGATATATGGAAAAATCATGATTCTGAAATGCACATACCCATCCATAAAATCATTTGCCCTCTGTTCTGCAGCAACTGCTTTCTCATCTGGTTTTCCCACTCTTTCCAAGAAGCACAGTGCTGGGTCAGCTCGGATAGTGTTGTATTTTTCATAACCTGGACGGATCACCAATTATCAAAGTAAAAAGAATAAAGATGTATAACTACAAGCATTCCTTATATATATGCACAAACATCATATGATCTGGCAATATAGATTTAAAAATTTAGGTTAAATTTATCAGTTAAAATGAAAAGGAGGGAAAACTGATTACACACACACACAATACACTTCACGTAAGAACTCTTCCTGAGAGGGGAAGCTATGTAAGAGTCATGACCAGGAGGGGCAGGTCACATCGCTACCCTTTCATTAGGAAATACAGTAACTGACAGACATAGTTTGGTAGTGTATGCTTTTTATGGTATATAGTAACATGGGTGTTACTGGAAAAAAGCTGTAGGTTGAAATCGGTTAACAGAATTAGTTGACTTTACCCACAGAAGATGACTCTACATACCTCACCTCTCACTTACCATGTTTAAAAACTCCAATAAGGAGTGACTTATCAGCATCAAAATCCCACCACTCAGCAGGAACTTCTGAGTGGTCTGGTTCTGGGACCCAAACATCAATGTCACTTAAAAAATAAAAATGACAATATGGCATTATGAATTATTACAAAAAAATCAGAGGAAGCAAAACTTTACCTAGCTTGTAAAGCATTATAGTTTTTTAAAAAGACTTTCACTTAAAAAATTTTCCATAATTACCACCAATTTAAGTTATAATATTGCATAATCACAATAAAGTTACCATAAAAATGAATTAATATTCTTAAGCTCAACAGAAGAAATGTTTACTTTACTCTTAGGGAATCATATTCTTTCCTCTTCAGATATACTGACAAAGTGTTCTACAGGAAAGTAGAATCTTATGTCAGGCAACAACTTGACAAAAATCATTTGCTGTAAAAATCAAATGGTATATTTATTTTGTATATGAGTAGAGTGAGGCCCTAAAAGAGCATGCTTTAGGCTTCAAAACAAATTATGTCTCTTCTAGACCACTACTGCTAAGAAAATCACACAGAAAAAATTAAGCACTGTTTAACAAGTGAAGGAAAACAGCAAGCTTTTGATCTATAATTTGATTAAAACATTCAAAGTGCTCTTTCTGTGCTGTAAATAAATACCATGCTGCAGAATGACAATATAATAAAGTACTAAAATCTGTAATAAATCCATCATGCTTTAGTAATTTAGCTGTTTTTATGAGTATGAAACTACTACAGCATGTGTAATTTTGCAAACATGTCCTTTTGCTTATCACTTGAAATCATTTTCCAAGAAACCTTTTCCCAGTAACATGATAAACCCTTAAAAAGGAAAAAAAGCTATGTATAGAAGGGCTGAGATGTTCACTTTTTAAAAATGTTTTATTTTGGTATTATTAATGTACAATTACACGAGCAACATTATGGTTACTGGACTCCCCCTATTATCAAGTCCCCACCACATACCCCATTACAGTCACTGTCCATCAGCGTAGTAAGATGCTATAGAATCACTACTTGTCTTCTCTGGGTTATACTGCCTTCCCCGTATGCCCCCCTCTACATTATGTCTGCTAATCGTAATACCCCCTTTTTACCTCATATCCCTCCCTTCCCACCCATCCTCCCCAGTCCCTTTCCCTTTGGTAACTGTTAGTCCATACTTGGGTTCTGTGAGTCTGCTGCTGTTTTGTTCCTTCAGTTTTTTTCTTTGTTCTTATACTGCACAGATGAGTGAAATTATTTAATACTTGTCTTTTTCCGCCTGGCTTATTTCACTGAGCATAATACCCTCTAGCTCCATCCATGATTGTTGGAAATGGTAGGATCTGTTTTCTTCTTATGGCTGAATAATATATTTCGTTGTGTATATGTACCACATCTTCTTTATCCATTCATCTACTGATGGATACTTAGGTTGCTTCCATTTCTTGGCTATTGTAAATAGTGCTGCAATAAACATAGGGGTGCATATCTTTTTGAAACTGGGCTGCTGCATTCTTAGGGTAAATTCCTAGGAGTGGAATTTCTGAGGCAAATGGTATTTCTTTTTTTAATTTTTTGAAGAACCTCCATACTGCTTTCCACAATGGTTGAACTAGTTTACATTCCCACATTCCACATTTTGTGGTTCCATATGAATTTTAGAATGATTTGCTCTAGTTCATTGAAGAATGCTGTTGGTATTTTGATAGGGATTGCATTGAATCTACTGATTGCTTTAGGCAGGATGGCCTTTTTAACAATATTAATTCTTCCTAGCCAAGAGCATGGGATGAGTTTCCATTTGTTAGTGTCCTCTTTAATTTCTCTTAAGAGTGTCTTGTAGTTTTCAGGGTATAGGTCTTTCACTTCCTTGGTTAGGTTTATTCCTAGGCATTTTATTCTTTCTGATGCAATTGTGAATGGAATTTTCCTGATTTCTCTTTCTGCTAGTTCATTATTAGTGTATTCAAAAGTAACAGATTTCTGTGTATTGATTTTGTATCCTGCAACTTTGCTGAATTAAGGTAATTAGTTCTAATAGTTTTGGGGTGGAGTCTTTAGGGTTTTTTATGTACAATATTATGTCATCGGCAAATAGTGACAGTTCAACTTCTTTTTTACCAATATGGATGCCTTGCATTGCTTTGTTTTGTCTGATTGCCGCGGCTAGGATCTCCAGTACTATGTTGAATAATAGTGGGGAGAGTGGGCATCCCTGTCTTGTTCCTGATCTTAGGTGAAAAGCTTTCAGCTTCTCACTGTTAAGTATGATGTTGGCTGTGGGTTTGTCATATATAGCCTTTATTATGTTGAAGTACTTGCCTTCTGTACCCATTTTGTTGAGAATTTTTGTCATGAATGGATGTTGAATTTTGTCAAATGCTTTTTTAACATCTATGGAGATGATCATGTGGTTTTTGCCCTTCTTTTTGTTGATGTGGTGGATGATGTTGATGGATTTTCAAATGTTGTACCATCCTTGCATCCCTGAGATGAATACCACTTGATCATGATGGATGATCTTTTTGATGTATTTTTGAAATCGGTTTGCTAATATTTTGTTGAGTATTTCTGCATCTATGTTCATCAGGGATATTGGTCTGTAATTTTTTTTTCTTTGTTGTGTCTTTGCCTGATTTTGGTGTGAGAATGATGTTGGCTTCACAGAATGAGTTTTTGGGAGTAGTCCCTCCTCTTCTACTTTTTGGAGAACTTTAAGTAGGATGGGTATTAGGTCATCACTAAATGTTTGATAAAATTCAGCAGGGAAACCATCTGGTACAGGGGTTTTGTTCTTAGGTACTTTTTTGATTATGAATTCAATTTCTTCGCTGGTAATTGGTCTATTCAGATTTTGTTTTTTTCCTGGGTCAGCCTTGGGAGGTTGTATTTTTCTAGAAATTTGTCCATTTTTTCTAGATTATCCAGTTTGTTACACCATATTATTTTTCATAGTATTCTCTCTTAATTCTTTATATTTCTGTGGTGTCCGTAGTGATTTTTCCTTTCTCATTTTTGATTCTGTTTATGTGTGTAGACTCTCTTTTTTTCTTGATAAGTCTGGTTAGGTGTTTATCTATTTTGTATTTTCTCGAAGAACCAGCTCCTGCTTTCATTGATTCTTTCTATTGTTTTATTCTCAATTTTATTTATTTCTGCTCTAATCCTTATTATGTCCATCTTTGTACTGACTTTGGGCCTCCTTTGTTCTTCCTTTTCTCATTTCATTAATTGTGAGTTTAGACTGTTCATTTAGGATTGTTGTTCTTTCCTCAGGTAGGCCTGTATTGCAATATATTTCCTTCTTAGCACGGACTTCGCTGTGTCCAACATATTTTGCTCTGTTGAATTATTGTCATCATTTGTCTCCATATATTGCTTGATCTTTTTATTTCTTCTTTGATCCATTGATTTTTTAGGAGCATGTTATTAAACCTCCATGTGTTTATGTTCTTTTTCATTTTCTTTGAGTAATTTATTTCTAGTTTCATTACCTTTGTGATTTGGGAAGCTTGTTGGTACAATTTCAATCTTTTTGAATTTAATGAGGTTCTTTTTGTGGCCTAGTATATGATCTATTCTTGAAAATGTTCCATGTGCACTTGAGAAGAATGTGTATACTGTTACTTTTGGATGGAGTGTTCTGTAGATGTCTGTGAGGTCCATTTGTTCTACTATGTTGTTCAGTGCCTCTGTCTCTTTATTTATTTTCTGTCTGGTTGATCTGTCCTTTGGAGTGAGTGGTGTGTTGAAGTCCACCAAAATGAATGCACTGCATTCTATTTCCCCCTTTATTTCTGTTAGTATTTGTTTCACATATGTAGGTGATCCTGTGCTGGGTGCAGATATTTATAATGGTTATATCCTCTTGTTGGACTGACCCCTTTATCATTATGTAATGTCCTTCTTTGTCTCTTGTGACTTTCTTTGTTTTGAAGTCTATTTTGTCTGATACAAGTACTGCAACTCCTGCTTTTTTCTCACTATTAGTTGCATGAAATGTCTTTTTCCATGCCTTTACTTTCAGTCTGTGTATGTCTTTGGGTTTGACGTTGAGTCTCTTGTAGGCAGCATATAGATGGGTCTTGTTTTTTTTATCCATTCAGTGACTCTAAATCTTTTGATTGGTGCATTCAAGTAATTTACATTTAGGGTGATTATTGATAGGTAAGCACTTATTGCCATTGCAGGCTTTAGATTCGTTGTTAACAAAGGTTCAAGGGTAATTCCTTTACTATCTAACAGTCTAATTTAACTCACTTTGTATGCTATTATAAACACAACCTAAAGATTTTTTTTTCCTCTTCCATTCTTTGTATGTTATGAATCATATTCTGCACTCTTTGGCTATCCCTTGGGTGACATCTATTTAGCCTTAGGAATACTTCCATCTATAGGAGTCCCTCCAAAATACACTATAGAGGTGGTTTGTGGGAGGTAAATCCTCTCAGCTTTTGCTTATCTGAAAATTGTTTAATCCCTGCTTCAAATTTAAATGATAATCTCTCCGTGAAGAGTATTCTTGGTTCAAGGCCTTTCTGTTTTATTGCATTAAATATATCATGTCACTCCCTTCTGGCCTGTATGGTTTCTGCTGAGAAGTCTGATGATAGCCTGATGGGCTTTCCTTTGTATGTGATCTTATTTCTCTGTCTAGCTGCTTTTAGTAGTCTGTTCTTATCCTTGATCTTTGCCATTTTAATTACTATATGTCTTGGTGTTGTCTTCCTTGGGTCCCTTGTGTTGGGAGATCTGTGCACCTCCATGGCCTGACAGACTATCTTCTTCCCCAGATTGGGGAAATTTTCAGCAATTACCTCCTCAAAGACACTTTCTATCTCTTTTTTCTCTTCTTCTTCTTCTGGTACCCCTATAATGCCAATATTTTTCTGTTTGGATTGGTCACACAGTTCTCTCAATATTCTTTCATTCCTAGAGATCCTTTTTTCTCTCTGTGCCTCAGCTTCTTTGTATTCCTCTTCTCTAATTTCTATTCCATTTACCATCTCTTCTACTACATCTTATCTGCTTTTAAATCCCTCCATTGTATGTTTCATTTCAGATATGGAATTTCTTATTGATTGAATCTCTGTCTTAAATTCTTTCCTGAGTTCTTGAAAATTTTTTCTGTACCTCCATAAGCATGTTTATGATTTTTATATTGATCTCTCTTTCAGGAAGATTGGTGAATCAATTTGGCCCTTTTTCTGGGGTTTGTGAGATTTTGGTCTGAAACATGTTCTTTTGATGTTTCATATTTCTGTGTGGTGCCCTCTAGTGCCCAGAAGCTCCAGTCTCTGGAGCTGCTTAGTCCCTAGAGTGAGGTTGGGTGTTGTAGGAGATCAGAGCTGGTGCCCCGCTTCGTGAGGTCTGTATGCAGTCTGGTGCAGCCTTCTTTCCTGTTACAATTTTAGGGTTAGTTGTATTAACTATATTTTCTCACTATCTGTGGTTTTTGGGAGGAGTTCTCTGTCTCACCTCTCATGCTGCTATCTTGAATGTCTCCAAATAGAAAATTTTGGAACTGGAAGTGACTTTAGAGATTATCCTGTTTCAATCTCCTTTGCATAAACTGTGGAAAGGCCCTTTCTCACCATTCCTCTGGCCAGTTCCCCTCACTAGCCAGGTTCCACTGGGAGAGCCTTGCTGTCCCAGAACCGGTGCTCGCAGCACTCCCTGCACCCAAGCCTGGCTAGGGCCGAGGGGTTGAGATGTTCACTTCTTTACCAGTGATTCAAGCTATTGTTTTTTTTAGCCTAGCATATAGCTAATGTCTGACAATGATTAGCAAGTATTATTTATACACACACATACCATTCTTCTATTTTATTTGACAAGGTAGAGATTGAATAGAGTGAAATACCCAAGGAAATGAATAAATCTAATTGAGAATTTCCATGTTTGGCATTCACGAGTTATCAATATTCAAAGAATTAGAGACATAATAAAATACAATACAAATGAAGGGTTATCTTAAGTCATCTCTTTGTCTTGGCACCTGAATTTCATAAATTAATTAGCAAAGAACTATAGATTTGAAGAAATGGGGAGTTTCCTACTTATAATTAAGTTGTGTGTCAAAAAGTTCATTTGTAAGTTGGTTGTCTTTGGGAACTCAAAATAAATTTTCATAGAGGAACAGAAATAAGCAAATGGTCATTGTGTTCTGGAGCAAGTCCACAAGAACCTAATATTTAGCTACTAATTTGTTGAAATAAAGGACAGTGGCAATGAAAAAAAGACTTTGTCTTAAAGTAAATAAAACATAAAAATAATGGATAAGAAATTACTTTTTATATTTTTCTTAAGCATTTTGCCAACAGAAGAAGTTTTTTAAACTAAGGAATATAGAGAAATGGATGTAGATTCTTCCCTGAATTCTTAAAGAAAATATTTTGCATTTAAATGAACACCTTATTATCTCTATTTTTGCCTAATACCAGAAGGGTCACAGTTACAGTATTTTCGAGCTTACTGGAGAAAAACAGAAAAAAGAGTGATTTTTCTTTTGATTTGGCTAAAGCTGAAAAATTAATGAGGACAAAAATAGTTAAAGAACATACTCATTTCTGATCATTTCCTGACAAAACTAAACAAAGCATAAGCACTGGAAGATAAAGGAAAGCAGAAAGAACACTGAAGATAGCATTTCCCAAGGGGGTAAAAAAAAAAAAAAAAAAAGTGGTTCACATAGCTCCCCATACCAACCATTGGGTGGCATTCTAACCTCAAAACACTGATTATCATCTGAGGTGAACTGTTTCCCTGTTTGTAAAGAGTGGAAAGTATTTAGTGTACACCTAATACAAATGTTAAGTGCCACAGGCAGGGTAAGTGTCCATAAAGTGCTAGGGAAATTAATTAATAAGGTGCATGTTGCTTCCTGTTGTTGATTTGAGTCAGTTCATGTGCTCTCTTGCATAGTCTCCTTTTAATTCCCCAAGCTGGATCATTCATTTAAAATGTATTTAAATAGCACTCACTATGTGGCAATAATAACAATAATAAGACAGACACACCCATCTTCGTGAAGAGGTATCTACAATAGTGTGTGATGAGTGCTATGACAGGGTACTTAGTCTGGGTATGTGCCTCACCCAAATGAGAGAGACCAGGAAAGGCTGAGTGAATGTCAGCTGAGTACTAAGAGGGAGGAAAGGGGGAAAGATAATGTTCCAGCAAGAATGCAAAGGACTGCAGGCATTAGTAATCATGGCACATTTGAGAGATATGGACCTGAAGGTCAGAAGAGAGATGTGGGGTAGACATAGACTTGGGATTCACCAGTACAGAAAGAAAAACTGATGCCACAGAAAAGATGAGAACACCCAAGAAGAGTAAGTGAAAAGAAGAGAGGGCATTTAAGAGACAGGTGGAAGAGGAACCTGAAAAACAGGAAGCAGAAAGCTGAAAAAAAAAGAAAATGTATAGTAAAATGGTATTATAGAGACATTTTTACAAAAAAGGAAGTGGTCAATAAAGGTAAAGTATGATAAACACTATGATATGGCCATGGAGTTTAGCAGCAAGAATGTTGGCGAAGAACTTCTTAAAGTGGGTGGTAGAGATGGAGGTAGAAGCTGAATAGTGGTGAGATGCATAGTGAATGGGAGAGGAGAAAAAGGAGACAGCAAGTACAGATACTTGAAAGGAATTTGACTGTAAAATCAAGGACAGTAATAACATAGTAGTGTGAGGAGATATGGGGTCCAAAAGTAGTGTGTGTGTTGGTGTATGCACCAAGGGAGATGTAAACTGTTAAAATCCAGATGAAAAGCCAGAGAGGGGGGATCAGTGAGGAAAATTTAGGGATAATTTCATAGATTGTAGTTCCTGGGAAATCACAAGTAGAAAGGTCCAAGGGAAAAAAGTAGTCAATTAGTCAACAAATACTACTGTGGTACTATGTCCCAGATTCTAGGAACTGGGAATACAATGCTCAGTAAAACAGATTACATACCTAACTTTCAAATAGCTTAAATCATAATGGGAGGAGAAAAGCAATATAAAAATAAATATAAATTTTAACAGTAATAGGCATCATGAATGAGATAAAATCAGGTTAAGTAGTCTTGAGTGGTCAGGGAAGGCCTATCTGAGGAGGTAAACTTGAGTTGAGACCTGATTGATTTGAAAAGACAGTGCTGTGGAAGGTCAGAGGAAAGAGTATTGGTACCAGCAGAACAGCACAGAATGAGCTTGACATGGTGGAGGAACAGTAACACCAGTGTGGTGAGCACTGTTGATGAGGGACAGAGTGAAAGAAGAGGTTGTAGAGTTATGTAAGGCCTGCAGGCCATAGGGAGTTTGGATTTTATTCTAAGAGAAATGAAAAGCACCTGGAAGGTTTTAAGAAGTGGAGTGTCATCGCCTATTTTTGCTTCAGAAAGATCACTCTGGCTGCTGTGTTAATGTTAGACTGTAGAAAGGAAAAAGTGGAGGCAGAGAGACCCAATTAGGAGGATATAGCAGAAGTCTGAATAAGAGATAATGGTGGCTTGGACTAGGGATTTAGCAGACAAGATAGTGAAAAACACTCAGATTTGGCAGGTCTTTGAATAGGGTTTGAGGGGAAGAGAAGACTCAAGAACGGTACCAGAGCAACTGGGTAGTACATTTACTGGGATAGAGAAGACCTGTACATGGAAGGAGGGAAGGAAAGGATCAGACAGCAGATTTGGCAGAGCCAGGGAAAAGATTAAAATGTCAATTTAGACTTTCAAATGGAAATGTTGGAAGGCCCCTTACTCAGAGATTAGAGGTCAGGGAGCCGTCTGGGATGAATATGTAAATTTGAGATCATATTCAGTATTTTGAGACTGCAATGAGTTTACCTAAGGAGAAGGACAGACAAGGAAGAGCTCAGGACAGAACTCCTGGCCAATTCAATACTTAAAAAAGATCTGTTAGAGGAATAAGAGCTATTAAAGGAAAATGAAAAGGAAAGGTCAGTGAGGAAAAGGACAGCCAGGTTGTATAGTAGCCTGGATGCCACAGAAGACAGCATTTCAAGAATAAGGAGAAGTAGAAAAAGGCCAAGAAACTGAGAGACTAGGGTATTGGATGGATCACATGTGGACACAAAAGTCAGGCACCCATGAAACCTCTTCCACTCTAACAAGAGGAAAGAAAAGAATGAGCCCAGAAATATTTTTTTGCATATGACGGCAGAAAGCTACTCCTACTGCTATTACTGTGTTATAACTTTTAGTGACAGAGCCAAATAGCAGATAAAAGGAAAGGCAAAAAATTGGCATAGACTAATTCTCTAAATTTGGTAGGTTTTTCTTCTTGTTAATTTCAGTGAAGAAGCCATTTAATTTATAATTTTCTGGTCATACAGTTTTTGTCTTGTCATGTTATTGAAAAATAAATATAAACATGCTATTTAATTTACCTTGCATCAACTCCATCAAATACTTTCTGACACTCACTTCCAATGACTTCTTGCTTTAGATAATAGAGCATTCTTACACGAAGCAAAACCCTAAAAATGAGGGGAAAAAAGTCAAGACACAAATATATTACTCATTAAAGAAAATTCTACTGCGAGGTTAAAATTAGAAAAGAATTTATATATAGAATTTTTATAACAAAATAATTATTTCTGATTAAATCTCACTACCTAAAATATCTAAAATAGGTTTCTCCAAAATCTTCACACTCATCATTATGTAATATCCAAGTAAGATATAATGAGATCATTTGGAAGCCAGTTTTATTTCTCTGTTGATGAAAACAGTGACATAGAGGTACCATGATTTGCTGAAGGATACCCTGTAAGATTAAGATTAGGGTTGGTCCTAGACTGTACTGTCTCTGCCCTCAAAATCAGCATGCTTTAAGACTGTTAATAAATTTAGAAAAGTAAACTTTTAATGAGTTGTGTTAAAAACACCCTACTACCTACTTATTACAGTGGTGTTTTATATGTTTTTTGTAGCCTTCATCTTGAAGTAGCTGCTCAGGATTGTATTTTCGAAGCCATTCTGCTTTCTGTATATCAAATGAACTTGTCTGAGTCTTTACTTTCTTTCCTTTTCGGCCTCTGGGTACAGGGGCTGATAGACCTGTTAAAATGAAAAGGACATGTGAAATGAGGTAATCTGTATAAAGATCTGCAATTTGAAACATTTTTTTTTCAATGCAAGAAATTTCTGAAGATTTTCAAAGGTCTGTGCAGGCTATATAGAGATCTCTAAAATAATAATGGTAACGATACTGACCCAACCACAAGATAAGTTAATGTGATTTTTAGATACACATTAACACAATTTCCCCCAAATACTCAACAATTCTGTCTCAAATTAATCATTCTGATCTCCTTTCTGTTCTAAAACACTTTTTTTTCCAAATGTAAAAACCAAAAGCTAAAACCTGTTCTTCAGCTTTGCTTTTGGTTTCCCTAGTTACAAAATAGTAAGTTATGGTCTTTTGATTTTTAAAACGGATTTTACTAATAAAATGGATCAGGTTTAGCCATTGTGGCTCCTGTTTAAGAGAGCTAAATTTGTTTTATTTCTTTAACATTTTTGTTGTAAAATACTTCAAAATACAAAAAAGTATTCCACTCTTAGTCTTAACACAGTCCATATTTGGTTAGTTTTTTATTAAAGGAAATAAACATAGTTGGAGTCTAATTTGCTCCTTCTTTCCAAGTATAATCACTACCTTGAATTTGTTTTTTACATTTGATACACATTTACACTTGTGTATTGGAGAAATATTTAGTACAGAAGTTTTCAGGCATTATATAATATAAGTAATTCTGGAAATGATTACTCTAATTTTTTAAAGATTTATAATGGCTGATTCATGAGGTTCTAATTCATTCATCTTAATTGCTGTATAAAAATTAGTTGTATGGCTTTATCACATTAATGTTAAATCAGTTTAAGTTGTTTCACTTACAACTTTTCATAATTATTAATAAAGCAGTTTTGTTTCCTCCTTTCAATACTTATCTATCTTTTCCTTGATTTATACCAGCGAGAGTTCTATTACAATAGTAAATAGAAACTTGATGTGGATTTGTTCATTTCTCCTTAAAATTTTGGCCTTTATATTTTGAGATTATTTTGTTTGGTGCATATAAATTCATACTTTTTATGTCTTCTTGTATAGATTGGCCTTTTTTTAAAATTATGTAGTATTCCTTTTTTATCCCAAATGATGCCTTTCACAGTAAGTTGTCTTTGTTGTTATGTTAATACTACTCTAATTAAGTCCTCTTCACCCTTGTCAGTTTGGAAACTAAACAGTGCATATTTAAAATTTTTCTTAGTAAAATCTGTGTATGTTCTACATTTTTAAACTTCTCCCTAGAAAAATTTCTCAGATTCATCATTTAATCTTATTTTCATTTCTGCTACATGTTTATACTTTACAAGACAACTGTTTGTGCTTTAAATGTTTCTATAGCACTTGTTTTTTCAAAATAACAAGTATATTTGAAGTATCTCTGAAGGTATTAATAGTTTTAAAAAAGTCGTCTTCTCCTTTTAGTCCTTGTTTCTTTCAAGTTCATTTTAATATTGTGTTTTTAGTGTCTATCTCTCATGTTGGAGAATTCCCTCAGAAGTCTGATATCTTTGGTTATTTGCTCATTTAAGAATGCCAAACCAAAAACCAAAAAAAGAAAAAACGTTGACAGGTAGTGTGAATGGTTGGAGCTTACTGACTGAACTCCTTGAAGGGTAATCTGGCTTTTTCTTATTACATCATTATCTTTAAGATTTGGCCTGGTCAGATTTACCAAAGAAAATTCCTTAGTCTTCTTAAGTATGGTATTGCCAAGTATATATATATTCATTTAATCCCCATTTAGTAGCTCCATACCTCAACTACTAATGCAACCCAGAGATCTTCTATTTTACCCTCTCCAGATAATATACTCTCCGTGATTCTTCATCCTGGCTACATGGAATTGAAGAGGGTACTTAGTGATCTGAACTGTTTTAAAGAACTTTCCACCAAAGCCCCTTTCCTTTAACTCCCATTTTCAGGCTTCCTCATGTCACAAACTCCTGAAGTTTCTTGGTAAATGTGTGAAGCGAATCAGGTGGTTGGTGCCTTTTCTTACTGCTGACCTAGGATTTAACTCTCCTTGGTTGGTTAAGTCAATTACCACTGATAGATTATCTGCTTCGAAGTTCCAGAATTTTGTTACTCCCTTTCCCATTCTCTCCACTTTTGGGGCTTTATGTCTATTTATTTTTTAATTATGGAGTTAAGCATATTCAAAAATAGGTGGAATAACATGACAGACTCACCATGTCCCATCATTCAACTTCAATAATTACAGGCTCAGGGCCACCTCTGCTTCATCTATATCCTGTTCATCCCCAACCTCTCAAATTATTTTGAAGTAAATCTAAGATATCAACCATTTCAATAGATATCCAAGTATCTTTTAGCAATATGTAAATAAGGCCTTCTTAAAACAAAACAAAGCAAAAAACCCACCAAACTACACTACCACTATCAGCCCTAAGAAATGCAGTAACATTTCCTTAGTATGTGGCATACCAATATACAATTATCTAATAAAGACAATACAAAATTTTTCCTTGGGTTTTTGTTTCAATTAGGATCCAAATAAGGCCTGCACTGTAATTGGTTGAAGACTCAAATCTCCTGTAGGTTATAGTAGGGTTTTCAATCTTGACATTTTGAGAAGCACAGCTCTTCATTTTTGGGTGGCTAACTGCATTATTCACCTCTACCTACTAGATACCTGTAACATGCTCATAGTTGTGAGAACCTAGGATGGAGGAGGGACTGTGACACAAAATCATGTCTCGTTGAGAACCACTGGTTAATGGATAGCCTCTCTTATGTTCTCCTCTCCTACTATTTATTTGTTGAAGAATGTACAAGGATCATCACTGAAACTTGTTTTTCAATTATCTAAAATTGGCAACATGCTATATGCCCATCACTAAAGGAGATGCTAAATAAATTACGGAATATCCATACTATAAACTACTAAGCAGGCATTTTAAAAATGAGATAGCTTTACACAAATACAGGTGGGAAGACTTTTAAGACCTACTCTTTATCACCAACTTACAAATGGACACATTGTTTGATGACATGTAAAACCCAACCGAACTGATAACACTGATATTTCTTAAATTGGAACTTGAATTGACAGTGAAGGTTAAGGGATCTTTAATATTATCTGTAATCCCTGAATATTTTATAGGGTACTATGTTAAGTACTTTTAATAACTAAAAAAAAAATTAAAAAGAAAACAAGAATGTTCTTACCTAGATGATTTTGTAGCTCTCGTGTCTGCCCATCTTCAGTTGGAGTAATGAGATCCCATATGAAGCCTTTAATTTTCTCATCTCCTCGATAGTGAATAAGGCAATATGCTAAGAGTGCTCGGCAAATTATTTCTACATCATGCTCATTTAGCTGCCTTTTAAAACGGCCATGAGACAGAATCTCTCTCCATCGGCCCCATCTGGTTGAAGAGGTATATTTATTTACATTAATGCTAACTTCTAGAGAATAACGTTAACAGATAAAAGTTCTGAAAAGTGCAAAAAAACACATTTTGTCATCAATAGGATTTAAATTTAATAATTTCCCCCATGAGTAAAATGCAGAGCCATGGTATAGTAACTTCTAGTTTATTTTATTCAATAATGATTAACAGCATTATCCATTTGCATTATTGGATATGCTAATCTGAGATCAAGGAGTGTGACATAAGTGATGCATTTTATAATTTAAAACAGGGGCATCTCATTGTTCTATTAAATATATGTTAAACATATAAATTTAGGATACTTTAAAAATAGATTTGATTGATTCTAAAAGATAACAAATATACTATAGTATATGCTTTCTATAACTTTATATATCAGACTACTAGCAAAAAATATTAAAAATAGTGTTTTACCCATAAACTAGCAGATTTTTCTCTACTCTAAAGCATTCAGTTCTTCCATAGCCATTGGAACGGTCACAGGGTCTCCGGAGTTTGGGCTTTTCATCACCTTCACTTTCGGCTTCAGATAATTCAGCCAATTCATCTTTTGTGGCACTAAAGGGTCTTGTTTGCTTCCTAATTCTTGGAGTGTCAATAACCAAACTGTTCTGTAAAATTTAACAGCTATTACTAGAACGTTTTTTTTGCAATGTTTTATGTTTTCACCTTTCAAATTGTACAAACATTGAAGTATAGAGAGCCAGAAAAAGAAATTACTCATGATTCCATCAACCTACCATATCAACTTAAAAATTTTTATACTACGTTAAAATCTTCATTACCATACATATGTAATTTTATGACATTATAGTCATAGGATAAAAGTTACTTGCAATGTTATTATTAATATGAAAGTTGTATTGTTCTGAAATAACCATAAAATATACTTTGAATTTATGCATAATTTAAATTAATAATTTAATTTAGATTGTTAAAAAATTTTTAAATAAATTAGGCTAAAGTAAGTCTTTGTGATCTAAGTTTATCCTAAAGATAAATTCAAAAGAACGGAAATATCCAGGAAAGGAAACATTGGTCAAAGGATATAAATATTTTGTAGATTTAGAAACACACTTCATGTTTTCCAAAAGTTATGCTAATACACAAAAAGCAAGGTAGGTAGGAGATTAAACAGGATGGTGGCCTGACAAGCAAGGCAGAAATCTCCTCCCAAAACCACATATAACATGAAAATACAGCAAATACAAATAATCTTGGAAGAGCAACCAGAAAGAAGACTGCAAGAGACGGCCTACATCTGGGAAAAAGAGAAGACCTCATGGAAAACGATAAAGGAGCAATGCCGCGATCCAGCAGGATCCAAGCCCTCCCCTGACTCCAGGTCATTGCCAGGAGGAAGAGAAATGGAGCAGGGAGGGAGTAAGCCCAAGACCGCTAAATACCCAACCCTGGAGATCTACTCCAGGAGCACGAACCCACTTCACATGTTGCTCTGGAGATTAGAGGGGTTGGAAAGAAAACCTGGGCAGGATAATCAGAGAGAGAGAAACTCCAGCCACTTGTGGAGAACAAGTACACACAACTGGTTGTTCTGGGACAAAAGAAAAGGCGGGCACTTTGAAAGACCTCTCAATAGTGAGAGGGCTGCCAAAGGTTACACAGACCTTGCTGCTCAGGAGAAATAATAGGGTGAACAAATGATCCAGACACACTCAGCCCAGGAGGCTGGGAACTTTCAGGAGCTTCAGGCACTTTCCCTATGGCTGGCAACACAGCCAGAAGAATCCCCACTGCAATACGCAGCCTGCTGCTCCTTCCTAGTGGCCAGCACTGGTTCACAAACCTGCTACCCCCTCCATCGAGTCAGACTATCCAGAGGGCAGCCCTGCCTATGGCATACTCAGGGATATAATGCAGAGGTGCCTCCCTCTGTGCTCAGCCCACTGGTCCTAGCAGTGGAGGCAGGCACTGCAGCCTGGAAGCAGAAAAGAGCTGTTTCCTCCTGGGAGGCATTGGCGCTAGGCGCCTGCAACCTCCACCATCACTCAAGGGGCTGGGCTGCTCCAGAGGCTAGAACTTTGGGGCCCTAGAGGGCGCTGCCAAAGTTAATAATTACATAGGAATCATTACAAATATGAAACGGAAAAAGAACCTGTTACAAACCCAAATCCCTCAAACATCAGAAAGAGGACTTAGTGAAACTCAAATCACCAAACTTCCTGATAAGGATTTCAAAATAAAAATCATAAACATGCTCACAGAGCTACAGAAAAATATTCAAGAACTCAGACAGGAATTTAAGAGGTAGAAACTTGGAAAAATACAGTATCTGAAATGAAACACACAATGGACAGATTTAAAAGCAGATTAGAAGAGTTAGAGTAGAAGGTAAATGAAGTAGAAATTAGACAACAGGAATACAAAGATGCTGAGGCACAGAGAAAAAAGGGATCTCTAGGAATGAAAGAATATTGAGGGAACTGTGTGACTAATCCAAATGGAACAATATTTGCATTACAGAGGTATCAGAAGAAGAAGAGAAAAAGGGATAGAAAGTGTCTTTGAGGAAATAATTGCTGAAAACCTCCCCAATCTGGGTAAGGAAACAGTCTCTCAGGCCCTAGAAGTCCACAGAATTTCCAACACAAGGGACCCAAAGAAGACAACACCAAGACATATAATAATTAAAATGGCAAAGGTCAAAGACAAGGACAGAGTGTTAAAAGCAGCCAGGGAGAGAAAAAACATCACCTACAAAGGAAAACCCATCAGGCTATCATCAGACTTCTCAGCAGAAACCTTACAGGCCAGAAGGGAGTCACATGATATATTTAATGCAATGAAACAGAAAGGCCTTCAACCAATACTCTTCTCGGAAAGATTATCATTTAAATTTGAAGCAGGGATTACACAATTTCCAGAGAAGCAAAAGTTGAGGAAATTTACCTCCCACAAACCATCTCTACAGTGTATTTTGGAGGGACTGCTATAGATGGAAGTCCTTCTAAGGCTAAATCAACTACCCACAAAGTCTGTCCAGGGATACACAAAGAATACAGAATATGACACCTAATATATAAAGAGTAGAAGAGAAAGAGAAAGAAAAAGAAGGGAGAAGAAAAAAGAACCTTTAATTGTGTTTGACATAGCATAATAAGCGAGTTAAGTTAGACAGTTAAATAGTAAAGAAGCTGCCCTTGAACCTTTGGTAACCACAAATCTAAAGCCTACAATGGTAATAAATACATATCTATTGATAATCACCCTAAATGTAAACGGACTGAATGCACCAATCAAAAGACAGAGTTACAGAATGGATAAAAGAACAAGACATATCTGTATGCAGCCTACAAGAGACTCACTTCAAACCCAAAGATATATACAGACTAAAAGTGAAGGGATGGGAAAAGATATTTCATTCAATTAACAGGGAGAAAAAAGTGGGAGTTGCAGTACTTACACGAAACAGACTTCAAAGCAGAGAAAGCAACGTACAAAGAAGACATTACATGATGATAAATGGGTCAGTCCAAAAAGAGGATATAACCATTATAAATATCTATGCACACAACATAGGAGCACCTAATTATGTGATACAAATACTAACAGAATTAAGGGGAAAATAAAATGCAATGCATTCACATTTTAGGAGACTTCCACACACCACTCACTCCAAAGGACAGATCAATCAGACAAAAAATAAGTAAGGAAACAGAGTCACTCAACAACACATTCGAACAGATGGACCTAACAAACATCTACAGAACACTCCACCCAAAAGCAGCAGGATTCACATTTTTCTCAAGTGCACATGGAACGTTTTCCAGAATGGATCACATACTAGGCCACAAAAAGGGCATCAGTAAATTCAGAAGGAGTGAAATTGTACCAACCAGCTTCTCAGACCATAAAGGTATGGAACTAGAAATAAATTATGCTAAGAACACAAAAAAGCCCATGAACATATGGAGGCTTAACAACATGCCCCTAAGTATCAATGGGTCAATGACCAAATAAAAGCAGAAATCAAGCACTATATAGAGACAAATGAAAACAATGACTGAATACCCAAAAATCTGTGGGATGCAGTGAAGGCAGTTCTAAGAGGAAAGTACATAGCAATATAGGCTTACCTCAAGAAAGAAGAACAATCCCAAATGAACAGTCTTAATTCACAATTAATGAAAGTAGAAAAGAACAAATGAGGCCCAAAGTCTGTAGAAGGAGGGACATAATAAAGATCAGAGCAGAAAGAAATAAAATTGAGAAGAATAACAATAGAAAGAATCAATGAAACCAGGAGCTGGTTCTTCAAGAAAATAAACTAGATAAACCCTTAGACTTATCAAGAAAAAAAGAGTGTATGCATGTAAACAGAATGAGAAATGAGAAAGGAAAAATTACTACAGACACCACAGCAATACAAAGAATTATGAGAGAATACTATGAAAAATTATATGCTAACAAGTTAGATAACCTAGAAAAAATGGACAACTTTCTAGAAAAATACAACCTTCCAAGACTGACCCAGGAAGAAACAGAAAATCTGAATAGACAAATTACCAGTAATGAAATTGAATTGGTATTCAAAACACTACCTACAACCAAAAGCCCTGGACCAGATGGATTCACTGCTGAATTTTATAAGCATTTAGAGAAGACCTAATACCCATCCTTCTTAAAATTTTCCAAAAAGTAGAAGAGGAGTAAATACTTCCAAACTCATTCTATGAGGCCAGCATCACTCTAATACCAAAACCAGGCAAAGACACCACAAAAAAAGAAAATTACAGACCAATGGTAAACTAGATGCAAAAATACTAAAGAGAATATTAGCAAACCGAATTAAAAAAATACATCAAAAGGATCATCCATTATGATCAAGTAGGATTTACTCCAGGGATGCAAGGATGGTACACTATTAGAAAATCCATCAACATCGTACACCACATCAACAAAAAGAACAAAATTCACATGATCATCTCAGTAGATGCTGAAAAAGCATTTGACAAAATTCAATATCCATTCATGATAAAAACTCTCTCAACAAAATGGGTATAGAGGGTAAGTACTTCAACATGATAAAGGCCATATATGACAAACCCACAGCCAACATCATACTTAAAAGCAAAAAGCTGAAAGTTTTTCCTCTAAGATCAGGAACAAGAGAAGGATACCCACTCGCCCCACAGGAAGAAATAAAAGGCATCTAGATTGCTAAGAAAAAGTTAAACTGTCACTGTTTGCAGATGACATGATATTGTACATAAAAAACCTAAAGAATCCACCTCAAAACTACTAGAACTAATAACTGCATTCAGCAAAGTAGCAGAATACAAAATTAATACACAGAAATCTGTGGCATTCCTATATAGTAAAACAATGAACTAGAAGAAAGAGAAATCAGGAAAAATTCCATTCATAATTACATCAAAAAGAATAAAATACCTAGGAATAAACCTAACCAAGGAAGTGAAAGACCTATACCCTGAAAACTACAAGACACTCCTAAGAGAAATTAAAGAGGACACTAACAAATGGAAATTCATCCCATGCTCTTGGCTAGGAAAAATAAATATTGTCAAAATGGCTATACTACCTAAAGCAATGTACAGATTCAATGCAATCCCTATCAAAATACCAACAGCATTCTTCAATGAACTAGAGCAAGTAGTTCTAAAATTCACATGGAACCACAAAAGACCCGCAATAGTCAAAGCAATCCTGAAAAGCAAGAATAAAACTGGGGTGGGGTGGGGTGGGGGTGGACTCTAATAAAAGCCACAGTAATCAAGACAACTTGATACTGGCACAAGAACAGACCCACAGATCAATCGAACAGAATAGAGTCCAGACATAAATCCAAGCACATATGCTCAGTTAGTATATGATAAAGGAACTATGGATATACAATGGGGAAAAGACAGCCTGTTCAACTGGTGTTGGCAAAACTGGACAGCTACATGTAAGACAATGAAATTGGACTGTTGTCTAACTCCATACACAAAAGTAAACTCAAAACAGATCAAAAAGACCTGAATGTAAGTCATGAAACCATAAAACTCTTAGAAGAAACCATAGGCAAAACTCTCTTGAACATAAACATGAGCACCTTTTTCATGAACATATCTCCTTGGGTAAGGGAAACCAAAGCAAAAATGAATATGACTACATCAAACTAAAAAGCTTCTGTACATCAAAGGATACCATCAGCAGAACAAAAATGCATCCTACAGTATGGGAGAATATATTCATAAATAACATATCCAAGAAGGGGTTAACATCCAAGATATATAAAGAATTCACATGCCTCAACATCTAAAAAGCAGTAACTTGGTTAAAAAATGGGCAGAGAATCTAAACAGAAACTTGTTCAAAGAAGAAATTCAGATGGGCAACAGGCATATGAAAAGATGCTCCACGTTGCTAATTATCAGGGAAGTGCAAATTAAAACCACAATGAGATACCACATCACACCAGTTAGGATAACCAACATCCAAAACACAAGGAACAACAAATGCTGGTGAGATGCAGAGAAAGGGGAATCCTCCTACACTGTTGGCAGGTATGTAAATTAGTTCAAACATTTTGGAAAGTAAAATGGGGGTTCCTCAAAAATCTAAAAATAGAAAAACCATTTGACCCAGGAATTCCACTCCTGGGAATTTACCCAAAGAAAACAAGATCCCAGATTAAAAAAGACATATGCACCCCTATGTTCATCACAGCACTATTTACAATAGCCAAGATATGGAATCAACCTAGGTGTCCACCAGTAGGTGAATGGATAAAGAATAGGTGGTACATATACACAATGGAATATTATTCAGCCACAAGAAGAAAGCAAATCCTACTATTTGCAACAACATGGATGGAGCTAGAGGGTATTATGCTTAGTGAAATAAGCCAGGCGCAGAAAGACAAGTACCAAATGATTTCACTCATCTGTGGAGCATAAGAACAAAGCAAAACAGAAGGAACAAACAGCAGCAGACTCACAGACTCCAAGAAGAGACTAGTGGTTACCAAAGGGAAGGGGGTGGTGAGGGAGGGAGAAGGGGATTCAGGGGTATTACAGTTAGCACACACAACGTAGCAGGGGCCCGGGGAAGGCAGTACAGCACAGAGAAGACAAGTAGTGACTCTACAACATCTTACTACGCTGATGGACAGTGACTGCAAAGGGGTATGTGTCGGTGACTTGATAATATGGGTGAATGTAATAACCACAATGTTGCTCATGTGAAACCTTTGTAAGATTGTATATTAGTGATACCTTAATAAATAAAAAAAAGGAAGGTAGTAAGTGATGAACCTCAGTATGTTCAGTTTAATTCATTCAAAACTTAAGTTGATGTGCTTTATATCTTTATTGAGAAATTTATCTAAGTTAGGCACTATGTTATGGGTTGTGGATGCTTCAGCTCATGAGGAATCTATAATCTTATACAGACTAATGTGTAAACAAATGCTATTCAGGATGCAATATTCTGTGATACAAGATGTGTATAAACAACATCAGAGAAAGCTTCACAAAATAGTGATACCAGAGAGAAATCTTGATGACAAGTATTTGCTGGGCAGCTAAGGAAGAGATGCCATTGTAAGTGAAGAGCAAGGATCCTGAAATGGAATTAAACATTTAGGAAATGTTCCAGTCCTAGAGCAGGAGTGGGTAAATGGTGGCAAAGGAAGCAGGGATCAGACCATAAAAGTCGTGCTATACCACAGTATGTACACAGTGCACTGGATTTAAGTGGGTACAATGTTAATGTCTTATTACTGGTGATGTTAACCTATGCTAAGTTTCTTCACTGTGAAGTTAACTAGTTTTCCTTTTGTAATTAATATTTTGAAAGATATACTTTGATAATCTGTAAAAATCTTGTTTCTCCTTAAACTTCACCCATTAACTTCAGAATTCATCAATGGGTCTTGTCTGCTACTATGGTGGATTGTTACTTTCTCTCTTATTTCTTGTACATTTATTAACTGGCATTCTTCCAAATGAGAGTTGTTCCTTTTACCTGTCCCAGTTTCTTTATTAAAAAAAAAAAAAAAAAAAAGAAAGAAAAAAGAAAACTAATTCTAGTCTTTAGTCTTTTGCTCATCTTTTGAGATTTTGATGTATTTCTGATCAATTTATATTAACTTTTATATAATAAAAATATTAACTTTCATATGAACCTTCTGCTAGTCTCTCCAGTCTGACTGTCCTTTTATTTTTCCATTACATACGTTTTAGTCTCATATTTGAGTATAATCATTCCCTTTGTGATTTCTTTCTAATTTATATTTTCCCACCAAGTATATGAAAAAACAAAAATCTGTTTTTTTTATTACCTTCAAGTGTTGTTTCAAAAAATTTTTTTATCACAAATCTGAGTTTACTTGGTATAGAGTATATTATTATAATGCTCCCCTCAATGGTAACTCAATATCCTACTTATGATTATTAAATAATCCTTCTTTCACTAATACTATTTCTTTATTAAAATCTTGTAATTTGATCTTTTCCTGTAAATCTGTTCTTTGCTCTTTATCACACTATTTGAATTATGGTTCCTTTATATTATCAAATTTTTATGTTTTAACATAGTAAGTAATCATAGTTTGTCTTCATCGTACTCCATTTTCAGAAAAATTTTAAATATTTTTCAATAAACTATAAATTAAAAAATGTAATTGTACAAGTATTGAATGACTATATGCTTATGTAAGTTTATTTATAAAATCCTTAATTTCTTAGCATAATAGACAAGGCCCTATTGATTTGATTTGACCCACATCTATAGTCTCTGATCTTACCTATCATCAGTCTAATTCCCAACATTCTGCCACAATGTCATTTCTATTTCTGGAATATACCAAGCTTATTTTCACCAATAGTTCACTGTCATTCCCTCGATATTGTGAACTTTTTCCGGATATTTTTACATTGTTGGCCCTTTTTCATCATTAAAGTCTCAGCAGATGTTGCCTCAGAGGGACTGCCCTTCACCGCTTGATTCCACCGACTGCCCTTCACAAACATTGATTCCTATACAATTATTAGTCAGGTGTCTTATGAAGTTAACAATTATGTTATCAGTTCCACCAATTCTATTTTAGGTTTTTGGCCCTTTCCTCCTTAGTTTTAAGTGAAGTTATAAAAGAAATGGTTAAAAATGTCACTTTTTTATCTGCTCCCCTCCCCCACTCCTTGTATTTGACTGGATCATCCCATTAATAGGATCAGACTGCAAGAAAACAAAGAGCAAAAAAAAAAAAAAAAACACATGATCTTGAAGACATTTAAAAAATTTAAAGAACATAATTTAAAAAATAATAGTAATATCCCAAATACCCTCCCCTGTTATAACCTACCATGACAGGTACCAGAAGTATAAAATTGCAGCACTGACTCCACGTGATCATTCTATCCTCTATCAATTAATTTATGTAGATAAAATTAATTTCAGTAAGTATACTGTTGAATACCTTATAACATTATAATGATATTACCAAAGTATCCTAACAGGGTTTTTTTTTTAAAGGGAAAGAAATACTTACTCTGCCACTTATGGCATCTATATCTATTTCTGCCTTTTTAGCCCATTTCTGCCAGAAGTTGGGATCATCTAAGGAAATATCAGTCCGGTTTCCAGATGCCACAAAGCTTGCCTGAAATACATATAGCAGCTTTTAAAAACGTTTTAAAGCTTACAGGAAAAAATCCATCAAAGTATATTTAAAACATTATCTCCTCATGTATAATGTGGATAGAATGTAAATCTAGCATGCACATGTACATTCAAAGGGAATGTCAAACATGATGGTTTGAAACATAGCACAGCAAATGCTTAAGGCAAAAGGCTTAATGACAACCTAGGCTGAAGTTTTAGGAGCAAGAGTTAAATAAGTTACTACTGTTGTTTAAGTCAAACTTATGGTAAGTAAGCATCAAATGTTTTTGGTCAAGAAACTATACAAGACAGACATATTGTTTCTAGACACTACATGAATATTAAGAAATTAGGTTAGAACGAGAAAGAATTCTAATCCTGCTTGCCCTACACAGTTCATTTTCTGGTATACTATTTTACTTCCATTACACTTTTAGATAGATATGTCTCATAAAGAAAATGCAATTCAGGATATGAGAAATTAAAGAAAAATCAATCACTGTCTATCTGTATTTTGAAAACTTTTTCTTACAGCAAATATACTGCATAATCACTGTATAAAGGTAACAAATTACAGAGGAGGAAAAGAAAATAAGTGGTTTATTTTCTTAAATACTGTAAAAATAAAAAATCTTTTACTTGTAACAAACTTTAGATATTAAAGTTCAAAAATATAAGTAACTATTATTTGCAACTTAAGTTCCTGAAAATAGATATAACATATTAAAGAGTGTAATCAAAGTGCTTTATAAAAATGATAAGCAGTGAAGATACATGATGCTCCAAGAAAGAAAAGGGCCTGAATAATGCATGCTAATTCTAAGAAAAAAAAGGAAGAATATGGTCACATAAAATGATTTTCAAAGGAGAATATAATTGGTAAATGTCTTTAAGATAATGTCTGATTACCTGGGATATATCAAATAATATAAATCTTCATTAAAAAACCCATTTTGATGGAATCTTAAAATTCACAAAATTACACATTTAAAAAGATAATAAACTGTTATAAGGAAACAAGTCATTCATGACACTCAAGATAAATGTAAGTTTGAACACTGGAAAATTAATGGTATCAAGGAATTATTATTAATTTTATTTTTAAATGTGATAATGGAATTGTGGTTATATTAAGGAAATCTTTGTTAGAGATATATATGGAAACATTTGTAGAGGTGATAATATAATGTTTGGGATTTGTTTTAATATTATGAAAGATGGCAAGGTAGTGATGAAACAAATTTAGCATGAGGTGATTGCTAAAACCAGGTGATGAGTACATGGGTTTTATTATACCGTTTTCTACTTGTAGTTTAAATCTTTATAAAACATCTAAAAAATGAGTAGGAACTAAATTAAAATCCTAAATACTTCTTGCTGGACTTTAAGATTCTGTTCATGACATGCTTACCAAGTAGTAAATACATTCATCCCATCAAACACTCCTTTGAGATTGGGTTATTAAGATGCTTATATATAGAGCAAGTGTTTAAATGTTATGAATGTTTAAAAATATGCATTTTACAACCATATTTATGAAAAAGAAGTGACAAAATGCTTTAATGAAATGAGTTTAAATTCTTTTTTTCTGCTTGCTTAAACTATAGCTTCAATATTATCAAACTACTAAAAATAATGATGTTTTATTTGTTTGAAATTATAAGTGTGGTAGGCTGATTAATGGCTCCCAAAGATATCTAGGTCCTAATTCCTAGAAATTTGTGAATGTCAGTTAATGTGGCAAAAGAGACTTGGCATATGTGATTAAGTTAAGGATCCTGAAATAAGGAGATTAGCCTGTAATATCCAGGTGGGCTGTAAATGTAATCATAGTTGTCCTTTTAAGAGAAAAGAGGAAGAAACTGCACTACAGAAGTGGAAAAGGCTATGTGACAACAGAAGGAGAGATTGGAATAATGTGCTCATGGAGCCATGAAATTGAGGCATTCTTAAAAGCTGGAGGATAGACTCTCCTCTGGAGCCTCCAGAAGGAGCCAGCAGCACTGACACATTCTAGCCCTGTGAGACACTCATTTGGACCTCTGACATCCAGGACTGTGAGAGAATAAATCTGTGCTGTGTCAAGCCACTAAATTTGTGGTAATTTGTTACAGTGCCAATAGTTAATAATACACTGAGACATCTCTTAAAGATAAACCACATATTATAAAACCCATACTCAATTTAAAAGAGCAAGGGCTAACTAATTTGATAAAATGAAAAGTAGATAGCCATCATCATCTGCATGAAAATGTATGAAGACAATTCATCAAAATGGTATGACTGAATATAAAGAATAGATATCTAACTATGCCCAAGTAATTTCTAAACTATGAGGGGGCTTCATTTTGTTAATTCAGAAACAGATTTTTCATAACTAAGGACTTATGATATCCATACTATCAAATCTTCATTAACATAACTCATCAATTTTCATGTATAGTGAGAAGTTCACTCAAGTTCCGAGTTTTTTTTTTTTTCATTGAAACAGGCCTTTTGAGATTTAACCAATTCAGCAAATAAGCATTTGCTTTACATGAATGGGAGCACACATAACATGAAAAGTCATTAAAGGAAAACAATTAGATTTTTGAAAAGTTTATCACTGCTTATCTTCAAAAAATTCTATGTTAAAGTGGATAATCACTTTTATTCTGCCACCAGATAACCTGGTAATTCAAACAATTTGTCTGAAACAATACTTCAAACAATACTTCATGATTCAATAGCTTTTGTTATATTCATTTTAAGAGAAATGATCAATTTATTATTCAAATAAAAATTTTCTAGTATTTATAATTAATTCTAGATGCTATTCCATATGCTAACAGACATATAAATTATTTTCAAGATGACTCACAACATTATGAAGGTTTATAACAATGGATTAGTGCCTACAGAAAGGATATGCCTGTTGTGGAAGATGTCTTCAAGTACAGGTTTAGTGTCTGTATTTCCAAGTGTTAAATCTTAAAACACTAGTTCCCTGTGAAAATATTTTTCTTTAAATGTATTCCTTTAATCATTAAATCCTTTTATTATTTACAAGGGAAGACATTTAAATGGTAAAATACACCTCTGTCTATCAGAAAGTAGCAAAGAAAAGGCCTTACAGATAGCAATCCACTGAAACTTGGTTCAGACTGCTTTGTTTTTGTAAATTAAGCAATTCAAAGTCTTGTCCTATATCAAATTTTAAATCAGACCAGAAACTTTAATGTTTCTAGAATCCACCTGATTGTCTTTATGAAAATCTCTCAAAACAAGCATATGTATATATTATGAATACATACATATGCTCCATATATGTAGCTTATCAAAATCGATTTGATAATGCAAAGAAATACAGACTAGAATTAGTTTATTTAGCCAAACCACTGAAAAAAAAATTGAGTACAGCAGAAGTTTTTGGAAATTCCAAAGAAAAAGTACAAAATACTATTAACTTTGAAACTATGGTGCCACTATGCCTGAAACTCACTCTATAGTGGAATTCCCACACTACTATGGAAATAAACAAATTACATGAGAACTATAGGCAAACAACTCTGGACTCTCTTCAGGTATTGTGGTACCTTTTCAGTAAGCTCTCTTTTCAAATCTAACAGTTATTCCTCAGTCTGAGGGTTTAAAATAGACATTTAAATGCTTATGTATCTCACCTTCTTAGAGCACAGCTGGTTATTATTAGAGTATTGGAGTAAAATATACATATAGCACTTTATGGCATAAAGATTATTATGCTCTCTTCTTTAAAGACAAGAGACTCATAAAGGTTAATTGTCCATGGTCACTCAGCTTAAGAGTAAGAATACAAACCCTTGTGTTCCAATTTTCTGTGTTTATTGTAATTAACATTGCAAATGAAGAAGCCTGTAATTATATGTAGTCATTAAGTGCTTAACATATGCCAACATAATTAAAAAAATAAGGAGAATATATCAATGCTTAGGCTAACCAGCAAAGGTGATTTCTATGACTAAAAACTTTCCATTAAATTAATTAGATTTCAAATAATTTCAAGCATGAGGGAAAAATACCTGTACATAGTGTGTTGACAACTTGAGCAGAGCAAAAGTAAATTAAATTTCTCAGGAAAAGCTACAGCCCAGGTAAATCTACCCTATCATGACTAGTATTTATTCTTAGCCTTACATTTCTGCAGTATTTCTATAGTTTCCACAATTCTACTCTCTTCTGGTTTATTCTCTGTTTACACTCTATTAGCCCTCAAAGGTATAGCTGCGTTCTAGGCAATTCTCCTGGACACCTATACTTGGATGCCTTTTGGATGCTGAGTTAATGCTACAAATACTACACTACCAATATTTTATTTTCTCCATATGAATTTCCTTTTCTTGCATTCTCTATCTTAAATGACAGTGAGTCGTCTATCTACTTGAGCCAGAAATCTTCAAGTCATGTTTTACTCCTGTTTCCACAGTTTCTAACTAGTCATCAACTCTTTTCAAGCGGATCTCCATTACCCATAATCTTATCCTATAAAGCCTCTTATATGATTTTCTTGCCTCTGAAGCCTCTCTCCTTTCAAACTAAACTCATTTTCTACACTGCTGCTAGAGTTAAATTTCTAAACTGGATCACAGTATGTCCATTTTCTGCTTGAAGGAATTTAAAGGCTTTTTAACTGCCTCAGGATCAAGTTCAAATCCCTCAAAATGTAATTTTTTGAACCTGTCACAATTTGGGTCCAACCTCTTCAGTATCATGTTCATTTAATTCATCCTGTACAGCCATACATGCCTATGTCATATTCTATAAAATCATCCTCAAAGTCTATTAACATATAATTTATTTACCTGACTCTTTGTAACACAATGAAGTCCACATTTCAATACTCAGCTCAAATGTTATTTTCTCTGCAAAGAATTTTGATTCTCTAGCTCTCCCATTTCATATAGAATAATTTTCTTTTATTTTTTCAACTACTACAATAATTTTTAGTATTTCCAGCACTTAATAAAGTACCTGACAAAAGATTCCATTAGTTTGTTGAAATGAATGTATGAGAAAAGCTTCCATTTGAAGCTGACAGTACATTTTTTGAGCACCTGCACTACCTGCCACCAACAGTGCTCTCTCCATAAACATAAAGGAAGATACCCCAGTTCAAAGTGGAGAGAGGGTAGAGAAGGAGGAAAATGTAGAAAGCAAGTAAAGTAGAAGGGAGAAAACCTGTAGGTGGGATAGAATATTGAATAACCTCTTCAGATGAATGTAGGTTTACCATGTCTCTGATGAAAAACACCAAAACAACAAAAAGGAATATGAAGGAAGTAGTTTTAAAATGTTTTCCCAAAATAGGGTAGATGGACAGTTTTTAATACTTACTTTTAAGACACAAATTTCATTGCACCCTCCCCAGAGTAGGTTTAAATATTTAAAATGAATTTAGAAATCATTTCTCTGCTTTAAGGACTTTAAGTTAAAGTAAAGTAATGTAATCTGCTACATTATTACTTATTTTTTTGCTGCCTTTGGCATGGATATTCTTTAATTTCTAAATTTGATTTCAAATGTTCTAATCTGATTAATACTTAGAACTATTTCTAGTTATTATACTTCTTCCACTTCTCTAGGGTCAGAAAAGTACATGTGAAATTTGTTATGAAAGATCAGAAAGAGAATGAAGGGAAAGAATATATTACCTACTTCTTTTAAGACAGTTTAGTTCATTTAAACATTAAGCAGATGGCTTTGCAAATAATTAGTGAAGAGACAAATTTTTTTAGTAGCAAACATCACTGGTGTATTTATAAATTAGCATTCACTATTACCTTGGCAAATGTTGACCCACGTCCTTCTGATTCAATTGTAATAGTTTTTGTACGACGTAGTAGAATCTGATCAATATCCTCTTCACAGAATTTAGAGCCTTCATCTTCTTCTTCCATAATGGCACCATAAGCACCTCTTCGAAGCAGATCTTCTATTTCCTTTTTAGAAAGCTGTTGAATCTAAAGAGAAAATAATTATGGTGACAATATATATGTATTTTCAGTTTATGAAATGAGAAAGTATCCCTAAAGAATGTAAAAGTAGAGACGTCATATTTAAATTGCATTTGGGGCTTGGGATGTATATGAGGAAGAATTCTCTGAAATAATATATTGAAGTTGTTAACACTCCCTACCATCTTAAGATTTGCCATTTGCCTAAAATGGCTTCAGTAAGAACAAAGCCTATGGGGCAGGTAACCTCTCAAGGTTCTTTTTACTAGGATTCTATAGTTGTTACAAATGCAAGATAGGACAATAATCTTGAGGGAAAAAAATGCACCAAAACATCATTTATAACAAGAAGACAGCCAAGGCTTTTAGTTTGACACTTGAAAAAAAAAATCAGAAAAAAAACTTTATATAGAAATAATGTAGAAAAATTCACAAATTGTTTTACTACGCCCTGATACAAATGTCCCAAAAGCAGAGAAAATAAATTTACCTTAAAAACACATTCTTAGAATTCATAAGCACTGGAGTTATATGGACAGAACAAGTGTTCAAAAGCATTAATTAAATATTGCTCTATTCTGTAACCACATAAAGCTACCCATTACGTATTCGGTATGAACCAGAATTAAATGATAAAACTTCCTGAGATTTAAAGTAAATGCAAGCAAAAACAAAAAGCTCCAAGTGAAAAAGAAAATATACATACACCACCACCATTACTTTCTCTTCCACTCATGCTCTGTAACACAGCCTTATCAAGACCCAGTTTCAGACTGGCTCGGTCAAACATCTCTCTCTCATATGAGTTACGAGTTACTAGTCGGTAGACTTTAACTGCTTTATTCTGACCAATTCTGTGGCAACGAGCTTGGGCCTATAAAAAATGAAAAGTTACAGATTCAATTTATTTGAAAAATAGCACAAAAGGCATTTAATAGTCAAGTATTTTGATGGAATATAAAAGTCCAAGAATTTTGGACACTCTTGCTCATTTCTCTAGAATCAATCAGCAATAAGTAAAACTTTATAAATACATGAAGGATCATTATATTTTTTTCACTTTTTAGGGCATCATTGATATACTTATCTTATGAAGGTTACATATGAGCAACACTGTGGTTACTACATTCACCTGTATTATCAAGACTTCCCCACCACCCCACTGCAGTCACTGTCCAGCAGCGTAGTATGATGCAAGAGTCAGAGAAGTACTTTAACCTGATATTAAGAACTTCATTCATTCACAAGGAAATTAGCCTGTTTTCCTTATATAATCATAAGCCTTTCATATTTTCTTCATTTTTTTCTCCATTTACTATTTCAAACAGAATTCTGTGTTTTTTGTAGTGCTATATTCTTGATTTCTTCAGGACTTCTATATGGGTGTCACTTCCCAGAGAACTCAAACTTCATTGAAGTGTTTGCAGTGTACTGGTTCTTTCAGAAACCTCTCTGGTCCTGTAACTCCCTGCTAAACTACAGATTTAAGTAGCTGACTGTTCCCTAGGTTATTATTTTTTTTATTAAGGTATCATTGATATACAATCTTATAAAGGTTTCATATGAGCAACATTGTGATTATTAACATTCAAGTCCCCCACCCCATATACCCCATTGCAGTCACTGTCCATCACTGTAGTAAGATGCTATAGTTCACTACTTGTCTTCTCTGTGCTGTACTGTCTTCCCCGTACCCACCCTCTGCATTGTGTGTGCTAACTGTAACACCCCTGAATCCCCTTCTCCCTCTCCCCATCCCCTTCTCTCTTTGGTAACTGCGAGTCTCTTCTTGGAGTCAGTGAGTCTGCTGCTATTTTGTTCCTTCTGTTTTGCTTTGATGTTATACTCCACAGGTGAAATCATTTGCTACTTGTCTTTCTGCACCTGGCTTATTTCACTGAGCATAATACCCTCTATCTCCATTCATGTTGTTGCAAATGGTAGGATTTGTTTTCTTCTTATGGCTGAATAATATTCCATTGTGTATATGTACCACCTCTTCTTTATCCATTCATCTACCGATGGACACTTAAGTTGCTTCCATACCTTGCCTTTTGTAAATAGTGCTGCATTAAACATAGGGGTGCATATGTCTTTTTGAATTTGTGATCTTGTTTTCTTTGGGTAAATTCCTAGGAGTGGAGTTCCTGGATCCACTGATATTTCTATTTTTAGTTTTTTGAGGAACCTCCATAGTGTTTTCCACAATGGCTGAACTAATTTACATTCCCACTGACAGTGTAGGAGGGTTCCCTTTTCTCAGGATCATTATTTTTTAAAGATGGTGTCATCAATATAATTTTGTACAGGAACATTAACTCTGTGAACAGATTTTTTTTTCAGCTGCCTGTAACTCAAGGTTTCAACTTAAAATCTAACCTAAATTTCTAAAATATTTTCTACTACATTATCAACCTTTTGAACATGTTGGCTAACCTGAGTAATTCTGAGGGATAAAAAACCTAAGGTGAATAAACCTAGAGACCTAGAGTTTTATTGAATGAGAAAAAGTAATTATGTAGTATGTACACATGTTAGAAGTACAGCTATCAGAGATTACATAAAATTTTCATATCATCTTGAGTTCCTACTAAACTTAAAATTTATATGATAGACTCCACATGTTCCACAGAATCAATGGTCTTTCCCCTTATTTATTAATCATCTTCCCATTATCTTCCAAAGATTAAATAATAAATTGCAGCGTCAAAATTTATAGGTGGCATTGATGTTATAGCCTTTCTTGACATCTTTATTCTATCCATATCTACTTTGTGCTCTGCAGAATGCAGAATTTTGAATGAACAACTGCTCCAGGTCTAGGGGAAGTAAAAGAGACCAAAAATTTTTTTTATTGGTAAAATTAAAGAGAGCTTTATTTTGAAAAAACGAAGGTGGTTATCTTCCAGCAGAGTAACTATTCTGTATCATATCTCCCATGATTTTTATTTTTTTAAATCAAGGTATCATTGATATACAATCTTATGATAGTTTCACATGAACAACACTGTGGTTTCAACATTCACCCATATTATCAAGAACCCCACCCCCTCACCCCACTGTAATCACTGTCTGTCAGCATAGTAAGATGCTATAGAGTCATTACTTGCATGCTGTACTGCCTTTCCTGTGACCTACCAATATTGAGTACTAATTATAGTGCCCCTAATCCCCTTCTTCCTCCCATACCACACCACCCTCTCTTCAGAGCCCTTCCCTTTGGTAGCTGCTAGTCTTTTCTTGGAGTCTGTGAGTGTGCTGCTGTTTTGTTCCTTCAGTTTTGCTTTGCTGTCATACTCCACAAATGAGTGAAATCATTTGGTACTTGTCTTTCTCCACCTGGCTTATTTCACTGAGCATAATACCCTCTAGCTCCATCCATGTTGCTGTGAAAGGTAGGATTTATTTTCTTCTTATGGCTGAATAATACTCCATTGTGTATATGTACCACCTCTTCTTTATCCATTAATCTATTGACGGGCACTTAGGTTGCTTCATATCTTGGTTATTGTAAATACTGTTGCGATAAACATAGGGGTACCTATGTCTTTTTGAATCAAGGATCTTGTTTTCTTTGGGTAAATTCCTAGAAGTGGCATTACTGGGTCAAATGGTATTTCTATTTTGAGTTTTTTGAGGAACCTCCACACTGCTTTCCACAATGGCTAAACCTATTTACATTCCCACTCACAGTGTAGGAGGGTTCCCCTTTCTCCACATCCTTGCCAGCATTTGTTGTTCCTTGTCTTTTTGCTGTTGGCCATCCTAACTGGTGTGAGGTGATATTTCAGTATAGTTTTAATTTGCATTTCCCTGATAATCAGCAACGTGGAGCATCTTTTCATATGCCTGTTGGCCATCTGAATTTCTTCTTTAGAGAACTGTCTGTTCAGATCCTTTGCCCATTTTCTAATCTGGTTATTTGTTTTGTGGGTGTTAAGGCATGTGAGCTCTTTAGGTATTTTGGATGTTAACCCCTTATTGGGTAAGTCATTTACAAATATATTCTCCCATACTGTAGGGTGCCTTTTTGTTCTGCTGATGGTGTCCTTTGCTGTACAGAAGCTTTTTAGTCTGATGTAGTCCCATTTGTTCATTTTTGATTTCGTTTCCCTTGCCCGAGATGTGTTTAGCAAAAAGCTGCTCATGTTTATATTCAATATATTTTTGCCTACATTTTCTTCTACAAGTTTTATGGTTTCATGACTAACATTCAGGTCTTTGATCCATTTCAAGTTTACCTTTGTATATGGAGTTAGACAATAATCCAATTTCATTCAAGAGACCAAATTTTTTAATTAGTCTATAAAGACTAGATCTACATTAGGAGTAAGTAGGAAAAACCTAGTGAGAGTGAGCTATTGGATAATCTGGTACAATTTTTCAAGTTCCTCTTCAGGCTTGGTAATGTGACTTTGTTATTTTATTTTAGAACATCATGAGCATCATAGGCAGTTTTACATTCTAAAGGCAAATAATTATGATTTGGGTTTAACCTAGGAAGGGCAAACTACAGCCTGTGGACTAAATCTGGCCTGTCAACTAAGAATGGCTCTTTCATTTTGAAAGGACTACAAAAACAAGAACACAAAGAATGTGTGACAGAGACCTTTCATGGTGAAAAGCCCAGAATATTTACTAATTGGCCTACAAAAAGAGTTTGTCCATAGTTTTAGTCTATTAATTTTGGGTAAGCCTTTGAAATTCTGAATTAGATTACACAGAGTAATTAAGATGATCATGAACAATAAAAGAATTTCTTTTACTTTATCTTCTCATGTCTTTCCTAGATGCTTATTCTTCTGCATATTTTGAATCATCCTAGTTAATACTCTTATGTTTCTATGAAATCCAAGTACAGTTTTAACTTATATGTATACCTTCATCTTCTACAGTATCTCATAAAAAGGCATACTTTATTATGTCCCAATTCTATGCATATTATGTTATATGATGACTGAGAAGAAGAAATAAGGATAAACAAGTACTTATTTTTAAGGAAGCAAAAATCAGAAATTTTTATGTATTAGAAATTCTTGGCCTCTCTCAAATTTACATAATATTTTTCACATTAAATACTGTACTCAAGTAGGTAAAACTTTTTTTAGAAGATACATAATCTAAGTAAGTATATTTTATTAATTTTACTGTCATTAAATTAAAATGAGACTAATTTCACTTATATTATTTGGCACAGATATTTCTTTGGGACACATTAGTTTGTCCAGCTAAAAATAAAGGGTTAATTATTAAAAGTAATTATAGGAATTGAAAAAAATTCTCTTAGCCAGGAATTTATTTACCTGAAGATCATTTTGAGGATTCCAGTCAGAATCAAAAATTATACATGTATCAGCTGCAGTTAAATTGATGCCCAAGCCACCAGCTCGGGTACACAAAAGAAAAACAAATCGATCTGAATCAGGTTTACTAAATCGATCTATAGCTGCTTGTCGAAGATTCCCTCTGACTCTTCCATCAATTCGCTCATATAAATATCTATCAAATGAAACAATAGATTTAGGTAGACAGATATAATGAAATGAAGACACATTCTAATCAATGTAAAGTTACCTCAACTAGTTTTTATGGTTTTACATTTTTTGGAGTTAGTGCTAAGGAGGAAATACAAAGTAATATAAAGATACAGTATCGCTGCATTCCTGATGTGTAGGTAAAACATCATTATAATGAATATTATTTTCAGAAGTTGAAATTAAAAAGTCCATAAAAACTACTTTGCTGTTCTTATTATAATAAATGACTTTTTCATTTTCACAAGAAGCAATACTTTCATAAAACTTTATACAAGAAGCCTATCAACGCTTCAGTGTCTTAGTCATGTAATTCTCTCAACCGATACACTTTATTATAAACTATAAATTTATCAAGGGCAATCTAGAACACTAATTTTTTAGTCATAACTGTCAATCAATTAACTTTTTAACTTCTTTTATCCCTCCTCATTTAACATAAAACTCAGAAATTGCTAGACATCAATAAAAATAAATACATAAAAATTTAGGAACTAGAAGAATACACATGACGTTTGCCACAACTCTTCTGATTCAAGACACTTCTTTCTACATACAATTTACTAAAATCTCAGCAGCAGCTCTTGTTCTTGTCTCTCTAGTAACTGTGAAATGTGACTGTGACTTTTAATAATTTACTTTTAATACTAAAGAAATTCGGGTTTTTACTTGAAATTCATCACAATGGAAATTTGCCTTAATTTATAAAGATCTTTGTGTAAGGAGATTAAGAAAATGTAAGAATGGCTATTTTAAGGAATATTGCAGTTTAATGTTTCTTAAAATTGAGAATAATATACATTTTGGAATGAAACTAAGGAAATAGAATACTAACAGTAAAATTGGAACTACAAATATAAATGAAAATTAAAATGAACTACATAATCTCTGATAATATAAACTACTAGCACAGATCTTTACTTATTTATAATGGTCAAAATCCACTGAACAAAAATCTGCAGCTGAATCTTCAGATTCCCCTTTATATTAACGTGTTGGTATCTGGTTGGACCACTAATGCTGTGGTAAATATCCAATGATAAACATTCTATCTATTTAAATACTGATTAGGCAATATTTAAGACAATCTTACTACAACACACCAAAAACACAAAACAAAATAAAATTCAAACTAAACAAATTAAAAAAGATTAAAAGCAGAACAAATTTTGTATTATGTGTGGTAAGGATCCAAGTACAGCAAGTTCAGGTTTTAATTATAACAATGAAATAGATGTGAAAAGGATCTTGGATCTTCTTTTCAATTTTAAAGATGGTTGTAAGTCCATTCAAAGTGTCATTTCTAGAAGGTTTACAAGAAATCAAGTAAAATGTACTTTAATAAACCCATTCCTACGTCATCAAATACCTATCAATTCACAGAGTTTTCATAATTATTCTCCTTGGCCCTGCCTACTACAACATGTATAGGTTAGGAAAACACCTGACATATAAGTCTAAGCAATCTTAACTCAAAGATTTAAGTGGATTTTTATCTAGATGAAGGTGCAAGTAAAGTTGGTTTATAGTACAGTTCAGTGCTGCATAAACCTTAATAACATATATACTTAGCATAATTCATAGTGTAATTGAGTAGATGAACTATATGGCCTACCTTTTATGTATGAGATAGTCCTCCAGGATGTCAAGGCAGCGTACCATCTGAGAGAAGATGAGTACTTTGTGACCACCTGCTTTCATTTTAGGAAGCAATTTATCAATAAGGACCAATTTACCAGCAGACTGGATCATTGCTTGGAGATGAAAATCAGAAGCAGCTGGATTATATGTATCTCTAAATTCTCCAAGTATTTTCTCCTCAGCACCTGTCAAAGAAATATTGGACAGAATGAAAACACAAATGCAGGCAACCTAAATTTTAAAATTTAGGAAAATCAGAATTAGTGCTCTTCTGCATTTTAGCAACACATTATAATTTTGTGATGGCAGTTAATTTGTTTGTGGCTACACCCCCACCAACACCAAACCGTAATTTTACTGAGGTTACAATGTTTTAAGCATCTTTTTATGACCCCAGACACCTGGCATAATGTCTTATATAAATTTATTTTGGCAAATAGTTAATGAATGCCATTAGGGAAAGAATTAGTGAAAATGTTATACTAACCTAGGTTAGTTAATATATATATTTTTAAACAAACATCTATTATTTAAATACCAATATAATATGATCATTACTGAAGGGTGATCATAATTAATCTGATGTGTCCCTGGGCATCCTGCTGGCTATCAAGACAAGGTAACAGGGAAAATTAAAATGGACGTCAAGTTACAGATTCTTGGTGTATACTTTCTCCACAGAGTCTGGATGAGCATTAAAGGCTTGCTGTCCTCCCTTAGCCTGTCTAGTAATAGAGTTGCAGGATTAAAATAAATAACAAATGCTGGCAGGGATGTGGAGAACTGGGAACCCTCCTACACTGTTGGTGGGAATGGAACTGGTACAATCGTTGTGGAAGTAATATGGAGGTTCCTCAAAAAATTAAAAACAGTACCACCATTTGACCCAGTAGTTTCACTCTCAAGAATTTCTCTGAAGAAAACAAGATCCCTGATTCGAAAGGACATCTGCACCCTTATGTTTATTGCTGTCCTATTTGTAACAGCAAAGATATGGAAGCAACCTAAGTATCCATCAATAGATGAATGAATAAAGAAGATGTGGTACATATACACAATGGAATATTATTCAGCCATAAAAAGAAAACAAATCCTACCATTTGCAACAACATGGATGGATCTAGAGGGTATTATGCTCCGTGAAATAAGCCAGGTGGGGAAAGGCAAATACCACTTATTTGTGGAGTGTAAAAACAAAGGAAAACAGAAGGAATAAAACAGCAGTAGACTCAGACTCCAAGGGACTAATAGTTACTAAGGGGGAGGGGTTACAGTGGGTGCTGGTGGAAGGGGATGAAGGGGTACAATAATTCATAATCACAATATAGGTTGGTCATGGGAATGGTAGTACAGCATGGAGAATACAGTTAATGATTCTGTAACATTTTACTATGTTGATAGTGACCGCACTAGAGGGGGTAAGGATTTAATAATATGTGTAACTGTGAACTACTGTGTTGTATGTTTGAAACCAACATAAGATTGTGTATCAATGATACTTTAATAAAAAAAAAAGGTGCAGAATTGTGAGTTAGCTACTGGGCTAAGAAGTGACCTGGATAAAAGTAAGATGGAAGTTTATTTCCAGGATAACTGAAAAGACCCAAATACTTTATAGAGAACATTAGCCGAAAACCTGAGAAGATCTTAAAAAGTAACAACAGCACAGCACAAAAACTCAGACATACTAACTGGAATACCTGGACTGGAAAGAAATGAGGGGGAAAAAAGCTAATCCAGAAGCCTGAAGATGGGCTTTAATGTCTTTGTCCATGAGGAGGAGTAAACTGGAAGGAAGAATTCCAGTCCAAGTTAGACTGGGCACACTACTGCTCCTGTAAACTGCACACTAACATGGATACTGAACTGAAGTAGTTCACACTGCCCGATTCTGAAGCACATATAATTCCCCAAAACACCTGAATGGAGTTATAGCATCACTGTCTTTCCATGTAACAGCTATTACAGCTGTAGTATTTTAAATTCAGGAGTATTTGCTCAAAGAAATATTTGTTTGCAATCCTTCCTAGCTACCTTTGATAAGATATGGATGATTACAGCACTTTCTGAGCTCCATCATGGTATTGACCAAGTTAGGGACATTAGTCTGCCCTGCTCCTTTGGATAAAAATGAAAAGTTCTTCTCCAAAATAGCTCGGTAGTATTTCTTCTGAATGTTAGTAAGTTCCACTTCAATGATGGTTTCTTCCTTTGGGGCCAACTTCTTTTCTACATCTTCTTTCAATCGTCTCAACATCATCGGTTTCAGGATAGCCTGAAGTTTCTGCACCTGCATAAAAAATGATGAAAAAATATATAACACATGTACATTCAATCACATATACATACACATAATTACAATGATAAGGGATTTGATGTATTTATTTATGAAGACTAATAGGATACCTGTTCCTCTGTTTTCAGATCCCCAAATTCTTGCATAAATGTTGATTCAGAAGGAAACCTTAACGGTTCTAGAAAGTGAAGAAGACTGAATAATTCTTCAACTGTATTTTGGAGAGGTGTGCCAGTCAAAAGCACCTTGTGTTCCTATATGAAACAAGAATAATTCATGTCAATACCATAGTACTAAAATGATATGAAAGCTGATTTAAGCTATAAAATGTTCAACAGCAAGTATTTTTCTAACCATAATTTTCAAGAGTCATCTTAAAATTTATCTGTACCCACCAATCTTCTTTACTTTCTCAATCACTTTTTCAAAAACTCTTCATCATTCTGTAAAACTTTACTTTGCATGCTATTTTTACCTATTTAGGTTTTTAAAAGAAAAGTTCTAAATAACTAAGAAGCATATCTTAGATGTTCTTAAAGTAGATTATTTTAAGAACATCAAAGATATTTGCTTCTTTCATACTCAACCATTCCTTGTATAGTAATTTTGTATACAAAATGGGGCTCATTCTTTATAATTTGGCTGATTATCACCTGACTTTTCACACCACAAGGACAAATTCTCAAACCATTAAGGCTACCATCCAAAAAAAACTGAAGAGCTGATTGGAATATGTTCTAAACCAAAATTCTATTACAAATTAAACATAATAGTAACAGAAGGAAATCATCTTAAAATATTTTTAATTATAGTATACAAATTGTTGGTTACTTTTTGATAGTACCCCCAAATTCTTAAGCTAAATATTTGTATATGTATCTATATATCTGCATATTTATGTATATGCTAGTAAATGGTCTAGAAATATATATACCCATCTCTAAATACTGGAGTAAGGAGTAGAACTGGGGATGGGCATTGATGGAGAGGAAACAAAAGAGAGAATATTAATGTTTCACTCTATGTAGTTCGGTATATTTGAGTTATTTGTTCAAGTTTTCACATACTAATTATGTAATCTTAATTAAATCAAAATGTTAAAAGAATACACATAAAAGACTGATTTGAACGAAGCAAACACACTAAAAAACATTTTAAAAATGGCTTAAAAAATGCAACTTATTAATTATAACCAACATATGCTGAGTGTGTAGAATTGTGTAGGAACTTATCATAAATGATCTGAACATTATTAACTTTGGTGAAGGGGCTTTTTATTAATTAGGCTTAAAACTTATGGTCTTACTTTGTTCCAACAGTATATAGAGTTTTGTTTTTTAATTCTCTAAGGTCTTTTTGGAGGAAAGAGTAAAACACTTTTAAGTCATATAAACAAATGAGTTTTTTTTCCTTACTAACTAAAGAAAAAATGAATCTCAATTATCACAGATAGAAACCAGATATATCTGTACTCTAAAATGTAAAAAGGAGTTCTTAGCATTAGCTCTCTGACTCTGACCTTTTGTAGATAAAAAACCAAATTAAGTCATAATAATAATAAGTCACTTACCAGATTCATGAGTTTCAGACCCTCTAGGAGTTTACAATTTTTATTTTTTAATCTATGGGCTTCATCGATAATCACACATCGCCATTCAATTCCATTAAGCTCACCACAGCCTCCAAGAATCATTTCAAAAGTGGTGATGATGGCTTGGAATCTGTAAGCTCCTCGTATGATACGACCCTATAAATTTATTATCAAATACAATAAAATGCTACAATATCTTGATCACAATTTTTAATTCCTGCCAAACAGCATAAAAATACATCTAATACATCAAATGTAAAAATACATTTGTTATAAAACATTTTCCACTGAAATTTTTATATATGCATAGACACTTCCTCTAAATGAGTTTCAGCACTAAAACTGTATTAGATTGCAGTATTTTCAAGAATGTTAAAAATTATGCCAACACATTTAATTTATAATTGTATCCAAATTAGTATTCCTTGATAAAATATTTAAAAATTTTTAATAGTTATAATAACAACATTAGGTAAAGAAAGAACTGGCCATCGAAAAATCTGGCCAATGAAATTTCAGTATTAATGTTGATTACTTATATCCTTGAGTCCACATATATAATGGCAAATAGGTGGTTACTATCAAAGTTAGCCATCCAAGCCATTTGTTCAGCAAATATTTATTGAGTGTCTATGGGCCAGACCCTGTTCTAGTTACTGGAGATATAGCAGCCAACAAAATAGACAAAAATAATTATCCAAGTGGAACCTATATTCCTGTAATTCAAATGCAGGACATAGCCCGTAAGAAAAAGAAAAACAACCAAAAAAGGTAAGTTGAGAGACAGATTCAAGATGGTGGCATGAGAGAGTGTATATCAATGATACCTTGAAAAATAAATTAAGTTAAAAAGTGATAAAGGTTATGGAATCAAAGAAAATGGGAAGTGGAACAGGAAGTATGGAGTCAGAGGTGACCACTGCAATTTTATGTAGAGTGGCTGGGAGACCATTCTTGAGAAGTGACATTCTGCAAAGTCTGGAAGATGAGGGAGAAAGCCATGTTAATATTTAGAGATCTAGAGGAGAAAGCAATCTTGGCACAAGTAGCAAGTGTGAAGGCCCTAATAATGCGAGGTATCTTTGGCTGTACTCAAATGCAGTAAAGCCAGTGTTTGAAATCCAGTGAGCACGGAGGGGATGAGACTGTAAAAGGGCTTGAAAGCATGGTGAGGACTTTGGCTGTTACTTTGAGCAAGGAGCTATTGGTGGGTTTTGAGGAAAGAAATGTCATAATTTAACATATATTTTAAAAGAGGCCCCTTTGACTATTGTAGTAAAAATAGTCTGAAAGAGCTAAGGACAGATCATAGAGATCAGTTAAGAGGCTGTCACAGCAATCCAATTTAAGAGATCATCATTGGAAGTCATGAAAAGTGGTTAGTTCTGGATCTATTTTGAAGGCAGAGCCAACAGGACTTGCTAATGGAGAGGTGTGAAGTGAGACAGAGAGGATTCAAGTTTGACTCTAAAATTTTTAGCTCAAACAACTATCGGTTAGTATTGTTATTTACTACAATGAGGAAATTCAGGAGTTTGATTTTGGACATATGTATGAGACATCTATTAGATACCAAGTGTAGTACTTAGCATTCAGATATGACTCTGGAATTTAGGAACGAATTTAGAGCTGGTGATTTAGATTTGGGAGTTTCCAGCAGTATAAATGGTACTGAAGTTATGTGAATGAATGAAATCTCTGATGAACTAAGTAGGGATATAAAAGAGTCTACAGACTGAGCCCAGGGTCGCCCCCAAGTTTAGATATATGAAGATGAGAAGAAACCAGTAAAGGGTGCTTCAGAAGGAACAGGTAGTAATATAAGACAGTACAAAGTCCTGGAATACAAGTGAAGAGAACGTTTAAATGGGAAACTACAAAACTGTTAAAACTATAAACTACTGAGATTAGAAGGAATGAAGGGTTAAGAAAGATTATGTGTTCTGATTCAGATTTTAATTATTTTAACTAGATTGATTTTAGATTAATTTTATGTTGATTGCATATATTGGCCATTAAGCAGAACAACAGATCCGGCAGAATATTATTAAGATATAAAGCCTAAGTCTTTGGTACTTGTGCAGCTCTAAAAACCTGGGATATGATACATTCAAACTGTTATCAAAGTGTTTAAAAACAAAGGCTTTTGAGTCTAATTGACCTCAATTTATTAATCCTAGTTTTGCTCTTTGATTTGCAGTAAACTGTACAACTTCTTTATACCCTAGTTTCTGCATTTGTAAATGGGGATAACATTACCTATTTACAAATATGGCATTACAAAGATTAAGTGACATATTCTATCTAAAATGTTTAGCATAATACTGGCACATGGTAAATACACAATAAATGTTTGTGGTTATTAGTGTTACTATCTTGTACTTTTTTCAGGGCAATTCATAACATTATGGCATAATTTTAACTACCATGATCTCAACCTATTTAGTAACTTGAAAAAAGTACAAGGTAAATATTTAATTACCTTATATTAAAATATACTTGAAAGCGTTAACTCTGGAAGTTATTTCTATTTTTAAAATACAGATCTGTTTATCTCATTTCATTTTTAGATGTGGCATCTTTATCTTTTCAAATTTTAAACCCTTCAGACAATATTTTCTAGAATGTATAACATTTACCATATAATTAATATTTAATATATGCCATTCAGTTTACAGAAAAGCAATAATCTGTTAGCATTTTGGCTATCAAATTAATATCAAACTCATGAGATATATACTAAAATTATAACCATGTTAAACATCTCTTAAACCCCAATTTTAAACTGTATCTTCTGTAAAAAAATGAGATTGAACTAAGTCACTTTCATGATACAAATGTATGATTAAGAATAATAAAACACTATGGAAAGAAATAAAACTGTAACCTGAGATGTCATAGTCTTGAAAGGTGCATAGGCGACAGTTTTCAGTGTAAGTGAGGAATAATGAAAGGATTACATAAATACTTGATTTCAAAGTAAATGTTTTAACCATAAGAGGTTAAAGGAACAAAATCAATTAATTCATCCATTCTCAGTCTCAAATAGGCAGAAAATTAATTATAACTGGGAGTCAAAAGTAGAAGACTATGCACATTACCTTACTTCAACCAATATTACATCACAGAACCTGGTAATGTGTTATAAGCATCCTTATAAAACAGAAGAATTAGTGAAGAAAAATGAAATATTAAAATGGCATTGAGGTAGAGTGCCAGGTGATAATCTTTACCAGTTAAAAACTACAATTTCATGGGAGTTATCTTTTAATGATTTTATTTTTTTATCTACAAAGTCATATTACCACTTAAAACTGCAATTTGGCACCTCATGTTTTCTAGCCTTAACTTTCTTCTAGAAAATTCTTTATTATGATGTCATCTCTTAGTTTTATTATCTTTTTATTTAGTAAAATAGGAAATCCCTTCCTAAAGAGTTAGTAGCCAAAGTAAAATGGAGAATGTGCCTCTAGGATATAGGGGAGAAGAAAGTCAACACATCACCAGAGTACTGGAGTAACTAATCCAAAAGGGAAAAAAAGAGGTATGCTTAATGTTATACCAAAGAAACCAAATTTTTAACAATGCCTAAAATCAAAATCCATTGAACATGATGGAGAACCTACGGTTTCACCTCAATAGGCATTTAAACCCGTGGTGTTCACTGAAGATTTCAGTTTTTTAAATGGAGGAAAAAAAATTGAAGGATGATCAAAGAGACATCTTTATTATTATTGTAAAAATTAATTATTATTAGTAAAACAATTACTCTAGTTGCAAAATTAAGGATATAATAAAATTTGTACATTTGTATAAATCAGCATATATATAGTAAATTAGAACAGAAACCAGCCTACTTTTCATTGTTCTCTTCAGGTACTAAAATTTATTGTAAAATAAATATGATGAAGAAAGAGGTTGAGTAAGTCTATCTAAGTAGGCAATTAGAATCTATCCTAAATTTCAAAGTAACTGATACGAGATGTTTAGCTTTTTCAAACCCTTTTAAACAACAAACCAAACCTCCAGTAACATACCTGTGAGTCCCTGAAGTACATCTCATATTGCTGTATCATCTGTCTGCTTATCAGGCTCCCATGATAAACCACAACATTAATATCAGTCCATGTACGAAATTCTCTCTCCCAATTTGCAATAGTAGAGAGTGGAGCAATAATCAGAAAAGGTCCTCTTATACCAGTCAGAAGGATTTCGTAGAGGAATGTAATTGATTGAATGGTTTTGCCAAGACCCATTTCATCTGCTAAAATGCAGTTTCGTCTGAAATAAACAAATATATTATCCATGTATACATTGGGTTTTTCTGTATACTACATATTTTAGAGATAAATATATAAAAAATTTCAAAGATCATGTTAAAATACATGCATTTATAAAAGATGTGCGATTTGTTGAAGTGCAGGCTAGGCATATAATTATACAGATAAAATTCTACCTTTATTATAATCCTGCAAAGGGAAAACTACAGATTTTTATAACTTCAAAATAAAGATACCACCCATTAGATGTTTGATTTTTTTAAAAGAGTGAAATGGTAAGAGCAAGGCAAACTAAATATATTACTTAGTCAGGAAGCATTTATTAAATACCTTCTATCTCTGAGACAGTATGAGAAGATGGGATACAAAAGAAATAGAACATGTTCTCTGCCTTCCAGGGGCTTGTATCTATTAGAGAAGCAGACATGCAAATAAATAAATAAGTAGTCATGCAATGTGCTATCACAGAAGCAGAAATAAAGCAATGGTTTTCAACTCTGGATGTGCATCAGAAGAGCCTACAAAGCTTGAAAGAAACACAGATACCTAGGACCCTCCCCTACACATTCTGATTTAATGTGTATGGAGTAGGATAAGAACAGCTGTAACTTTTTTTAAGAGCTCCAAGATGATTATCATACATGGACAATTTAAAATCATCAGTATTAAGTTTATTATGGAAGCTTAGAGGAGTAAAAGTCCAACTCCAGTGGAAAAAAAAAAGAGAGAAGACATGCGTCTTCAGAGACTATGCCAGTAAGGAGTAGATTTTGACAGATGGCACAAGTAAGGGAGAATTGTAAAGTACATGATAACTGGAAGACCACAAGTTGTTTGAGATGGTTTAGAGGGAAGGGTAAAAGGAGAGGGAATATCACTAAGATAAGCAGGGGTCATAAAGAAAGAAGGTTAAGAAGTCACTCTGTTATGCAATGGGAGTCACTGAAAAGTTTTAAAGAAACCTGATTGGATTAGGTTTTATTTTAAAGTTTATTCTGGTGCCATTATGAACATCAGGTGAGGTGACTAAATGTTTAGACACTAATCGGAAAGTACTGCAATAATGCATGAAATAATGGGTGGATGCTTGGACTAAGGGGAAGAGGTACTAAGGAGAGAACTGACTCCAAAGTTGATTATGTTAGAATGATTTGGACCTGGTCACAACCAGTTACACTGGGTATCGGATGACAACCAGATTTCAGTTTGGGTGAATACATAAACTGTTATTCTTTTTTTTTTTTTTCAAGTTAGCATACTTTTATTGCTTATCCTTTAATAAACACTGCATTTTACATGAAAGTTAATATGGAGATTCCCAGTTACACAGTTTGCTCCCAATATATTCAGACTTAGCCACATGCTTCTGATAAACTGTTATTCTTAACTGAAATGCAAAATATGGAGCAAGAACAAGTTTGGTATGGACAAAATAGGAAATTATAAGGTTAATTTTAAATCTTTTGTGTTTAAAAAACTGTTGAGATAAGACATTATAGTAGCAAGAGACAAATATGGGTTTGGAGGTCAAGGCCTTAGTTAGAAAAGTATGAGATCATTAGAATGTTATTGATAAGTAAGTGAAAAGCATAGTGGGGGTAGAATATGGTTTCAGGAGAACAAACATGGAATATTAAGAGAATGCAAAAGATGATCTTTGGGCAAGAAAACACGACATTGAAAGGGTAGGCAAAGGAAGAAAACCAGCAAAGATCACTGAAAGAAAAGTCCCCGAGGTACTGACAGTTGGGAGACAGTCATACTGTGGAAGATCTTGGGGGTGAGAATAGGGGAAAAGGTTAAAGACAGAAGAAAAAGTATCAACTACTTATCCAATGCAGCAAAGGCAGCAAATTAGGGCTGAAAAATATCCTGTGGACTGGAAAATTAAGAATTTCAGAGATGATACAAAATCAAAATCCAAACAACAGTTTTAAAGAGGTTTGGAGATGAGGAAATGGGAAGAGCTTGTGTAGGCTACACTTCCTAGAAATTTGCCTAGGAAGTTACAAAGAGGGCTCGAGGTAGCTAGAAGGAAAAACAGAGCCAAAAGAAGGTTTATGCTTTTCTTTTTTATAGCTGGGTTAAACCCAAATTTGTTCACAGACTGAAGGGGTGGTACTAGTCTTTAGAGATGGATTCAAAATATAAGAGAGAAGGATAATTGACTGAAGTGAGGTTCTGAGAAGTCTAGATGAGATGCCTGTCAAGACTGAGGTGGGAACATTAGTCTTGGTCCTGGGGAGGGACCTTTAACTTCTGATACATGAAGAGAGAGGTAAGAATTTAACTAAGGATGGAGATATATTTGTAGGTGTTGTGAGGACAAATCCTAGGCTTCTCTATGAAGAATCACATACAGAGAGTGAAGGGGTAGGGTTGTAATAAAGGGCTTAAGGAAAGAGCTAAAAGTTTCAAATACAATGTAGGAAATGGGAAGGAGAATTTTTGAGGGAAGATAGGTAAAGAAATATTTTGTTAACCATTTTATCTGGAAGGTTCTATAGGGAAAAATGATGATTCATATTTAGAAAATATAAGCTAGAGGAAAGAGGGATAACTGTGGGGGATAACAGGGCCTAATTCTGTATGACATATCTCATGACTCACCACTACTAAGTGTAACAACTTGGAAGAATCACATGAGAAGTAAAAACAAAAAATTATTTTGAATAAGTGTCATCAATTTTGCTATTATTACTACTAACAGTGCCTTCATTTGCTCTTTTGTATACATTACTATACTTTCTCAATCATGGTACCATTTTTTTACTTCTTTTGCAATTATCTTTTCATCTTAATAAAAAAAGCAAGATAATACCCCATTAAGCATTTTGAACAACCTGGAAAATAAATAATTAATGACAAGGAGTAATTCATTACTAGGTTTCTATATTTTGTATTCTATTCCTTATCAAATGCTGACAATCTGCTCCTTTGATGACATATTAAATAATAGAGACTTAAGATACAATTGTTTATACCTTACTAACTGGATTCAATTATTGGGAGACAGTAGAATAATTTGATAAGTTGAAAAGCATTTTTGTGACACAGCAGATGTTTTATGATGTTAAGAAATGTATTTCAAATTATTATTCAACATATCAACTTTTGTCCATTCTGGCTGGTATACATTTAAAGGAAGCAACTGTACTCAAAAATCCTAAATTTTAATTTACCTATCTTCCTTGGGTAACCTCACTTTCAATAACAAAGACTCCATGACAACAATAATAGAGCAACATAAGTACCCATTTACTTAACATATTTTGGCATATATGAAAAAATTAACACACTAAATTGTTTTCTGTTCAGATATACCACATACCTGTTGTACCAATTGAACAAGAGCCAGTTGAGTCCTTCCAGTTGATATTCCCTGAGTTGATTGCCATTTTTATAATCCCTGGATTGATCTATTTTTTTCCAAATATTAGAGGGAGGGCGGTCCTTTGTGGAGAAACAAAGAATGAATGATATATTTCATATTTTTAAATCTTCCATGAAATAATCATGGAAGCCTAAAAATTATATGGCATTATGATGAAACTTTACAAACATCTAAAGATGAAATTAGTTCTGTAAACACTCTTCCAGAAAACTGAAGAGGAAGGTATATGTCCCAACTCATTCCATAACATTACATCAAAATCAAAGACAGTACAAGAAAAAGGAAACTAAAACTAAACACCAATATCTCTCACGAATAGAGAAGCAAAAATTCAGTAACAAAACTTTCATAAACGGAATCTAAAGATATATAAAAAGGTGGTATGTCATGACCAAGTGAGATTGTTCCCAGGAATGGAAGGTGACTTAAATTTGAAAATTAATCAATGTTGATCAACAAATTAAAAAAAAAAAAGATAATCTCAATAAATGCAGAAAAGAGATTTGGAAAATCCAATATCCAATCCTAAAAAAAATTAAAATTTGAATAGAGGGGAACTTCTTCAAACTGATAAGGAGCATTTACGAAAAAGCCAAAGCTAATGTCATACTTAATGGTTAAAGACTGAAAGCCCTCTCCTGAAGATCAGGTAAAGGCAAAGATGTATACTATCATCACTTCTATTAAACACCGTACTACAGGCTCTAACAAGCGCAATCAAGCAAGGAAAAAAAAGTCATTAAGATTGGAAAGGAAGAATTAAAATTATCTTATTCATAGAAGACTTTTGTCTAAGTAGAAAATCCTTTAGAATCTATAAAACAAATTAAGAAGTGATATTAGAAAGGTCACATGATATAAGATCAATATACAGAAAAATTATTTAATGTTGTAGAAGTAATCATAAACATTTTTTAAAAAATACCATCTTAGAGCATCCAAAACACAAAATATTTAGGAACATACTAACAAAGTTTATGTAAGACAGGTATATTTAAAGCTACAAAACACTGCTGAGAAAAATTAAAGACCTAAATAAATGGAAAATACATCGTGTTTATGGACCGAAAGACTCAACATTGCTCAGCTACTAATAATTCCCATATTGAACAGATGCAACATAACCCAACCAAAACCCAGCAGTGTTTTTATAGAAATGATATGCTGATTCTAAAACCACATGGAAATGAAAAGGACCACAAATATCCAAGACAACTTTAAAAAGGAGAATAAAGTTGGAGGTTTTGTACTTGTAGAAGTTATAGAATCAAATTATGTAGAATTGATGTAAAGATAAACAGATCAGTGGAACTGAGTAGAGGGTTCAAAAGTATACCCATGTGTATTAAGTCAATTGATTTTTGACGAAGATGGAAAGCTTTCAGTGAAGTGAAGATAGTTTTGTTTTCAAAAAATGATGCTAGAACTGACACCCATGAGCAAAAAGGAAACTTTGATTCACTGTATTATATACAAAATACTAAAACTCTGATATATTGTACTATATATAAAAATCAACTCAAAATGGGCCATATGGAATCTAAAAAACTGAACAAATGAACAAACTGAACAGAAATAGACTCATAAATATGGAGGTTTCCAGAGGGGATGAGGGGTGGGAGGACAGACTAAAGAGGTGAAGGGGATAAAGTGGTATAACTTTAACTGGAAGTGGTATAACTTCCAGTTATAGAATAAGTCACTGGGATGAAAAGTACAGCATAGGGAATATAGTCAATAATATTGTAATAACTTTGTATGGTGACAGATGATAACTACACTTATTGTGCTGACCTTTTTGTGATACATATAAATGCTGAATCACTGCATTATACACCTGAAATATTATATGTTAACTATATTTCACTTAAAAAAAAATGGATCACAGACCTAAATGCTACCTAAAACTACAAACTTCTAGAAAAAACACAGGAAAAAAATCTTTGTGAACTTGGGTTATGCAAAGATTTGTTAGATACAACAGCAAAAGTATAATCCATAAAAAAAGATATATAAACTGATAAGTGGATTAGGAATTTTCTACCATCTTAAAATTAGGAACGTTCTACCATCGGCAGAACAAAAAGCCAACCTACGGTATGGGAGAACATATTTGTAAACGATTTATATGACAAGGGGTTAACATACAAAATATATCAAGAACTAATACATCTCAACACCAGAAAAAAAAAACACGATTAAAAAATGGGCAGACAACCTAACAAACATTTGTCTGAAGAAGAAACAGATGGCCAACAGACACATGAGAAGATGCTCCACATCGCTAATCCAGGGAAATGCAAATCAAAACCACAATGAGGTATCACCTCCCACTAGTTAGAATGGCCACTATCCAAAAGACAGTAAGTGTTAATGAGGATGTTGAGAAAAGGGAACCACTGCACTGTTGGTGGGAATGTAAATTGGTGCCACTGCTGTGGAAAGCAGTATGGAGGTTCCTCAAAAGACTAAAAACAGGAATACCATTTGACCCAGTAATGCCACTTCTAGGAATTTACCCGAAGAAAACAAAATCCCTGATTAGAAAAGATATATGCACGCCTACATTTACGGCCACATTATTTACAACAGCCAAGTTATGATAGCAACCAACCTAAGTGTCCATCAATAGACAAATAAATAAAGAAGATGTGGTACATATATACAACGTATTATTCAGCCATTAAAAAAAAAAAAAGAAATTCTGCCATTTGCAACAACATGGATGGACCTAGAGGGTGTTATGCTAAGTGAATAAGCCAGGTGGATAAAGACAAATACCATATAATTTCACTTATTTGTGGAATACAAAAACAGAACAAAACAAAAAGCAAAATGAACAAAATAGCAGTAGGCTCACAGACACTGAGAGGTAGCTGTAGCTGGTGGTTACCATCAGGGAGGGATGGGGCAGGGAGGGTATAAAAGGGCACAAATATTCTCATATTATAAGTTGGTCACACGGATGGTAATACAGCATGGAGAATACAGACAATGATGCTGTAACATCTTCCTATGTTAACAGAAATTGCACTAGTGGGGGCCAGGATTTAATAATATGGGTAACTGTTGAACCACTGTGTTTTAAAGGTGAAACCAATGCAACATTGTATATCAGTGATACTTCAATAAAAAAAATAGCAACTTCCGCTCTTTGAAAGACTTGCCCTCTATTTTAAGATAATGAAATGGTCAGCCACAGACTTCGAGAAATCATTTGTAAATCATACCTGATAAAGGACTGTATCTAGAATATAAAAATAATTCTTAAGCTCAGTATTAAGAAAACAACAACAAAAAATTAGTAAGAAAACAAGCCAATAAAAAATAGGCAAAATATCTGAATAGAATTTTTTTTTGGAATTTTATTAAAAGAAATAAACTAATGGCAAATAGGCACATGAAAAGATGCTCACTGTCATAAGGATACGCAAATTTAAATCACAATGTCATACCATTATACACCTATCGTAATTGCTAAGATTAAAAAGACTGACCATAAAAAGCACACGAAGTGACTACAATTCTTACATGTAGTATAATATGACCAACTGGAAAAAAGTTTGGCAGTTTCTTAAACAGTTAAACATATCCCTACTATATGACCCAGACATTTTACTCAGATATTTACTCAAGAGAAATGAAAGCACATGTCTAAACCAAGACTTACATATTAATTCACAGCAGTTTTATTTCTAATAGCCAATAATAATACATATCCATCAACAGGTGAACAGATAAACAAATTTACATTACAACAGAATACTACTCAGTAATAAAAATGAACAAGTATTGATACACGCATGAGATGAATCACAAAATAATTATGCTGTATGAAAGAAACAATACAAAAAAGAGCATATACTATCTATATAAAACTATAAAAAATTTAAAATGGTTAGTGACATAAATATTGGTAGTTGCCCAGGGGTGAAAGAAGCAAGATTTGGGAGAGAGTGATTACAAAGAGGCATGAGAAAACTTGGGAGTGATGGATATTATCTTGATTGTGATGATTGTTTCATTTGTCAAAGTCTACCAAACTGTACATTTTAAATATATGTAGTTATTATATGTCACTTCAAACTCAATAAACCTAACTTTAAAAAAAGATGATGTGGCTGGGTCTGTTTCAAGATGGTGACACAGAAGGATCTTGAACTCCTCTTCTTCCATAGACACACTGAATCTACAGCTACAAATGGAACAATTTCCTCTGAAAGCAACTCAATATCTAGTTAAGCAACTCCTACACATCAGGTGAATAAGAAAAAAACCTACAATGAACCAGTTGAGAGAGGCTGAAACACAATCTTGCCATAAACCCTACCCCCCAGTGCAGCAATCTATACTCCGAAGGGAACTCACAACTCTGAGCCTCTCCCTGAGGAACAAAGGGTTTAAACCCTACATCTGGCACCCTACCTTTTAAGACCTACACCTGAGATATGAGCGCCCCAAAATCTAGCTTCAAAAGTCAACAGGGTTTGTGTCTGCAAGACCCCATAGGCTGTATCAAACTGAGAAACAGTCCTTGAAGGGCTCATGTGGACTGACCTGAGTGCACCCCAGGGCCTAGTGCAGAGGCAGCTGACTAAAAAGGATGATGTATACCAGATCTTATTTTATATAATCTGTCATACATCTCTATACTACTTTTGACATTCATGGTATAAAGTGTTTCTTTCAAAAGAAATCTAGAAGCCTAACACTGTGAAAAAAAAATTACAGTTATATTTATTCAAATACATTTTTTCTTCCTCAGTAATAAAAAGCTCTGTTATGAATTTATTCTGCATAGCTAAGACATAAACTTTGTGAAGACTGCTGCATAGGTAGAGAAATAAAATTACCCTAGCTCCAAATCTGTAGAGCCTAGGTAGGATAAATGTATTTCTGAGAAACAAACAAAAGACTTCCCACTGTTTTCCACTTTTAACTAATATTTATACTGCTACTAATCAACAATATTATACTTCCACAAATGATTAGAATGATCAGGGTCAGTGTATGGTAACTATGAATGGAAAATAAAATAAGCTATCACTATACTGAAAACACAACTGGTTATTAAAGCTCTAATATAATTAACCAAAATATTTCTTAACTGGTAGCCAATGAACCTTAAAATAATTAACATGTAACATTTCTTAAATTATTGCCTAAAATAATTCCCACATTAAATCATATTCTCCATACTTTTCTTTTCAGCAATCTAATCACTATTAATATTTCATTAGTTTGGGGTCAGGAAGAAATTTCATTTTCAGAATCTCTAAAAATACTTCACATTATTTTATTTTATTTTATTTTATTTAATAATACTAGACTGGCAGAAATATCACTTACCTCCTTCCTACATTATTTAATTATGATAGACTAGCATTGTTGTCAAGTCAATTTTACATTAACTAAGAGGATTAGTTCTTTTGGCTGATCTCTCTTTACCAAGGACTACACATATGTAAGGCAATGGTTTTTCTGTCACATGCATCAAAACTGCCTTTTTAAAAACATATGCCTAGGGCCTGCTCTCAGATATTTTGGTTCTGTATCCAAAAAATAGAAACCAGGCACCTCTAATTTTTTAAAAGTTCCAAAAAAGTGATCTGAACCTCTGACTGAGACACTGGTCTAAAAGATAGCTTGATGAGGCTAAAGATGAGGTTACCATTGAGGCACAGTCCCCACCTCAGAAAGAACATCTTCCCCTTTCATCTCTTGAATCACCCCTCCCTTAACTAGTTAACCCTTTTGTTTCTTGGTGCACCAAAAGACACTGAGAAGTCAAAAGGAATGGAGGTGAGCTGCTGCTCTCTTGTTAATAGAATATGGGTCTTACCGGGAGTTAAATTAAGAAGACCAGAAAATGTTTACTGTGAAAACAATGTGATTTTTCACAGAACTAGTTAATTTCCTTTTCTTACATAGCATCTCCATGTTTTTCATGACAGCCTTCCTTATTCTGGTGCTAATCTAAAAGTGATCTGTTCCTGTCTTTTCATGTATAAACTCCCTCTTCACAGAAGTAAGAAATTTCTATGACCAAATTGTATCTGAAAGAGGACAGGATAAAATATTTAATTCACATCTCCTTGATGTGAATTTCCTTTGGCTGGCTCCCAATACTGGGTTTACATGACAACAATACTGTTTTAAAGAAATGAAAGTAAAATATTATGTAATTATTAGCAATATCCCAATTTGTGATAGCCTTCTAGAAGTCCATAGCTTCTGTTCTAGAAAAATCAATAACCTACTCAAAGTTTTTTTTTTGAGCAGGGAAGAGATACGCACGTAGTAAGAAATCAGTGTGCTTAATTTATTTAGGCCTTTAATGCTTTAATGATATTCCATATAAAATGTTCTTTTAAAAATAAAGTAGATGGACAATGGAATATTATTTAGCCATAAGAAAGAAACAAATTCTACCATTTGCAAACATGGATGGAGCTAGAGAGTATTATACTCAGTGAATTAAGTCAGGCAGAGAAAGACAACACTAAGTGATTGCCCTCATTTGTGGCATATAACAACAAAGCAAAACTGAAGGAACAAAATAGCAGCAGACTCACAGACTCCAAGAAGGAACTAGTGGTTATCAAAGGGAAGGGATGAGGAAGGGAGAAGGGGATTGTGGGATATCAAGATTAGTGTACATGATGTGTGTGGGGTCATGGGAAGACAGTGTAGCACAAAGAAGTAGGGACTCTGTGGCATCTTACTACATTGATGGACAGTAATTACAATGGGGTGTGGGGAGGGACTCGATAATAAGGGTGAATGTAGTAACCACATTGTTTTTCTTGTGAAACCTTCATAAGAGTGTATATCAATGATAGCTTAATAAAAAAAAAAGTAGATAGGACTTGATAATATGGGTGAATGTAGTAACCACAATGTTGCTCATTTGAAACCTTCATAAGATTGTATACCAATGATACCTTAATTAAAAAATAATAAAGTAAATGAACTATTTAGTTATGGAGAAATAACAAGGTTACAGAAAGAAGGAAAAGGTGGGTACAGTAAGGATTTTTCTTTGCTAGAGAATTAATGACTACTTTCTAGAGTTGAAATTGATATCCTGATATTTTATAAATGACCTGAGATAAAAAGTAGTGGGAAACTTTTAAATGCAGAGATGAGGTTTAAGGGTCACAACTTTTCTGGATGGAAATTTGGAAGGAAATACCTACAGATGCTGACCAAGCAATTACAATTCTGATTTGTCTTACAGAACTTACAAGGGCTCAATGTTCAATGTAGCATTGCTTATTATAGGAAAAACTGTAATACTGACTAATGAAGGAATAGTTAAATTGACATATGACACTATGTAGCAATTAAAAAAATACAGTATTAATTATATACCAAAGACTAAATTAAAAATTCAAAGGTTACATTAACACTGATGGATAAAGAAGTGCTAAGATTTTATTAAGTTGTCTGAGACGTGTTCTTACCAAATGTCTTGTGTCAGGTCTTGAAGCTTGCAGTTGTTCAAACTCTTCTATTTTTGCAAGATCTACATCTTCTTTTAGTTCCCAAGTACTATCTTCATATGGTAATGAGCACCACTTTACTAAGTAGTAAATAACAGGCTGTAAAAAAATTTTTTTCTTCTCATCATTTTGATAAAGAATAGTTAGAAATAGTTTAAATATACTAACCTACAGCAATAAAAACTAATGAAATATTTTTAGTATTTTTAGGTCATTAACTTTAAAAGAGTAATAATAAGTTTTAACATTTAGGAAGTTTTAGGTTTTCCTTCCTTAAATTTTTTTTTTAATTATTTACCTCTCCAGTATCTTTATCTTCACAAAAAGAGACTTCTAATACTCTGTCTACTTCAACGTAGTCTGGGTTAAATGGTTCCTCTTCCATCTAAAATTAAAAAGGAACTTAATTGGTGTCTGATAGAGAAGTGGAAAGTGAAATAAAGACAAATTTACTGGCTATTTTCTTATAGAAAAAACATGTTTGATTTTAATTAAATTTCCAGTAAGTGGAACACTTCCATTTTAATTTCCAAAAGATTATCTAGGGTATTCTGTTTATATTATGAATCACAATGTGATATATATAGTAAACCAACCAATAGCACTAAAAAATTAGTAACAAGTAAGTTACTCTAGAAGATATGTTCTTTAAAAAGAACATAAAGGCAGCCTTTGCACCTACCTCTGTTTTGCTACTTCTCACAGGTCCAAGAGTGAAAGACCAACCCCCAACCTCCAATTTGGATCAAATACTTTTCACCTACTGATGATTCCTCTGCTCAAGACCCATCTACCTAAATGCAAACTCTATTTGAGTTACCTCAAATTCAAAAACATTAATTTCCTCTTCAACCCCTACTCCTTCCTGTAGTTCTTAACTACGTTCATGGTAACAGAGCAGCCCCTCCATTCCCTATTCCCAATTCACAAGCCAGAAATGGAGAAGCTACCTTAGATTCCTTTTTTTTTTGCCTCCCACATTTAATAAGTAATTAATACATACTCTACTTTCAACTATCTCTCAAACTGGCTCCCCCTTCCTCATTCTTACTGCCTCATCACTTCTTACTTGAACTTTTATAAATAACCTAACTATCCCCAACTACTCTCTTGCCTCCCTTTAATCCATTTTCACATTGTACCCTGAATGATCTTTCTCAAATATAAATCTTACATATTGCTCCTTTGCTTCAAATCCCTCACTAACTCTCCCCTGTTGGGGAATAAGGTCCATATCATTTTTTTTTTTGGAATAAACAGGATCCTACCTTTCCATCCCATCCAGCCTCATCTTCTATTGCTCAACACAGTGGTACCTGATTTACATGAAGTACAAAAACACACTCTTTCTAAGTCCATGTTCTAACACACCTCCATGTTTTCATATTCATTCTTCTCTCTTTTTAAATCAACTACTATTCCTTCTCTTGTCTGCTTGGCCAAGTCCTAATTCCTGAAAGACTTACTATCAAAAGCCTTTCTCAGTCTTTGCAGCCTCTCCTCTGGTTAACCTGTAAATAGTGTAATACTCCACGGTTCTTCTGCCTTTAGTTCTCTTCACTATCTTAAACCTTTCCTGAATGATGGCATCAGCTACTGTATATGATTTTTAAAAAACCCCCTACTGTATATGTTTTTATATAGGACACACTTGGTAACAAATAGCATTGCCCCACATCAGAATGGCATGAGGTACTTTAAGAAAATCTGCGTAGTCAAATGAGACTATTTGTACCTGAGTTAAATGAGAAAAATTAGTATTCACGAAAAGCTAGAAGTTTATTAGTTAAGTACTTCTAAAACCTTTGGTTTATTAGAAATTTCTTTATCGGCATGAGGAGGTGAAAAATTCTTGAGGGATCTACCAGCATCCATAACTGAGAGGTCATTATAGTCATCAAATTTTTAAAGTAGATTTTATAATTACAAGGAAATACAAAGGAAGTAACAGTAACTTCATGGTGGAAAAATATGCCAGATACCACCATGATCTAGTGACTAATATAGGCACTAATGGTAATGGGGCAAATAGATATCATGTAACTCCTGATAAGATTCACTGGAAGGGATATAGCATCATTTCTGTGGTGCTCTTTAAAAAAAAAAAATGCATGACCTGAATCCTGAGGAAACATAAGACAAGCCCAAATTTAGGGATGTGCTACAATATAAACCACTTATACTCTTAAAAAATGTACAGGTAGTGAAAAACAGACTGATTAAAGGAGTCATGACAACTAAATGCAACATTTGATACTATCGGATTCTGAACCAGAATAAATGCATACACATATTTTTTTTGCTATAAAATTACTAGTTGAACAATTAGTGAAATATAAGATCTATAGATGAGATAATACTACATCAATGTTAATTATACTACTATTATGTGAGAGAATGTTCTCAGAAATTAAATATTGAAGAATTTGCAACTTACTTTCAAATATTTTAGAAAAAAATTAATATGCATGGGAGAGAGGCATAGGGAAAGGGAAAGAGAAGGAGACAGAGGCACAGAGAAATGCAGGGAGAGGGAGAGGGAGAGGGAGAGGGAGAGGGAGAGGGAGAGGGAGAGGGAGAGGGAGAGCAAGTGAGCTTGCCAGGGGCAGGTAGGCAGAGGGAGAGGAGAATGAAACGCAAATGATAAGGCAAACATGGTAAAATGTTAACATTTAGGGGATCTAGTTAAAATATATGTGGGAATTTGTTGTATTATTTGTGCAACTTTCTTGTTCAAAATAAAAAGTCTGAAAAATTTTTGAATTGGAAAAGTTAAAAAAAAATTAGATGAATCTCAAAGGGCTCTAAAAGTAGTCTATCCAAAGAAAAAAATTTTAGTTAGAGCAGCAAAGAACCTCAGACTAATTACTGAAGCCTAGAAAGGTTAATGAATTATTCCAATGTTTGGTTCATACATATACAAAGCTGGTATAGGAAATATGTACTGAAAAATCTTATTTCCATTTATTAGCTACATTACCATTTCCATTACTTGAATAACTGTTGGTAAAATTCTATAAGATATTAACACTCTCACATTAAATTCTAAGTATTGAAATACATGCTAATTTAAAAATACAAAAGTTATCTACCACTCTGAATTATCAGTGTTCCTGTTCCAGCAAGTTTCCAAGCTAAATCCAGGGAAAGAATATTTATATGTAGACAGCATTTGTATTCAAACATCAAAGTTGGAAGTCTAAGAATTAGAAGGAAAAATACTGAAATTTCTGATGAATAATACTACATGTGTTCAGGGTTCAACACATTGTAGTCTCATTTATTTTTTTCTTACGTCTGCAAAAAAATGTGCTCTTTGTGCTTGTCTCAATTTGAATCGTTTGATTTTCTGCTGGATCCTTTTATCTTTCAAAAGCTGCTGTTCTGTGGCCCACTCACAGTGAAGATAGGAGCTAAAATTTTTACAGAAGCAATATATTAGAATGATATAGAAAATCATAGTTTTTTTAAAGATTTATATTTAATCATAGCATCCTATACAAAATATTTTCCTTAACTTTACATATAGGTAGTTCCTCAGTTCAATGTCGATATACTCTATATAATTTCCAAAATAAAGCCACTGTGATCACTATATCCTAAGAAGACTGTAGTCTGCAATGTACCATATAAAAAACTGAATAGTAAACTGAATCATAAAGGTGAGAAGATGTGATATTTTTATTTCTTCTCTGTAATAGTTTTGTCATGATCAGAAAGCGAATTTGTTTTGAAACCAATGTAATTTTAAACTTTCACAGAAGTATAGGAAAAAAAATCTGAAGATTTTTTATTCATTATATAAATATAACGAATAATATCTGTAATCTGTAAAAGCATATTTTATAAAGATTTCTGCATTTTTATGTTAATTAACATTTTATGGAAAAAAATTCAATTTTAACATGAAACCTTTTCAGTCTTTTAATGATTTCTATGTTCATACAATAATAAAATATTTAAAAAATACAGACAAAATAAATAGTTATTTAATATACTTAAGTATATTAACTTATATTCAAAACATTATTTTTCTACCTCAAATACTTACTAATTCTTATATTTTACAAAAAATTCTTCCTTGTCAATCATCACTCCAGGTGAAATCTAAGAAAATAAAATCAATAATTATACTTCAATAATCAGGCCATGGGATTGAGGTGTAAAACATAATGTACCACTACTTACTTCTTTTTTTACAGTTCTAGAAGATAGTATTTTGTCCACAATTGCAGCATCTTCTTCACTTGGATTCTCCTACGGGAGAAAGGATATAAAAAATGATGGCACATTCTGAAAATTTCTTCAGTTGCCCCTTTGTATGTTTATGGATACACTAACATTCAACACACATTTATGTAGCACATGTGCCAGGTACCATGTTAAATGCTGGGGATACAAAATTAGAAAAATAAATTATTATTGTTATTCTCCTAGTCATCATCTGCATCACCATCACAGTAAACATATTAAGTGCTTTTTAATGTGCTAGGCATTATTCTAAGCACTTTACATATATTAACGAATGTAATCCTTACAACAACACTTTGAGGTAGGTACTATTATCATGTCCATTTACAGATTAGGAAGTTCAGGCATGCAGAACCTAAGTACTTGTCCAAGGTATCAGATCAGTGAGCTGGCAGATGAATGGCTGGTTCACAATCCAGATAGTGGAGATTAAAAGAATTATACAAAGAGGAAAATGTATATGCAAAGACACAGAGGTGTCAAAACATGGCATTTGGGCAGTTATGTTCATATGGCCAAAAGATTGAATGCTTGTAAAGAAGTGACAGGAGATAAGGCCAAAAACTCCATTAAGGTCTCTTACACTGTGCTAAAATTCTACCATTATTTTTGAAAGACAAGAAACTATCAGAGGACTTTTCAGCAATCAGGCTTGTAAATTAGAAATATTCTGTGTAAAGGACAGAGTTTGGAGGAGTTATGAGACTATACATTTAAAAGGTGGACAAACCAGATGAAGAAGCAAAGGAGATAAAAGAGGATGATTACCTAGGCTTCTGATCTGAATAACAGTTCTATTAACTACAATCTGGAATAGGGGAAAAGTTGGAGCAGGGTTAGGAGGAAAGATAATGTAAGTATTTTAAAGGTTTATGTGGCTTTTAAATGTTTTATAGTCATAATCCCAAATCTGTCTTACCACAAATAATTGTAAAGGCTGTTCACCAGGTAAAGGAGCTGAATTCCTTTTTATTTTCATGGAGCCTTTAACCTCTTCTTCAGATTGTTTCCCTTCTGCATCTTCTGCATATTTTTTTCTTTTAATTTGTCGATTTGATCTTCTTTTCTGTAATGAACCATAAGGATCACATATTTAAATGACTTATTTTAAAGGAAAGATTTTAAAAATAATTACTACTAGTGTGGCGATTTTGTAAATTAAATTTTCAAAATTGTATTCAACATTTGTCTTTCTCATTTTACCTTTTAATTAAAGGAGGTAATAATTTACCCTTTGTCAAAGGCTTACAATCTTGTTTTATTCCCTAAAGTTTCAATTAACAAAGATTAGTAGTAATACCTTTATTACTTTTCTTCAAAAATTATTAAGAATAAAATATTTTATTAGTACTATCTTTGTTGCTTTTTAAATTTTCTTTAGAAACTATTATTAAAATGAGTAAAAAGGTCTCTGTTTTATTTAGCTATCTCACACCTTGAACAACATGTATCTTAAACTATTAATACTTTGTTTTTGCCCAAAACCTAAAAAGTACATCAGATGAATATGGACTAAATAATTTATCAGGGGTATAAAACCAGAAGAAAGTAAATAATATTTGCCACAAACCCATGAACTTATCTTTAAAGCAGAATAAAATAAAATGATTTAAAAGAGATACACAAAATAACAAAGTATTAAATTACCAAATAATTGTTAATGAAGGAGGAACTAGTGTTTTACTAATTTTACTAAATTCCCTTAAAAATAAAGAACATCACTATCATAAAAACAGAAGCCCTTTAAAAGGTATTAAGGTAGTAACATACTTTCAAAATGATGTAAGTAATTTAAATCAGGTATTAAATACACATGGCTTTACTTACCTCCCTAAATATCTAGTATTTGATATTTCCACTATAAAAATAAAATCTCACATTGGCTTGAAAATCCCAAAGGACTTAGTTTTGCATTTCTCCATCTCCCTAAAAGCTCATGGGTGTAGCATCTCAGCCAACTGTCCTATTGCTCAATATCTGGTAAACCCTTCTTCCTTTTTCTATTCCATTTTCTTCTATATATTTAGTAACTCCCATAACTGCCCCCCACCGCCCCACCAAATGTAACCAACAAAATAACCCATGTGTTCCCCTTTTGGTTTCTGCCAGTGTCTTCAATTTGGTAGATCTTTCACACTTCCATAGCTATGACAAAAATGGCTCAATCAGTGCAACAGTGTGGGGCCAAACTGTTATTTGCATCAAGAAAGGTTGTGATGACCTTTGATGTGCCTTTGCCTCTTTCTCTTGAGTAGTGACATATTGAGAGAAAGGCAGTAATATGGTGAAGCAGGTCAGCCAAATGTAGTAGACAACTCCATGGCTCATTTAGGATGAGTCATGATCTCTTGGCCAAGAAAACACATTTTCAAAAGTTAAGGTAACATTTTTAATAAATATGGGAGATAGGAAGTTGTCATATAAAAATTATAATAAAAGTATTTCTAGAAACCCAATTTTCCCTCATCCTATTTTGAGAAACATAGGAAATATTTATTATTCCCTGGGGAAAATAATTCTACGGACCTCTAATCTGATGCTAGGCTAAAGGAATGTTTAGAGTTCTATTATAGGCATTATAAGTTCTAAATGTTCAAGAATAGTTTAAATAAATAACCAACAATGACATTTACTATTCTATCAACAACAAGTATTACCATTGTTATGTCTCACTAGGCACAAATCTTCTAAATAACGAGGTTTGAGAATAGTAATAATGAAATTGAGAATACAGTTTTCCTTTTTGGTGACTTAGCCATCTACTAGTACTTTGAAATGCAACACTGAAGTCTTTAGTAAATAGTAAACAGTGGCCTGAAAGAATCCTTTGAACTCACAAAAGTGAACATTTAGGTAATTCTTCACAAGACAGAATGAAGGTCACTTATTGTAAACTGCTTCCTCATCCTATGAAGACTTTCAGTCTAAAAGATTAAGAAGGCTGTAAGTTATAAAATAATATCTGATTTCACCATAAATTATATTCCACTAGGGTATATAGTTATACATTAGGCAAAGTCAAATTAGGTGTAACTCTCACAAATTATCTTTGTCACACATTATCTCTAGCTTTTTACGTTTAAAAGTATAAAAACTAATTTGATGTCCACGGTCTTGGCTAATGTGCTTTTCTCCTGGCTTTCCCCATAGTGTTTTTCAAAGCACAATTTAAAATAGTGAGAAATTACTTATTCGAATTTCTCTTTTCTAGCTTTTTTCTTCTCTGTCTTAAAGGTTTCAAAGGATTAGTCCACAGCACTTTATATAAGAGGTCAGAAACACTATGCTTTTAAATGACTAATACTTCACTATAAGATATTACTTGTTTTCTGTAATAATCTTAACAATGTGCTACAATGTGCAGGGCCCTTTTTAAAAAAATTTAAGTCTCTACATGGAGATATCATATTCGCATTTTTAGATTTCTACCTGACTCTAAAACCTTAAACTTAAATTATATTTCAAGCTTCCAAATCCTGACGATCAATTGTGGGTGAGAACTGTAAGGGCCTCTCCATCATTTATATAATGATACATTTAAATATATCAATAAAATAGATTTACAACCATTTATGATAAATACTTCTTCCCCATTTTTTTGTGTGTGTGTGTTAAAGCAACATGCCTATCAAAGCAATACTATAGTGAAAGGTACAGAAGAAATGTGCATGTTAACCTATTCTACCATTTCATTGTTTGGTAATTACATAATGGACAAATGGCCAGCATAATTCTAGTAAAAATTAAACTAAATTTTCTCATATTGATTAATTATAAGCTTCCTAAGTTAAGGATAACATATGAAGAAAAGGCCAGGCCATATCATATTAGGAGCTTCAGTCACTGCCCTTACCTCAACTCTTGCAGCAGCCCAGGAGCCTTGAGCCACTACTCTCCCATTGGACAAGAAGCTGCATAAGGAAGAAGAAAGGCCATTCAGGGGCTTTCTGGCCCCATAATTCAACAACTGCCACCACCCATACGGCCTATAGTTGTACTTTAATTATTAGAGAGCAGAGGGTGGCCTGAATTATTATGACCTTCACTATATATATGTATATATATATATTTTTTTAACTTCACAAGGTTATTTTGAATATCCACCTATTCAAAAAAAAAAAAAAAAGGCAAAATGCACAGTATTATTGTCTACACTAGGGGACTTTTAATATAATTGGTTATCTTTCTTTGACAGGAGCAGACCAAAGGAATTATTTCCAGGAATGAGTCAATTGATTTCCTTTATAGTTTGTATGTGATTTAAAAATTAATATCTCCATCATTAAGTTCATTCAAAAGCACTCTATAAGTACAGGATAATATCACTAGGTATTTCTCCATGCTAAAAGCCACCAGGGACTTTGAACTGTTACTTAATTTCTCTGGGCTTAAGTTTCATTATCTGAAAATGAGAGGTTTGGAGAGGATATGTAAATTTCCTCTCAGGTCTAACATTCTATGGTAATTCTATTTGGAGCATACTGTAATAAAGCTGTCATATAAATTTTACCATACAATAAAATGTATTTTTACTACTAAACTACAGTATAAATATCCATAAAGTAGTATTATGCTATCTAAATAATTCTACCAGTATTTCATTTCTCAGAAAATTTAAAAATACTCACTTGAGAGTCTTCCTCTTTGAATGTATGCTGTGGCATCTGCTCCACATCAGATATTTCATCTGAAGACTCATTCTTTCTTTTTTGTTTCTTACCCAATGTAATAATGAGTTTGCTGTTTTCAAGAGTAAAAGAGTAAACATAAGACTTTGCATTTTTCCATTCTTGGTTAAAATAAGATTGCCATAATAAACTTTCTTCCATTTTATATCACTTTAATGTTCAACCAAAGATGATAATGATCATGAAATCGATTACATTTTCAAGACAAAAGCTGTATTCTAATGGAACAAATACAAACCGATATTACAGTTAATGGACTTTGAAGCATTGAAAGACAGTAAAGTTCTATCACTTGTTTCTCAGGCTCAAGATTATTTTTCATGGGAAAAATGTCAGATGATACCTGTATTTAATAATTAAAATAATTCACTTATTTTACTATCATGTAAATTTGGAATGAAGATTTTTTTCCTCCTATATCTTACTAAATTCAAATTCCTCTTAATGTCCTTGAATCTCACATATTCCCTAAATGCCTCTACTTTTTTCTACCCTATTGTAATTTCCCTCTTATTTAAAACACTTAACAGTGAACTGTTCTTTAATTATTTATGTTAAGGCTTCTTTTAACTATACTATATATTGCTAAAGAGTTAAGAACTTGCTTTTATTTTTTATATTTCCAGTTTGCCTTGTTGGTCTCTCTCATATATATGTATGTGTATATGTATATTAATATTTACACACATATATCTGAAATGAATATGTGTTTTCAATGCTTTTTCCTGATCAGAGGTAGAAGTACAGAGCTCCCACATTTCCTTATCTGGTTCAACAGATGGGTGGGTGTGATATTAAAGTGCCATACTGATCACAACCCACACTAACTGCTAATGAGGAAAATTCTACCTTAGATATCTGTATTCTAAACATAGAAAGCTCCCTAAACGCTTTCAGGTATATGAGATCAGATTTTTTTCAAGTTATTTACTAATGTGGGAGCACTTAGAAATCAAAGGGTCAAGGATTTTAAACCTGATTCCACCATTTACTTGTTTACCTGATTTACCTGGGCAAATTATTTTTAGCCTTAAGTTTCCTTGCCTAGAAATAGGGAAACTACCTCTACTGTTGTTAAGAATTAAGTGGGTAATGTATATTAGCTCTTAGCAGTCTTCACACACAGTAATTTCTCAATGAATGGTAACTAAGTCTAATTATTATATGCCAGGCACTTTCCTAGTTTCCAGGATTTGAAGATGAAGTGGACATGGTTCCTAACCTTAAAGTATCAGTTAGAATATGATCAGTGTTAAAATTTATAATGCTAAAATGGTAGTTAGCACTTGATGTAATGTGGACACAAAGGAAGAAGTACTTATGTTTATTTAAGAGTAAAGGAAACTTTACAGAGAAGGTAAAGTTTGAGATAGGAATTGAATAATGAAAGGGAGTCCAACAAGTAATGAAAAAAAAGGTAAGGTACATTCTGGGCAGGGAATACTACTGAAGAATGAGGAGAATATGCAGTAATAAGAGCAGGTCAGGAATACAGAGTCTGCAGAAGAAGGAAGCAGAGGGATGGTCATCTAGACTGGGTGAATATCACAAATGGCCTTGAATGGCCTGCAAGGAGTTAACATTTTAGTTTAATGCTAACTTCTTAGCTCCATAGGACAGGAATTTAAAAGGAATATATCTGTTTCGTTTACCACTGATAACAAATATTTTTGAATGAATAAAAAAAGTAAAGCAACTAGAAGATAAGAGAATTTTAAACAAATAAGTTCTGGGGATGTAATGTACAGCACAGTGACTACAGTTAACAACACTGTATTGTATATCTGTAAGTTGCCAACAGAGTAAATCTTAACAGTTCTCATCACAAGAAAAAAAATTTCTGACTGTGATGTGATGGATGTTAACTAGGCTTGTGGTGATCATTTTGCAATATATATAATATATATATATTATGTTGTACACATTAAACTAATGTTATATGTCAATTATATCTCGATAAAATTGGGAGAAAAAGAATTTTAAACAAGAGAGCAATACAACTAGAAGGAACTGAAATGCAAGGCAGGGAAATGAGTGATTAGGCAAATGAGAATTCCAGTGAGATGAAGAGTACCATACAGGGCTATGGCAATGTGGATGAAGAGTTAAAGAAAGATACAATTTTTTATTTTGGAAGCAGAACCAACAGGACTTGGTTATTGACTGGATGACTAAATGTGAGGTGAGTAAAAATTCTAGAAATCATTTATTCACAGGATATTCTTGTATTGGTATTATTACCACCTTCAATGGGATAATGGTAATTCTTAGTTGGTATCTCACCAGCACTCTTCTGAGTTATGTAAAGAAAGTGATTAAGGGTAAAAATATAGCCTATGTTGGAACCATGAAATCAGAGGAAGTACAAAAAGATATTTTGAAACATAAGGAACCAACCATATTTACATTTTAGTCCCTCTCACCACATCACTGGTCATCTCCCTCTTTTGGTCCCTTTCCTTCTGGTTTCTTGCCTAAAATAAAAATCTCCTTTGAGGTCTTACCTACTATTAGATACTACAAGACCCTGTCATTCCTCCTTCTCATCCACAGTTCTCAAGAAAGTTACCTATACTGACTGTTACATCTTCACTCCTCCACCCACTATAATCTGAACTCTTGAGACTACTTCCATATTCACAGCTTCCATTTATTCAGTGTTTACTGAGTCAGCCTTTTCTGACTTTAAATGCATTCTCTCACCTCATGTTTATACAATTCTGAGAGGCAAACATCAATATTTTATAAAAGGAAATTCAGGCTTAGAGAAAAAAATAACTTGGTTCAAAGTCATATGATAGTAAGACTGGAGACAGAAAAGGTGTATGCCTCAATTCAAAGCCTGAAACCTCAAGAGGAGATGGCATGTTAGTTTTCATCAGGATTCAGTTCTTGACAATACTCTTCTGCCAGTTGCATAAACTAGTATTTCTCAAAGTTCTGTCTTCAGCCTTCCTCCCTCACTCTACATACTGTCTCTGGAAAATTTAATATAATCTATTTTTAACTACCGTTCAGAATTTGAAGATTCTCAAATTTCTTCTTTCTAGTTCAGATCTTTCCCCCAAGCTGCAGATTCATGTAACTATTTATTGGACTTAACCATATGGACATCCCACATAGCCCAATCTAAAAATGCTTCCAAATGCAATCCCTTACTTTCCCTAAACCTAATAGCCTACTAATATTAAAATAGTGTAAATTCAGAGTTCACATATCAAATGAATACAGCTCAGTGAATTTTCTCAAATGAACAAAAAATGCATAACCAGCTTCTAGATCAAGAAAGAAAACCTTAGTTTCCCAGAAGTCTCCTTTCATGCCTTCTCTTCTAGTAACAATTTCCTCCGAAGGGTAACCATCATGCTATTTGTGATTACTTAATACAATCTAAGGCACTTGTTGTCTTGCCAATGGGTTTCAGTCCCGGGCAAGTTTGCTATGGACTCAAGGTGACCAAAGAAATAGACAGCAAAATGTTCTTTGGGGTGAAAGGGTTTATTACCCTGCTTGTTCTCTCAGCAGTAGGTCTAGCACTAGCGTCTCTGCCTCCGCACAAAGCACCGGGCCTCCACATAGCAATAATAGCTTATTGCCCAAAGGTGTGGAAGTGGTAGCCTAGCAACAGGCCAGCTACATCATCAGGTGGTTCAAGTTCAGTGAGGATCCTGGCCATAGGAACTCCAACTTCCTCACACTTGTGCAGATAATTTTCAATTGCAAGGTCAGGGATAACTCCGCACTAGAAACACATATTTGATGCACTTGTGTCCATCTCCAAACAGAAATGCAAGTTTTAGACTAGTTTGTAGATAAGAACAAAACTAGTAAAAGGAAAGCTTAGTTACTTAAATAACAATTTCCTATGAAATGCAAATCATAGCCTATTAATACCCTTCAGTATATTGCTTAAAAAAGATACTTCTCAGTATAAGCTAAATTAATTATGTGATTTATTTTGGTACAGTATCTATGTGGCTGTTTAAAGACTCAAATCCCACTGAATAAAAACTTCCATCAAGTGAGAGCAGAGATAATTAAATTTTTTTACATTTATGAATGACTGAAAAGGTTATAGTGTTCCTTTCTAGTGGTATAAGGTCATTAAATGAAAATCTTTAAGGACAGTAGACTAAGCTGCTTAAACATTATTTTTACAGATAAACATTGCTTAATATCTAGAAAAGAAATACTAGTAAATGTTGTTGTATCAATCCTAAACACCCACCCTACCCTATCTGGTGGAGAGGGTAGGGTAATGTATTTTCCAAAATACCTTAGATCGACCTTCATTATATCAATTATTTGAAAAACGTACTTAAAAACAAAAAGATCCATTAAATTTTACTTGCCATATATTCTGTATTTCTTTCAAATATTGTTCTAGAGGCCCGGAATAGCATCTTATTTCATAAACTAGTTTGTAGATAAGAACAAAACTAGTAAAAGGAAAGCTTAGTTACTTAAAAAACAATTTCCTATGAAATGCAAATCATAGCCTATTAATACCCTTCAGTATATTGCTTAAAAAAGATACTTCTCAGTATAAGCTAAATAAACTCACTCTTAACTCAGACAAAAATCTTTTGGAGTCCTAACCCTTTAAGAGATATTTCAGATACAGTAGTTTTCTGACCTAACTTCAAACTCCAAAATATTTACACATGCTCTCTCTGTTCAAAATAGGTAATTTCCATGGTAGGAAAAAAGCTAACTCTAAAACTTACTGACTGACATAATTCTGAGTAAAATATGTTTATATTTTAAGATTTAAAAACTAGGGTTACTTACACAGAACATTGGTTCTTGCAAAATATGAACTGGTTTACTGTAAGGAAACCTTATGTTTACTATAAGTTCTAAAAGGGTATTTGGGTGATGCTACAAAGGAGAACAAAAATTCGGTTGGTACTGATCCTAAATGTGTGAGGCAGGCTTCATTATAAGGCTCTCTGTTAAAAACACAGATTCCTGATGAGAAAACATCAGACATACCCAAATTGAGAGACATTCTACAAAACTGGCCAGTATGCTTCAAAACTGAACATGTCAGAAAAGACAAAGACTGAGGAATTATCTCAAATTGGAGGAGTGTAAGGAGACATGACAACAAAATGAAAAGGAGGATCCTGAATTGGATCCTGGCCAAAAAAAAAAAACCAATGACCGACAAAATTCTGCATAAGGTCTCTCAATAAATAGGATTATATAAATGTTTATTTTCTGATTTTAATAATTTTCTTCAGTTATATGAGATATTAACATTGAGGAAGTTGGGTGAGGAGCCTAAGGGAAGTGTAACCTACTGCTGCCAAGACTGAGATTAATTCAAAATAAAAAGTAAAACAACAAAAAACCCCAGAAAACAGATTTGTAGGATCAACTTCAGAATTCTGATCTAATAAGATGCCAATCAGACTTCTAAAAAGTCCCCCAAGAGATTCTGATGCCCCACCAGATTGGGAAACCACTAGCTCTGAATAAATTAGCACAGAAAACTCTTGGAACAAATATTCAGGATAATAAAACTGTTTTGTACTTATAGAATACTTAAAATATCAAAGTACTTTTCACTACAATATCTCACTTGATCCTGAAAAAACTCTGAGACAGGCTAGGCAGGTATTGGTCCCATTATACTAAAAGGGAAACTGTAGCTCCAAAATACAAAATATAAAACAGCCTAAGTCACAAGTTTAGTTAAAAGACAGATCTCTGTATTTCTTCTAGTCTACTATTTCCAAAGTATCTTACTGATTTTAAAATGACACTATACTTCAACCAGTCAATAGATATTTAATATCAATACAGTTTAGTGAATAAAGAGAAATATGAAACTGTATTTTCTTTAAGTAAATGTTTAAGCTTAAAGTTTGTCTGAATTTCAAACAAAAATCTCCAGTGCCTGTACAATGACAAACAATAGCCATAAATACTATCTGAAGGAAATCAGACGATCCAAAAAGAAGAAAAAAATACAATGAAGTCAATTAAGTAAAATACCCAATTACCATAGAGCATTCCAATTGTCCATCATGGATCACAGTTTACTGTATTAATTCTAAAATAAAATTTCATTACAAATGAAACTAAAATTTCATTATAGACACATTCTTCAAATAAACCGACAGTCTGCTATTCTTAGAAATATCAGCAAAATAATACAGAATATATAATAATAAAGGTTTTATCCAAGTTTCATTTTTAAAAACACTGAAGAGATCTGTTATCAATGCTAGCTAACTGCAGCAATAATCAGGCAAGTAAAGGAAGTAAATATCAAAACATAGCTTGTTTAAGACAGCAAAGGGCAATTTGAAACTAAGTATAGATTTGAAATGATAATTCATTTGACAAGTATAGGCACTAGAAAACCTCAGTATTTATACCTGACATTTATATTTGATTTTCAGATGTAATTTATGCACTCATCTAAATCCTGCGCATGTGTTTATTAGTAGGTGCTGTAAGTAAAAATCTGCTTTCTAGAGTGTCAATCTGTAATTGCCCCCTGTTGATTCTCCCATTGCAATAAATGGACAATGAATCTTATGCAGTTAGTTCATTTGTTGTAATTAATGCATCTAATTCATCATAAGTGAAGGAAACAAGCAAAAATATTATTTCCCATTTATAATTTTTTCCTTTGCAAGCCAAGTGTAAGACACTGGGGCTATTTTTTTTATTAAGGTATTATTGACATACACTCTTATGAAGATTTCACATGAAAAAACAATGTGGTTACTACATTTACCCATATTATCAAATCCCCACCCATACCCCATTGCAGTCACTGTCCATCACTGTAGTAAGTTGCCACAGATTCACTATTTGCCTTCTCTGTGCTACACTGTCTTCCCTGTGACCCCTCACACCATGTGTACTAAACATAATACCCCTCAGTCCCCTTCTCCCTCCCTCCCTCTCCACCCGCCTTCCCACACCCCTCCACTTTGGTAACCTCTAGTCCCTT
>JAQQAC010015468.1:30341148-30453395 GCA_029783875.1 Phataginus tricuspis
ACCTCTAGTCCCTTCTTGGAATCTGTGAGTCTGCTGCTGTTTTGTTCTTTCAGTTTTGCTTCATTGTTATACTCCACAAATGAGGGAAATCATTTGGCACTTGTCTTTCTCTGCCTGGCTTATTTCACTGAGCATAATATCCCCCAGCTCCATCCATGTTGTTGCAAATGGTGGGAGATGTTTCTTTCTTATGGCTGAATAATATTCCATTGTGTATATGTACCACCTCTTCTTTATCCATTCACTTACTGATGGACACTTCGGTTGCTTCCATATCTTGGCTATTGTAAAAAGTGCTGCAATAAACATAGGGGTGTATATATCTTTTTGAATCTGAGAACTTGTATTCTTTGGGTAAATTCCAAGGAGTGGGATTCCTGGATTAAATGGTATTTCTATTTTTAGTTTTTTGAGGAACCTTCGTATTGCTTTCCACAATGGTTGAACTGGCTTACATTCCCACCAGCATTGTAGGAGGGTTTCCCTTTCTCTGCATCCTCGCCAGCATTTGTTGTTTTTAGTCTTTTCAATGCTGGCCATCTTTACTGGTGTGAGGTGATATCTCATTGTGGTTTTAATTTGCATTTCTCTAATGATTAGTGATGTGGAAGATCTTTTCATGAGCCTGTTGGCCAACTGAATTTTTTCTTTGGAGATTTGTCTCTTCATATCCTCCACCCATTTTTTAATCGGGTTATTTGCTTTTTGGGTGTTGAGGCATGTGAGTTCATGAATTTTGGATGTTAACCCCTTGTCGCATATGTCATTTACAAATATATTCTCCCATACTGTAGGATGCCTTTTTTGTTCTGTTGATGGTGTCCTTTGATGTACAGAAACTTTAGTTTCATGTAGTCCCATGAGTTCATTTTTGCTTTTGTTTTCCTTGCTCACGGAGATGCGTTCAGGAAGAAGTTGCTCATGTTTATATTCAGGAGATTTTTGACAGGGGCTATTTTTAAGGTCATCAAATATAAACTTATTTTTTTTAAAGAAACATTTAATCTGGTGAAATTAATCCAGTTTAAGGTTCAATTTAAAACTCCATCTTAAACTTCTCTGGGGAAAAAAAAATCAAGTTTTAAAAGGGTTCTTTATTTTATTTAATCCTTCAGTTTGTGGAAGTACATTGTAAGCTTTTGGTGCCTTGGACTGCATATTACTTCCTACTTTAGGATGGACTTAATTTTTTCAAAAAGTTGAATTTACAGAATTGTTTCATATCAACAGTTGCTAAGGATACAAGTATTAGCTAAGTACTAATAACAGTCAGTATTCTCTGCATGGTTTAATTCTTATTCTTAAAAAAAACTTATGTTTTAGAAAAGAAAATGGTATTTATGCATATATATTAACATCTATGAAATCAAGATCATTTAATAATCAAAGATATGCCACAGTTTTAACTGGCAATATTTTTTTCTTTCTTATTGACCCATAAAGTAATGGCGTGTCTTGCTACCAATGACATCTTAAATTCAATGAAATATAGCACACTGTTTGCTAATGATAAGCTTTACTAATATATTTTACATAAAGGTGTACTTCTTAAAAATGGAACTGCAAATTTTAATTAAATTCATAATAACAAATAATGCATTTATCAATTCTTTCTGGATATGTTTCAGATTTTCATTGGGTTTAAATTTAAAATGTAAGGAGTGAAGTCAATACAACATTTTATTTGCTTGGCATTTAATAATAATAAAACTTATATAGAGACTACTAATGGCATATGATTAATTAAAAATACATAATAAATTTATACATTTTTCAGACTGCTTTTTTTTATCACATGCCAAGAAATAACTAATTAGAATGTGTTTACATTTTATCCATATATGAAATTTCTATTATTTTGGATATATGCAATCAGAGTCTCACTTGTCATTTTATTAATAGACTATAAAGTGATAATTCCCAATTTCTGATGATTGACCTTATTTTTCCTTATTTAGATGTAAATGTGTCTACATACATACATGTGGACATACTTGTATGTTAGTTTTGTTTAAAAACTACATAGATATGTATATGTGTATGTATGATAGTAGGTATAATTAATGTTATTTTACTTCTTTCTTGGGGGTTCAAAAAGGCTAGCCAAAAAGGGAATATAATTTCAAGATTTAATTTAATGTTTGTCTTTATAACATGACATCCTTAATTTATACTGGAGTTTGACAAATATTTCCTAATTAAGACGTTTTCTAATTTAAAGAGAAAAACTATTTCTAGCACCTGATAGCTAGCAGTTCTTCAACAGAAATAATTGTAATACAAAAGAGAAAACTGATCATGAAGGACTATTACTGATTAAAGTTAGAGGGCCACAATAATGTTTTTAATATTTAATTAAATGTTTTTAATAAGTATCAAAATCATTTTACCTATATCTGTCCCATAATCTATAACACAAAGAAGTAAATTCTGACAAGATGGAAACACAATTTAAATGTCAAAGTTATAAATCATCAATTTAAAAGTGATTCAATCAAATCATGTGACATTTTATTACATAATCTAAAACCAATGAGAGACATAGAAAATTCTCCTGGAAGTCTAAGAATGATGCCAGAATTTATTTCTCTACTATTATTAAACCATTAGTTACATCCCTGTGGTTTTATGACAGATTAGCTTGCCATTTCTGTTTCCGATTAAACAGATCAAATCCAACCATTTGGTACCATTTAGTATTTAATCTTCCATCCATTCCATTCCTTTCCATTCTGGAAGTATCTATTATATACGTACTATTACTAAAGAAATGTCAGCTATTCTACTTGAAAGACAGGTTGCTAGAACCTGACCACCAAGATTATGAAATACGTTAAAGTAGAAAAAGGTTTTTTCCCATCTTACTTCACTATTATATATCTGCTACTTTCTTTTCAACCCATACCCTTCCACATAATCATGGGCTATCCTTTCAAACTCTCTAGGCAAAGTTCAAACAAATTTACCTGTCCTAAATGCTACTCTAAATTGAAGAAGAGCAACATCACAGGGAAAAAGCTATTAATAATTTAACCTTTTATCCCTTCTAACAAGTGGCACCTGTTTCTGTTTTTTAACTGGATCACAGCCTTAATGTTCAGAAAACCTAGGCAGATGAGTGACTTTAGGCTTGATGGAAGGGGTGTGGCTACTGGCCATGGATTTTTTCCTTAAATAACTATATGCTATTTATGTTTTCAGAAAATAATAATGGCTAACATTTGTTAAGTAAGTTCCAGCTACTTTTTCTATATTATTTAAAAATATATTTTAAATATTATTACATCCTTTCATCCTCAAAATAACATTATGTGGCAATTACTATCATTTTACATATGAGCAAGCTAAAACTCAGAGAGGTTAAAGTTATTTGTCCATGGTCACACTGCTTCTAAGTGATAAAATGGAATTGAACAAATGCAACTGGCTCCAAAGCCAAAGAACGTAACCAAATTATCATACTGCATACCCAGTCTAACTCAAAGAACTGTTGTAAAGTTAAATGAGACTATATGAAAATTCTCCAAAAAGCTTTATTCTTTGTACTAAAAAAAAAATCTACAGAAGTGCCAGAAATAACAAAAAGATTTCAAGCACACTAGCAAGCAGAGGCAGTATTGGTTTTCTTCAGGATTTTATCAAATGGCATATATGGGTTAAATCAACACCAACTCTGACTATACATCAACCATAACGTTGTTAACAAATTTAGTTACTTTCAAATTTTATATTTCATGTTGCTAGTGGTTAACTTAACGCATACATTCTAATTTTAACTGATTTCAATAATTTGTTATTAGTAACAGCCCAATTGTTCTAAAACTAATAGAAAAATAAAAATTTTTACAATAAAATGTTTAATATATCATAAGATGATGCAACTAAACTATTTAAAATGTAGTGGCTTATTGGAAAGTACAGGAATGAAGTATTTCAACTAATATATGAACTCTAGATTGTGTAAGAATTTCATTTCCACCTATGCTTTTTACTCCAACAAAAAATAGTCTTTGTTTGCTAGATGATCAAGAAATTGTTTTACTCCAACAGTTTAACTAACAATAGGCAAGCTTCAATTTTACTTAACCGCCTGCAATTTATAAATTCCTCTACCAAAAACATCCTATACTCTCCACAACTTTTTCTAGCAACTACTCAATATCTTGCCATTTATGTATATCTCCAGTACAATTCTTACCTATTTTCTCAAGAATGCTATCTCTGATAACAAGTACTACTAAACTGATCAATACTGTGCAATATTAAAATAAATTATTGTAAATAATCTACGTATTTGTAACAAAAATACAAATATCACAGAATGAGTCATATTATTCCCCACATTAATTCACATTTTTCAAAAATCTATATTTCTCTAGTGTAATTTAATTACTTCTAATTTCCCTATATGTACATTGTTTTTTCTTGAACCAGATTAATTTCTGTATCTTTTTGCCTCTAGCTATTCCTCCCAAAGTTTAAACTTCCTGTATGAACTTTACGTTTCTCCAATATCCTCTTGCTTTATGCATTATTTTTAATACCCTTTCAAATAGTACACTACTTTGTCTATATTTATGTAGAAGTCAAAAGTGAAAATCTTTAATTACATGAACTTTTAATACATTAAAGGATTAAGTATGAGGTTTCCCAAATTAAAACTAAATGTAATATTGGAGAAATAACACATTCATACAAAAAAACCTTTAAATATATAAGAAGAAATTTAACTTTCAAATTTCATTTTAGTGTCTGCAAATGAAATGCAGTATTAATAATATCAATTATTGCTCTATTATACCATGAGAGCCCATATAGTTTAAGGGTTTGGACTGAAAACATATCAGGACCTAATGATACAATTCGGTTTAGTGGTTGCATTTAAAATGCTGAGAAGTAATTTTGTTTAGAAACGTGTATTAGTTCCAAATATCTACATAATGTATTAATAATTTCTTAAGCAAATGAGGATTTCTGTAAGGGAATTCTTTCTACACTGTGTACTTTTCTGTAAGAAAAAAAGTAAACAGATAAAACACTTAATCTAAAAGTTCATAGCCTTCACAATGACCAAATATCTGGCAAAAACAATTCTAAACTAAGTAGGCCTTGGGATATTTTTACCCTCACATGCAAAACAAACATACCTATAAGGCAAAGAAAAGCACTCATTACATTCTATTTTTTGAAAATGTATTAGGTAGTTTTAAAAACATTACTTGGATTAATGTACCCTCCTAGAGCAATTCTTTGTCCTTATAATTACCGTGGAGCATTAATCCTCACCTGGCCTTCTTATTTACATAAAGTAAACCAGAAAGACTGTTAAGGAAGTAAATCATTAAGAGCCTAGAGCTGCTTATTGTTGATTCAAATTGTCTTAGTTGTCTTGCCATTCCATTTAGTCCAAACTTGTGGGTTTGAGAAAATTGTATTTGATGTTTCCAAACTATAAAAAAGTGCCAATGAAATACAACTAAGAGGTAAAGAAATCTTATAAAACATTTGAACACATATTCTGTAAAGAAAGTGAATTTGAAACTGGCACAGCAATATAGGTTTTGTTTTGTTTTTCTCTTTTCCTGTTTTATATATGAAATATTTTCCTAGTTTAAATTCGTGTTACTAATATTAGTGAACAAAAAGCTATGTTCACAGAATAGTAAAATTTAGTAAATCCTGGAGTATTACCTCATTCATTCAGAAAGGAAATAAGGTACACATAATATCTAACAACTTAAAACTCCAAAGTGGGAGTAAACACATAACACAAATCAAAGTGAAAGATTAGGCAGACCATACTTAAACAAAAAAAATCCAAAGGATTTAAATTTAATTCTTAACCAACTTACCCAATTTTTGTCGTCTTCTCTTTTAACTTGGAACAAGTTTTTATTTTCTTGCTCTCTTTGTCCTTTGGCTTAGATTTCATCCTTCTACCTTTCTTTTCCTCTTTTCCTTCAACTGAAACACTAGGAAAGTTTTCAGGGCTCATTACTCGTGGAATATTGCGTTCCCCACGCTCCTTTGCTTTTGCTATGGCCTCTGATATTATACGATTAGCCTTTTCTTGCTTGCTTTCTGATTCCACCTTTTTTCTTTGCTTCTTCTCAGACATGATCCTCACCTGGGTATTCTGCAACTTAGTATATGTCCCAGAACCATCACTCTTCTTGGAAGATGGAGGCTAGAGAAATCAAAATATTTTTTATGTAATATACCAAAGAACATCTAAAACAATTAAAAATAAATGGAAAATTTTAAATTAAGCTTAAATAGTAAAATACATTGAGCAAATACATGTTACACATTTAAAATTAAAACATTTTCCTTATCTAGAAATTAGTGGAGGTATAAAATGAAAAGCTCAACTACTGCTTTTAAAAATGAAGGTTAAAGAAGGATAAAACAGATTTACTGATATTTTCATAGCATTTCTGATTAGTCAATTCAAATTTTGTCCTGTAAACATAGCAGATTCAAATTTTATCATGTAAATATTCTGTGCATTTGGAATAAAAGTATTTTCTGTTCTTCTCACTCCACAACTCTGAAAATGATTACTAAATTTAAAAACAGCAATTCTAATGTAAAATGACTACTCTTTATACTTCACTGTTTTTTTTAAGAAAATAAAGCCTCTCTGCTTTACAAGAAACTAGAACCTGAAATTATTTAATCATTTTAATGTGCAATCTATGCCGCAACATAGCTAGTTAGTAAACAGACAGTCCCATACTTTAAATTAGAGAAAGTTTTAGTTTTCCCGTGAGAGAGTTAAATGTGATTTTCTTTCTCTTTCTATACATAATTATCTTGCTCAAGCAATTCTGGAAGAAAAAAAAAAGTTTTATTATAGTTGTATGTTAAAATTATTAATATTTTAGCACTATCACAGGAAGCAGATCAACAGCATTTTAAAAAGAATATCCTCTCCAAACACGCATCCATCCACATATACTTAGATCACAGTTTTTGTTACGTCCTTACCCGTAAACATGCCTGTGACTATAGCAAAGGAAAAAACCACCAGGAATTTCCAAACACATTTTCATGCTGATTCCAGTGTGCTTCACTGCTTATCTTTTCTATACCTGCCTCATCAAAGATTTCATAGCAGTGCTGGTGCACTGGGAAAGGAAGGAGGGTTTAGAATCGCTCACTAAAATGCCACCTTAAGGCCTACAGGCTCTAACAAATAACCAAGACTCGAGAAAACAGCAACAAGCTCAAGATGGCGATGCAGTACGACTCCCGCAGCAGCAGCCAGTAATAAGGAAGGTTATTCAATCCCATTAGCCTTTTAGCCCAAAGAACCCCTCCTCCTCCCACTCATTCAGGCTTTCACTTACCCTTCCTCTTGGCCTCTTCACTGAAGACATTTTTGGCGTCAGACAAAGGCTTGCCCTCTGCTTTTTCACCACCCCAGGCAGTGCTCAAGAAAAAAGCATTGAAAGAAGATTCCTAAATGGCCTATTTAGCAAGCTGCAACCAAGAGATGTACAACCCTCCGCAAATACACATTGTGATTTATCAACACATTTCTGCCTTGGCAAGTTTATATCCACTGTTCATTCTATTTAGATCTGAAAAAGGCTGTAAACTCCTCTTAAAAAGCTGAGTTTCCTCAATAGCTGTAAGCAGATAGCCAGATTCCAACAAAGCACAGAAAGAAATGAATGCACAAAGCATCAAAATGCATCAGCATGAATATTAGAGATGTCGTTAAAAATACTGACTCCTTCTGCGGAAGTAGGCCAGCAGATGGTGCTACCAGTTATTATTCCATTAGACTCTGCAATTTAACCCCCAATGGACTGTTCTCCCCTCCATGTAACACATTAACTCTCACACTGCCATTTCCTGCAGTAAAGTTGTAAAAAATATACATAAAAGGCTGATTTTTAAAAATCACCAGAAAACTGAGACTGTGGTAAAATGGCGTCAAGTAGCTATCAATATAAAAAAAAAAATTCCAATGCAGTTACTAGTGAAAAATACTTTTCTCCCTGATACTCTAAGTACTTAAAGTGTAAAAATAGCTGAAGATGAGCAAAGGGTTAAGAAGCGAGTCATGCAAATGAACACATAGCAAGTGACTTCTCTAAGAAATTAGATAAGGTCTCCTATGATTCTTCTAACAAAAACAGTATTATTTTTAAAATAGAGAAATGAAGCTATTATTTTCACTTAAATTCTAAAAAAGAAACTGAAGATTCTGAAATGAAGAGAATAAAGAGTAACACTTAATTTTCTTATTCATTTAAACCTGGATAATAAATACATTAATTTATTTTCCTAAAATAAAAAAACTCCTAAAATCTTCCTGACTTTTACTCTTCACATTCTATTTTAACTGAACTGCTGAGTTTTTCAGATAAAATTCTAGTTTTAGTCTTGCTAAAAATAACTAGCAAGTTTTCTTGAATTTGATCAACAAACCTTTTCTTTCTATAAAAATTGAAACTACTTTGGTAAGCAATGAACTTAAATACCTAAAACAAAATTTCCACTACTTCAAAATTCAAGTTTACCTCCTTCAATAATACCATGTTTTAATTGGTTGTGGCAAGTCATCAGATATCTCCATCAAAGAACCTGTTTTTCTTTTTTTCCTTTTAGGTACTAAAGGTATTAAAATGGAGCAACATCGTATGAACAGTGTCCTAGAAAAACTAATCTGGACAACAAGAGAGGAAATTAAAGGCAGAGTACTACTAATGGTAAGGAATGGATCAGACTGACCTGATAGGTCAACTATGTAAAAATCAAAATAACCAATAAGAAGGGCTAACACTTATCAAGTGCTTACCAAGTGCAAGGTGCCACTTCAAGAATTTTATGTGTAGTAACTGATTTAATCCTTGTGGTAATGGAGAGGAGGAGCAAAGCGGAGGGATACTCTTATAGCAGTACAGCATATCCTGTTTTACTGAGCTTTGTTTTACTGAGCTTCACAGATACGTCTTTAACAAGTTGAAGGTTTGTGACAATCCTGTATTGAGCAAGTCTCCAGGTGCCGTTCTCCCAAGAGCATTTATTTGCTCACTTTGGGTCTCTGTGTCTCATTTTGGTAATTCTCACAATATTCAAACCTTTTCCTTTTATATTTATTGCTGATATGTGATCAGTGACCTCTGAAGTCATATTTTAATTGTTTTAGGATGCCATGAACTGCACTCATATGAGATGGAGAACTTCATTGATAAATGTGTTTTGACTGTCTACCAACCAGCTATTTCTAGTCTCCCTCCCTCTCCTTGGGACACAGAAGTATTGAAATTAGGCCAATTAATAATCCTACAATGACCTAAGTGTTCAATTGAAAGGAAGAGTTACATGTCTCACTTCGAATCAAAAACTAAAAATGTTTATGCTTAGTGAGGAAGGCATGTCAGAAGCTGAGACAGGCTGAAAGCTAGCCCTTTTGTGCTAAACAGCCAAGCTGTGAATACAAAGGAAAAATTCTTGAAGGAAATTAAAAGTGCCATCTAATGAACATACACATGATAAGAAAGCAAAACATCCATAACATTCCCTTAAACCAAAGCCTAATCCAGAGGAAGGCCCTAACTCACTTTAATTCTAGGAAGGCTGAGGGAGGTGAGAGAGCTGCAGAAGTCTGAAGCTAGCAGAAGTTGGTTCATGAGACTTAAGGAAAGCAGTCTTCATAACATGTAAATGCAAAGTGAAACAGTGAGTGCTGATACAGAAGCTGCAGCAGGTTATCCACATCTGGCTAAGATAATTTACAAAGGTGGCTACACTAAAAAACAAGATTTCCTATGAAGATGAAACAGTCTTCTATTGGAAGATACCATCCAGGGCTTTTATAGCTAGAGAGAAGTCAGTGTGTGGCTTTAAAGCTTCAAAGAACAGGCTGACTCTCTTGTTAGGAGCCAATACAGCTGGTGAAGTCAATGTTCACTGACCATTCTGAAAATCCTAGGCCCCTAAGAGTTATGCTCCATCTGCTCTGCCTGTGCTCTATAAATGGAACACCACCACCTGGATGATAGCACATGTTTACAGCATGGTTTACTGAGTATTTTAAGTCCACTGTTGAGATCTACTGTTCAGAAAAAAAATATTCCTTTCAAAATATTACTACTCTTTGGCAATGTACCTAGTCACCCAGGAGCTCTGATGGAGATGTACAATGAGATGAATGCTATTTTCATGCCTGCTAACACAACATCCATTCTGTAGCCCATGGATCAAAGAGTAATTTCGACTTTCAAATTTGGGGCTGATACTCAGAGAAGTCAGAGTGAGAATATAAGATGTGGATTCTCTTGCCCATTTCTTTCAATACCTTTAACTCACTAACACTATCCACAGAACCTAGGATGATTTCCAAAATATCTCACTTTCCCATAAATCTTTTCAAAAGATTCTATTATTTGACTCCAAATCCCAGTTATTTAACAATAAATCTTAACAGCAGACTATAGAAAACCTTGATTAAAAATGTCTGTTATTACAATAATCTAAAACTGTATTCCCACAGAATATCAGCATTGAGGTGTTAAGTACCTAAATATTTTAAATGTAGGCCATTTCCTAATCACATATATACACAAACATATAAAAGGGTGATTGATGGACTTTTTTTCAATATTATGGTTTTTCTCTTTTTCCTCTATATAAGCAGTCAACAAAGTCTGTCAAATCTGCTTAAATGTATTTTATTTTCTTTCTCTGTTGCAATAGCTCCTACTGTATTAATTTCCCACTTGTTATGGTTACATGTGCTTATATAGAAAAATATCCTTCCTTATCTGTAGAAAATATGTATTAAAATCTTTGAGAGTGATGGAACATCAGGTATACAATTTACTCTCCAATTCTTCACAATATTTCTTTGTATTTCCCTTGTGATTTTTCTGTAAGTTTGTCAATAGTTTCAAAATACAAGTTGTTAAAGAATTTTAAATAAAGGAAAAGACTTTGTCCCCCAAGACCCTGTATGCTAAAAGAGGAAAAAAACTACACAAATGGCACATAAATTAATATCAAATCAAAATATTTATAAGAAAAAGTAATCACAGGAAAAACATAAAGATATCATGTGTGATATACTAATTATTTTGACAGTAACTCAAAGGAATATATATCAAAGACCCTGAGATCATTTTTCAATATTGAGAAACTCAAAGATTTATGAGTGTTTTTCAAACCACAGGTCATGACTTAATAGCAAGTCATGATATATACATTTAGTAGGTCCAGACTAACACTAAAAAAATGAAATAGAACAGAATGTAAAAGGATGTTGTCTAGACTTTGTGAACGCTATCTCTTTAAAAATTTATAAAGCTTTTGAATCACCTGTTACTCCTCTTTTCCTCCATCAGAGAAAGAAGGAAAGAGATTTGGGCAAGAAATAGGGGCTAAAATTTGAGTGGAGACTCAGATCCCCCTCTCTTGTGGAATACTTTTTCCACAAAATCTACCCCCCACAATGGGGAATTCACCCATTTAAAATATTTTAGCTGCATACAAATAATTATTGAATCACCAGTGTTACTGAAGTGACTGGAAATTATAAATTTCAAAAAGAAAGGGAGAATTATCACATGGCTACTATACATCTACTATACAGGGCAGAGGTTCCTCTATTGGGGAAAAAGTATATTAAAAAAATAAAAGTTCTATTTCACATATCAAAAAAATAATAAAGGTATAAAATGTCTCAAATAACAAAACATGTAATTTTTCAACAATGTAGATAAAACTGAACTATAGCTAAAAATCCTCCAACCTTAAGTCAGGAGAGAAGACTCCAAGCTTCAGGCCTGGGTGACAAGGTACATAGAGCTTCCAAGGGAAGAGAATATAAAACAGAATAAATATAGCAAGCCTTGAACAAGAATGTTTTACTGCCCAGAGAGACAACATAGAACATAAGAAAACCAACAGAAGAGAACCCAAAACACCTAGTTTAAGGAGCTGGCAGATGAACAGGAAGGAACTAATGAAGGAAAACAAGAAACTACAAGAATGGTAAGAAGCGTACCAGCAAACAGTGGTATCACGGGACGCTGAAGGAGCAAAAAGCTCTGTGGTCAAGAGGAAAATTATCACACAGTAACTTGGTATTAGAAAGCTAATTTATAAGACATTTTTGTTCTATCAAATTGTTTATAGTAAGCCATGTGCTAGCTTTTATCCTCTTTAAGAAGAGAAATAATTTAAATATTCATATTAAACCAACCTTTAAAAACAATAAATTAGTAGTTAATTTTAGTAATATGTTTTAAACATTAGTACAGGACTTCTTTTGGTTCTTGTTTATTGTATGTAACACCTTTTCCACAAGCTACCATAAAGACTTGCTTTTAAAGAAGAAAAAGAGGGCAGAAATTTGACCCAATAGCTAATTATAATCTGATGGAATCTTTTTCTGAGTTTTACCCTCAGTTTGTTTTCAGTTTTTGATGGAAACTGAAGCAATTATTTTACTTTGCTTTCTTCCTATCTGTGAACTGCCATGTTCACAAATTGAAAGCTTATTTTCATCTTGAGATTTGCAGTAGTACACAGGTTTCCACAGTAAGCTAACCATAACATTCTTTTTTCAATTTCATAAAATTTTGGAATTTTACACTGATAAGGTAATACTATTAAAATTACTCGCTTTATTTTAATATTCCACATAGCAGTTCAGGCAACAAATAGTACATGGTCACAAAGTTGTGGAGTTTTTTACAGACAGGAAATACAGAGAGAAAAGAACATGTTAGAGGATATCATGGGGGATGTAATCGACATAATCCAGAATGTAGGAAACTCTTACAAATGACTCTGTTTCTTCAGCAAAGAAATCATACAAAACAAAACAAAGAAGGGGACCCATACTTAAGACTAAATGGAATATCAAAATGAAAAAACAGAAAAACAAAATGAGAGATGCTTAAAATACATATCACCCAAATTTAATGTGTGGCCCTTGTTTTGGTAATGACCTGAAGTCAATTGTAATCATTTATTAAACTAGTAGGGAAGTTTCAACTTTGACTAGATATTTGATTATGAAGGAATTAGAGTTATTTTTTAGGTCTGAAACTGTGCAGTTGTGTTTTAAAGGCAAAAATCTTTGTCTTTCACATATATAAACTGAAATATTTACAGATGAAATGACATGATTGAGATGTGCTTCAAAATAATCCATGGAGGGGGTGGGTATAGTAGTCAGAGCGTAGTATAGATGACACAATGCCTATAAATTGATGGCTGTTGTCACTGGGTGATGCATATCATACTTTTGTGTACACATGAAATGTTTTATATAAAGATATTTGAAAGTTATTTTCCAGGAGTAACAAGTAGTTTGGCATGGCAAGGAAACTAGATGCATGTGGAAAAATAATAAGCAATAAAGACTGAAAGGCAATGGGTTAGATTATCAAAAGTGTTATAAATTATGCTTAAAATATCTGGACTTTTTGCTGAAGGAATTAGGCAATTGATGCATGATTGCATATAGAGAAGTAACAGAATCAGATTTTTAGATTTAGGGTTGCTAAGTGTTTTCAATAAAAATACCTGAAGAGTTGGTGAAAAATGTTCTGTTTAGAAAGAGGCGATACATGATATGAAAACAAGTAATGTTTAACCTTCTATTTTATATTAGTTTGTACTGCCTTTTCAATGCTGTTGCCCAAAAGTTCATCTTTTGCTTGCAACAAAAGTATATTTAAAAAAAAATCAAACCAGAAAACCACAGAAAGTTCAATACTGACAACATTAAATATACTAACTCATCAGTTCATAAATTACCCATGACACTAAGAGCTATTTTCAGCATAATGCTGTGATTAAGGGAATGGGTTCTGGAGTCAGCCATCCCTGGGTTCTAGTCCCAGTTTCATCATTTACTTGCGAGACCTAATAGATAATGCGTGTAAAGTGTTTAGTAAGGTGTTTGGCACACAAACACTCAGAGATGTTGGGTCTTATTTTTATTGTTATTGCTGCGATGCAGTATTGTGCCCATCTCAGTGCATTCTATCAGGGTGTACATGATGTTAATATGTCTTATTGCTAATGATCTTATTACTTTGATCCCTTGGTTAAGTAATATTTGCCATGATTCTCTACTGTAAATTTCTCCTTTTAGAATTAATAAGCATTTTATGAGGCTATGCAAATATCTTGTTTCTCATATACATTTGCCTACTAATTTTAGCATAGCATTGATGGTTCTTGCCTGTAACAATTATTACTGTGGTATCTGCCTAATGGATATTTTCTATTTCCATCATTCCTTCCACATTTTGGTATTATTGTGGTATTTGCCTAATGGATATTTTCTATTTCCATCATTCCTTCTATCATACAATTCCACAGCTGGAATTGTACTATAAACAAAAGCTGTCTTTTCTCCCTATTTATTTATTTACTCATTCATTTATTCATTTAGTTATTTGTATCGTTATAGACTCATGGATATCTATTAGTCTGTGGGTTATAACTTATACTATGATAATTTCTGTTGTTCAAATTGTTCCAGCTTTGGCCATTTTGAGTTCCTTTGAAATGGTTTCTGAGTCTGTGTACTCCCACCATATTTTGAGTACTTCCTTACTTTCCTGTACTGTAAAATGTCTCAGGTTCATGGTCAGAATAGTTTGATGGGAGTAGTTGAGGAGGAAGCCATACTACAGTATATTCAGAAGACTACAGACAGAAAGGAAGTAGAAACAGTTAGTGGAAAATAAATAAATGAAGGTAACATGGCAAGCAACAGTGGAATTGGAAACTCGAGTATGTTTAGCGGCCATAGAAAAGAAGCCAGTAAAGTGTCTGAAAATATAAGCAAAAGAAAGAAAAACTAGAGGTTGATTTTATCCTGAGTAGAAAATTTAAAGCACTTTCTATATAATAATTCAAAATATCACAGCACCAATACAAAATCAAAATATTATATATAAATATATCACTTTGCTTAAGTAATATGAACTCACCACAGCACCTTTTCTAAAATGCTTCTTGGAGGGTTAAAAAAAGACTCTTTGAATATGTTAATTCACAAACCATTTTCTTTCCCAAGTTTCCACAATTTCTTGCGTTATTTTCTTATTTGGTTTCACAATACTCCTATGTAGTTAAAAATAAAATAAAATATTATTTCTAATTTTGCAGATGAAAGAGTTCAGGCACAGACAGGACAAAGGACAAGTACTTGTCTGTCACACTGAAACAATAGCAGAGTTCAACTGCTCAAAAAATATATATCATTTTTGTAAATCAATGTCACTGCTTACTCCCACATAGGTGACTATTAGTCCAAAGTTCATAGAACATTAAATTTATGAGTGTATTAGGAACCAGTAACCTTTCCAAATCAGTGTATCAGGTCTCCATCATGTAGTTTTCCCCAGACTAAGTAAGAGAGGCTGGAGTGTAGTAGCGGCAGTCTGACAAAATAGAAAGGTGAAGTAGGTTCTTGACAGGTCTTGATGAAGGAGAAGGGCAACAATGTAAGCAAATTAACCAAACAGGTGCATAATTGGCTTGATGATCCTAATCATGCCCTAAATTCTTTTGGCAATGTTTCCAAATACATTAATACAATAAATACAAAGGAAAAAAAATCTGTTGAAAGATGCTTGTTTTTTGTATACAGTGCATTACAAAATATCAATTTTAATTTTTCAGAATTGGATTAACTTTTTAGAAACCATTTGAAGGCACAAGTTATTATTAAGATAAATGAAGTTAAGGGGAAGCTCGTATAAATTTGTGATAAGGAAAAATTTTTAAATAAGTCATTTAAATCTGATATACAGTTGTATGCAAGAGAAAATACAACAATTAGATGCTGAAAAGTAGTCATATATAAAAAGTCAGAAGTATTTTGGAAATTACAAAGCATACATAATTTCATCAAGTTAAAATTTCATCTTGCAGAATGCAAAGGAAGTAATGAGAGAAACTGCATCTGTGGATATAATTCTAGCCACAAGAAAAAAATTACTTCTGGAAGCAGAAGTGATAAGAACCATATGAGAAAGCTACACATACCCTTTTGGTGTCCATGAGAGGTCTAGACAATAGTAGTCATTTGTTACTGTCTTTATAATGGTAGAACTTTTCAATCAGAAGTGAATCTAAGGAAAAAAAATTGTGTATCTAAAAACATGTTCCAGATTAAAAAAAAGCAGAGCACAAAAAGACAGAAGTTGTAACAATATGAGAGGCATTAACCTCTAAGAATAGTACTGGGAAGTCCACAATGATTTACGGTTTAAAAAATGACTCAGGACAATTAAAAAAATGCTCCATTAGCTGTTTTGAACAAGAAAGGGCTATGATTCTGAGGACACAATGTATGAGAGTGGGATGGATAGGAAAGGAAGGGTAGGGAAGGAGGAAGAGATAGATGATAGAGAACTTAATTTCAAGCATTACCATAGTTATTTCCATACTATGTTCCAAAGAAAATAAGGCTTAGATAGGAAAAGGTGCAACTTTGATGCTGGGTCTGAATTGGTGGGGTCATGCTACATTTTTCTTAAGAACAGGAAGAGGTAAACTTAGGCACATCAACTGAAATCTTCCAAAATTTATCCAACAGATTCTACTTCCTCAGCTTGCATACTAAACCTATCCAAATGCATATTTTGGTTTAGTTTGTGAACTGGTACCATCTGGTCAATCTCCTGATTTCCTACTCGCCTTTTACTCCAGCTTAATATCTCTTCAGCTGCTGTACCATTAGTTCCTAACTAGCCTCCCTTTTACATTATAACCAAAAATGCTGATAAAAAAAAAAATCTCATGAGGCTCAATCTATAAAAGGGCATACTTGCACACATGCACAAAACAACTACTTAAGTAAAAAGTAAATAGTACATGCCTTAAAAGCAGCACACATGAAAAATACAAGGGAATTTTAACTCACTGTAAACTAAATGATATGGTATGAGAAGTTTTCCAAAAAAGCAAATGCAAACCTAGACTGCACAAACTAAAATGTGGTATAATAAACAAGAGAGATGATAGTTAAAGCATAGTCTAGTCTCACCAAAATAAAGTACTCTGTTTTGGATTTAAGAGGAACACAATCTAGATTACTCATTCAAGATGTATTATTTGAGTATATACTACCTGACAGATATAGTGTTATAATTGCCAGGAATAAAACAGTAAACAGAAGAGATAAAGTTCAAGCTCTAACGTAGCTAACAATTTGGAGAGGGAAGAGAGAGGTTAGCAAATAGGAAAAACATAAAATAAGAGTAAAGGCTATGAAGAGGATGAAAATAGGATGATATGATTAAAAGTGTTAGGGCGACCATTTTGGAATGGATTCAGGGCAGGTCTAACTGTGGAGGACATTCACAACTAAATCTGAATTAAAAGAAAGAACTGGCCATACAAAGTTCGAAGGAGAGAGGAATAGAAACTATCTTAAGCAGGTTTGAGAAATTCATAACAAAGCAAAATGATCAGTGTACTGACCAGTGTTTTACATCCTAATAATTAGTTTCCCTATTGGATAACATTTGCACCAGCTTTACTTTATTTCCCAATCTGTTCAACTGGAAACTATCCCACATAAAGTGAATACTTTGCATCTCAATTCCTCTTTAAGCCTTATTTACTCAGGTCCTACACTTTTAAAGCTGATTCTTTCTAGTAAAGGGCCATCATTATTCTCAACGGTTTGATAATCTAAGATAGTGTTTTTGAAATGTGAGCTGAAATCTCATTATTAGCCATCAATTCAATTTGGTTCTGGGAACTCCCAGAATTGCAATTGGTTTCAGAAGTGAGGGCAGTCTCGGGACTGTGCACACTTTGCAGTTTGGCTAACTCTGAGTAATACTCTTTATGAAAAAACCATGTCTGGTTAGAAAATAGAAATCTTGATCTGATAACTATCTTCAAATATTAGCTACAATTAAAAAGATGAGTTTTTGTAAGATTTGAAAAATTTAGAAAACTGAGATTGGCAATGATTCCATTCTACAAAAGGCTTATCTACAGGAAGTCTGGACTGAGAAAATGGCTTCCCAAAATATTCTTATGCAAAAGGTATATATATATAAAAAAAAATCAGTACACAGGAAAACATCCATGTGACCAGAAACTGGGTAAAGGATACAATGAATCTCTCTGTGTTCTTTTTACAACTGCATACAATGTCCAGAATTATCTAAAAATAAAAAGTTTAATTAAAACAAAAAAAAAGCTTAGACTTTTCCTGAGCTCAGAAACACTTTTTGCTGGCCCTGAAGAAACAAACTACTGTGAGTTTACAGCTGCAAAGAAATGAATTCTGCCAATAACCTCTTTCGGCTAGAAGACTACCTTGAGTCTTAGGTGAGATCACAGCCCCAGTGGGGACACTGGTTGCAATTTGTGTGACAGTGAGCAGAGAACCAAGCTAAACTATGACCAGATACTTGACCAGAGAAACTCTGAAATTATAAATGATGCTGTTTTAAGCCACTAAATATGTGGTTAATTTGTAATATTTACATACCCTATGACTGAACAATTTCAGTCCTGGGTACATACTCAACATAAATACATATGAAGTTTAATAACAAGCAAAACAAATCTATGAGGTTATAAATCGTAATGGTGATTACCACTAGGATGAGGGCAAGTTAGTGAGTAGTAGGAGGCCTGAGCAGGCTTCAAGGATGGTGAAAGTGTTTGATTTCTTGGATATTGGCTATGTAAGACGCTATTTATCCTCTGAAAATTTATCAAAGTGCTCATTTATAATTTGTGTACTTTTCTGTCTGTATGTTATACTTCAATACAACTTACCTGAAAAGATTTTAACTCTCAAACTGAAGACTGTTTAATCTTATTAATCTGAGTAAACAACAATTTATTATATACAGACATTTAAGGATAACAAGTGTTCTAAGGCAATGATGCCATTTGCCTTTATTATGTTAGCATGGTATTTCAGTATTTTTTCATTCATAAAAAAATGAGTAAAAGAAAAATATATTATTACATATTTGCTCCAGTAGCACGAGAAATCTACAAAATGATCAGCACCTGAGTTATTTCAACCAATGTTTATTAGCAGTTCAGATAGGGAAGAACTGGAGGAAAGGAAGTTTTTTAAAACCCACAATCAAAATGTGAAGGCTAAAAAAGAAGAACAAATGAGGCCAAAGATACCAGAAGGAGAGACATAATAAAGATCAGAGAAGAAATAAATAAAATTGAGAAGAATAAAACAATAGAAAAAAATCAATGAAACCAAAAGCTGGTTCTTTGAAAAAATAAACAAAATAGATAAACCCCTAGCCAGACTCATTAAGAGAAAAAGAGAATCTACACACAAAAACAGAATCACAAATGAGAAAGGAAAAATAACGACGGACCCCACAGATATACAAAGAATTATAAGAGAATATTACGAGCATCTATATGCTAACAAGCTGGAAAACCTAGAAGAAATGGACAACTTCTTAGAAAAATACAGCCTTCCAAGACTCACCAAGCAGGAAACAGAAAAACTAAACAGACCAATCACCAGCAATGAAATTAAATTGGTAATCAAAAAACTACCCAAGAACAAAAGCCCTGGACCTGATGGATTCACCTCTGAATTCTACCAGACATATAGAGAAGAAATAACACCCATTCTCCTTAAAGTTTTCCAAAAAATAGAAGAGGAGGGAATACTTCCAAACTCTTTCTATGAAGCCAGCATCACCCTAATACCAAAACCGGGCAAAGACCTCACTAAAAAAGAAAATTACAGACCAATATCCCTAATGAACGTAGATGCAAAAATACCCAACAAAATATTAGCAAACCGAATTCAAAAATACATCAAGAGGATCATACACCATGATGAAGTGGGATTCATCCCAGGGATGCAAGGATGGTACAACATTCGAAAATCCATCAACATCATCCACCACATCAACAAAAAGAACAAAAACCACATGATCATCTCCATAGATGCTGAAAAAGCATTTGACAAAATTCAGCATCCATTCATGATTAAAACTACCAACAAAATGGGTATAGATGGCAAGTACCTCAACATCATAAAGGCTATATATATGACAAACCCACACCTAACATCATACTTAATAGCGAGAAGCTGAAAGCTTTTCATCTAAGATCGGGAACAAGACAGGGGTGCCAACTCTCCCCACTGTTATTCAACATACTACTGGAAGTCCGAGCCACGGCAATCAGACAAAGCAAAGACATACAAGGCATCCAGATTGGTAAAGAAGAAGTCAAATTGTCACTATTTGCAGATGACACGATACTGTACATAAAAAAACCCTAAAGACTCCACTCCAAAACTACTAGAACTAATATCTGAATTTAACAAAGTTGCAGGATATAAAATTAACACACAGAAATCTGTTGCTTTCCTATACACTAATGATGAGCTAACAGAAAGAGAAATCAGAAAAACAATCCCATTCACAATTGCACCTAAAAGAATAAAATACCTAGGAATAAACCTAACGAAGGAAGTGAAAGATCTGTACTCTGAAAACTACAAGACACTCCTAGGAGAAATTAAGGAAGACTCTAACAAATGGAAATGCATCCCATCCTCTTGGCTAGGAAGAATAAATATTGTCAAAATGGCTATACTACCTAAAGCAATCTACAGATTCAATGCAATCCCTATCAAACTACCAACAGCTTTCTTCAATGAACTGGAACAAATAATTCTAAAATTCATATGGAACCAGAAAAGACCCCGAATAGCCAAAACAATCCTGAGAAGGAGGAATCAAACATGGGGAATTACGCTCCCTGACTTCAAGCTCTACTACAAAGCCACAGTAATCAAGACAATTTGGGACTGGCACAATAACAGACCCACAGACCAGTGGAACAGAATAGAAAATCCAAACATTAACCCAAACACCTAGAGTCAATTAATATTTGATAAAGGAGCCCTGGATATACAATGGGGACATAACAGCCTCTTCAGCAGCTGGTGTTGGAAAAATTGGACAGCTACATGTAAGAAAATGAAACTGGACTACTGTCTAACCCCATACACAAAGGTAAACTCAAGGTGGATCAAAGACCTGAATGTAAATCATGAAACCATAAAACTCTTAGAAAAAAACATAGGCAAAAATCTCTTGGACATAAACATGAGCGACTTCTTCATGAACATATCCCCCCGGGCAAGGGAAACAAAAGCAAAAATGAACAAACGGGACTATATCAAGTTGAAAAGCTTCTGTACAGCAAAGGACACCATCAGTAGAACAAAAAGACATCCTATAATATGGGAAAATATATTCATAAATAATGTATCTGATAAGGGGTTGACATCCAAAATATACAAAGAACTCACGCACCTTAACAAAGAAAAAGCAAATAACCCAATTATGAAATGGGCACAGGACATGAATAGACACTTCTCTAAAGAAGAAATTCAGATGGCCAACAGGCACATGAAAAAATGCTCCACATCACTAATCATCAGAGAAATGCAAATTAAAACCACAATGAGATATCACCTCACACCAGTGAGGATGGCCAACATCCAAAACACAAACAACAACAAATGTTGGCGAGGATGTGGAGAGAGGGGAACCCTCCTACACTGCTGGTGGGAATGCAAATTAGTTCAACCATTGTGGAAAGCAGTATGGAGGTTCCTCAAAAAACTCAAAATAGAAATACCATTTGACCCTGGAATCCCACTCCTAGGAATTTACCCCAAGAATGCAGCAGCCCAGTTTCAAAAAGACAGATGCACCCCTATGTTTATAGCAGCACTATTTACAATAGCCAAGAAATGGAAGCAACCTAAGTGCCCAGCAGTAGATGAATGGATTAAGAAGAGGTGGTACATATACACAATGGAATATTACTCAGCCATAAGAAAAAAACAAGTCCTACCATTTGCAACAACATGGATGGAGCTGGAGGGTATTATGCTCAGTGAAATAAGCCAGGCCGAAAAAGATTAAGTATGAAATGAACTCACTCATATGTGGAGTATAAGAACAAAGAAAAAAAAAAAACTGAAGGAACAAAACAGCAGCAGACTCACAGAACCCAAGAACGGACTAATGGTTACCAAAGGGAAAGGGACTGGGGAAGAAGGGCAGGAAGGGAGGGATAAGAGGGTAAAAGGGGCATTACGATTAGCAGACATAGGGTGGGGGGGCACGGGGAGGACTGTACAGCTCAGAGAAGACAAGTAGTGATTCTCATCTCACTACACTGATGGACAGTGACTGTAATAGGGTTGGTGGGGGGGACCTGATGAAGGGGGTAGTTTAATCATCACAATATTGCTCATGTAATTGTAGGTTAATGATACTAAAATAAATTGTAAGAAAAAAAATGTGAAGGCTAAAACACTGAGACAGAATGTTTAAGTATGTAATCCTTTTAGTTTATTATTTAGTTTCTGAATAGCATGGTCATCTTCTCTCAGGTTATCTCCAATTTTCAGACACTGTTTTACTTTATACTCCAGCAGTACTTATGTACTTCCACTTTTCTTTAAAAAATATGCCAATAACATTGAATTTGCTGTTCTAGTTGTCTAGAGTGTCCTTTCTCCAAAAGGAAGCCTAGCAAATGTCTATTCAAAATTCAGTTTAGATATTATTTTCTTTTACAGTATGTAATTTTATTGCTATGCTTGCCATAGTATATTATTATAAGTCAAAGTCATGTTCAGTTTGTATCTTTAAAACCTAGCCAATGTTTGGTACAGTTTCATCACCTGTACAATGAAGATAATTACAGTATTTAACCTAATAGGACTGCTGTGGATTGAAACAAGACATTTCAAATGAAAGATCTTAGAACAGTATTTGACACAGAACAAGCACTCAGTAAACATTAGAGATAATTACTATGATAAAGACTAATATTCCTTACATAAAGGAGTCTCAGAACTCCATAATATCAAAAGAGATTAAAGATGGTGGCGTGAGAGATGAGACAGAGGCTTCCTCCTAAAACTGCATACAATATGAAAATATAATATGACTAATCCTGAAAGAGCAACAGGAAAGAGGGCTGGACCAAACTGCATACACCAGGAGAAAAGAATAAACCTCATGGAACAGGGTAACGTACCGAAGCCGTGGCCCAGCGGGACCTGAGCCCTTCCCCCACCCCAGCTCAAAAGTGGGAGGAAGAGAAATGGAGCGGGGAGGGAGTGGAGGCCTGGGACTGCTGAATACCTAACTCTGGAGATCTGCTCTGGGAGCACAAACCTACATTTCATGGTGCTTTCATGGTACTATCGTAATTAGGGGGTTGAAAAGCTAAGACAGGCAGAATACCTGGAGAGACTGAGATTCCAGCCACTTGTGGAAAGCAGGGATCCATATCCGAATGCTCTGGGACAAAAGAAAGGCAGGCAGTCTGACAGACTTCCTAACAGCAAGAGGCCTGCTAAAGGGGCAAGGATTGCACAGAGCTTACTGCTCAGGAGAAAGTACAGGTAGTCAAAATTGTCCGGGTGCACTCTGCACAGCAGGTTGGTAATATTCTGGATCTTCAGGTGCTCCAGCTCCCTGGCTGGACACACAGCTTGAAGGAACCCCACTGTGATACACAGCCTACTGCACCTTTCTCCCGGTCAGCCTCACCTGGCTCGTAAAACAGCAAACCCTACCCTGGTGTTAGGCCAGCCACAGGGAAGATCTGTCTAGAGCAACTACAAATGCAAAGCATAGAGGCTTATACCTGTGTGCTCCACTAGTTCAGGCAGTGGAGACAGGCATAGCAGCCAGGAACAAGGAAACAGCTCTTTCCTCCCCTGAGGCACCAATACCACTCCCCTGCGACCCCCGATGTTGCTTCGGGGGCTGAGTAGCTCTAGAGAGTAGAACTTCTAGGCACTAGAGGGAACCATATACAAATAGGAAATGCGAAATAAACCTGATTCAAAGTAAAATTATGAATACAACCCTGAGAAAGATTCAAATGATTATCAACCTCATGAATCTTCCTGAAAGGAATTTCAAAATAAAAATCATTAGCATGCTCATGGAGGTACAGAAAAATATTCAAGAACTCAGGAATGAATTTCGGTCAGAGATCTGATCGTTGAAGAGCACTATGGAGGGTATTAAAAGTAGACTAGATACAGTGGAGGAGATGATAAATGAAATAAAAATTAGAGAAGAGGAATACAAAGAAGATGAAGCAGAGAGAGAAAAAAGGATCTCTAAGAATGAAAGAATACTGAGAGAACTGTGTGACCAATCCAAACGGAATAATATTTACAGGTACCAGAAGAAGAAAAAGAGAGAGAGAAAGGGACAGAAAGTGGCTTTGAGTAGGTAACTGCAGAAAACTTCCCCTATCTGGGGAAAGAGATAGTCTCTCTGGCCATGGAGGTGCACAGATTTCCCAACACAAGGGACCCAAGGAAGACAACATCAAGACATTCAGTAATTAAAATGGCAAAGATCAAGGATAAGGACAGACTATTAAAAGCAGCCAGAGAGAGAAATAAGATCACATAAAAGGAAAGCCCATCAGGCTATCATCAGACTTCTCAGCAGAAACCTTACAGGCTAGAAGGGAGTGGCATGATGTATTGATGCAATGAAGCAGGAGGGCCATGAACCAAGACTACTTTATCCGGCAAGATTACTATTTAAATGTGAAGGAAGAATTAAACAATTTCCAGGTAGGCAAAAGCTGAGAGAATTTACCTCCCACAGACCATCTCTACAGTGTATTTTGGAGGGACAGCTATAGATAGAAGTGTTCCTAAGGTTTAATAGCTCTCACCAGAGGTAAAAGAACAAAACACAATAAAGAAAGTAGAACACTTAATTACTAAACAAATGCAAAATTAAATCAACTATCCCCAAAGTCAATCAAGGGATAGACAAACAGTACAGAATGACACCTAATATATAAAGAATGCAGAAGGAAGAAAAAGGAGGAGAAAAAAAGAGCCTTTAGATTGTCTTTGTAAGAGCATATTAAGTAAGTTAAGTTACACTCTTAGATAGTAAGGAAGTTACCCTGAACCTTTGGTAAACACAAATCTAAAGCCTGCAATGGCAATAAGTACATACCTATCAATAATCACCCTAAATGTAAATGGACTGAATGCACGAATCAAAAGACAGAGTCACTGAATGGATAAATAAACAAAATCCATCCATATGCTGCCTCCAGGAGACTCACTTTAAACCCAAAGACATACACAGATTAAAAGTGAAGGGATGGAAAAAGATATTTCATGCAACTAATAGGGAGAAAAAAGTAGGAGTTACAGTGCTTGTATCAGACAAAATTGACTTCAAAATAAAGAAAGTCACAAGAGACAAAGACAGACATTACATAATGATAAAGGGGTCAATCCAACAAGAAGATATAACCATTATAAATATCTATGTGCCCAACACAGGAGCACCTACATATGTGAAACAAATACTAACAGAATTAAAGGGGGAAATAGAATGCATTGCATTCATTCTAGGAGACTTAAACACTCCACTCACTCCAAAGGACATATCAGCCAGACAGAAAATAAGTAAGGAGACAGAGGCACTCAATAACACATTACAACGTATTGACCTAACAGACATCTACAGAACTCTACACCCAAAAGCAGTGGAATACACATTCTTCTCAAATGCACATGGAACATTTTCAAGAATAGATCATGTACTAGGCCACAAAAAGAGACTCAGTAAATTCAAAAAGATTGAAATTATACCAACCAGTTTCTCAAATCACAAAGGTATGAAACTAGAAATAAATTATGCAAAGAAAATGAAAAATCCACAAACACATGGAGGCGTCACAACATGCTCCTAAATAACCACTGGATCAATGACCAAATAAAAACAGAGATCAAGCAATATATGGAGACAAATGACAACAGTAATTCAACACTGCAAAATCTGTGGGATGCAGCGAGGGCCATGCTAAGAGGAAAGTATATTGCAATACACGCCTACCACAGGAAAGAAGAACATCCCCATATGAACACTTTAAACTCACAATTAACGAAACTAGAAAAAGAAGAACAAATGAGGCCCAAAGTCAGTAGAAGGAGGGACATAATAAAGATTAGAGCATAAATAAATAAAATCAGTAAGAATAAAACAACAGAATCAATGAAAGCAGGAGCTGGTTCGTTCAGAAAATAAACAAAATAGATAAAACCCTATACAGACTTATCAAGAGAAAAAAAGAGAGTCTACACACATAAACAGAATCAGAAAACAGAAAGGAAAAATCACTACGGACACCACAGAAATACAAACAATTATGAGAGAATACTATGAAAAACTGTATGCAACAAACTGGATAACCTAGAAGAAATGGGCAACTTTCTACAAAAATACAACCTTCCAAGTCTGACCCAGGAATAAACAAAAACTCTGAACAGACCAATTAACAGCAAAGAAATTAAACTGGTAATCAAAAAACTACTAAGAACAAAATTCCTGTACAAGACGGCTGCACTGCTGAGTTCTATCAAACATTTAGTAAAGACTTCATACCCATCCTCCTTAAAGTTTTCCAAAGAGTAGAAGAAGAGGGAATTGTTCCAAATTCATTCTATGAGGCCAGCATCACTCTAATATGAAAACTACGAAAACACATCACAAAAAAAGAAAATTACACACCAATATTCCTGATGAACATAGATGCAAAAATACTCAGAAAAATATTAGCAAACCAAAAAGATCACCCATTGTGATCAAGTAGGATTTATTCGAGGGATGCAAGGATGGTACAACATTAAAAAATCCATCAACATCATCCACCACATAAACAAAAAAGGACAAAAACCACATGTTCATCTCTATAGATGCTGAAAAAGCATATGACAAAATTCAACATCGATTCATGATAAAAATTCTCAACAAAATAGGCATAATGGGCAAGTACCTCAACATACAAAGGGCCACATATGACAAACCCACAATCAACATTATACTTAACAGCAAGAAGCTGAAATCTTTTTCTTTAAAAGCAGGAACAAGACATGGATGCCCATTTTCCCCACTTCTATTCAACATACTACTGGAGGTCCTACCCACGGCAATCAGACAACACAAAGAAAAAAGGCATCCAGATTGGAAAGGAAGAAGTTAAACTGTAACTATTTGCAGACAACATGATCTTTTACATAAAAAACCCTAAAGAATCCACTCCAACACTACTAGATCTAATATCTTAATTCAGCAAAGTTGTGGGATACAAAAGTAATACACAGAAATCTGTTGCATTCCTATACACTAACAACGAACTAGCAGAGAGAGAAATCAGGAAAACAATTCCATTCACAGTTGAATCAAAATCAAAAAGAAAAAAATAGATAAGAATATTGAGGTGCCTGAGCTCTTTATATATTTTGGGTGTCAACCCCTATCGGATATCTCATTTATGAATATATTCTCCCATACTGTAGGATGTCTTTTTGTTCTACTGATGCTGTCCTTTGCTGTACAGAAGCTTTTCAGCCTGATATAGTCCCACTTGTTCATTTTTTATTTTGTTTCCCTTGCCTAGGAATATATGTTCATGAAGAAGTTGCTCATGTTTATGCCCAAGAGATTTTTGCCCATGTTTTTTTCTAAGAGTTTTATGGTTTCATGACTTACATTCAGGTATTTGATCCATTTCATATTTACTTTTGTGTATGGACTTAGACAATAATTCAGTTTCATTCTCTTACATGTAGCTGTCCAGTTCTGCCAACACTAGCTGTTGAAGAGGCTGTCATATAAAAGGCTCACGCACCTCAACAAACAAAATGCAAATAATCCAATTAAAAAATGGGCAGAGGATCGGAACAGACACTTCTCCAAGAAGAAATTCAGATGGCCAACAGGAACATGAAAAGATGCTCTACATTGCTTATCATCAGAGAAATGCAAATTAAAACCACAATGAGATATCACTTCACACCAGTAAGGATGTCCAACATTCAAAACACAAACAACAACAAATGTTGGCTAGGATGTGGAGAAAGGCGAAACTTCCTACACTGCTGGTGGGAATGCAAATTAGTTCAAACATTGTGGAAAGCAGTATGGAGGTTCCTCAAAAAACTCAAAATAGAAATAACATTTGATCCAGGAATTACACTCCTAGGAATTTACCTTAAGAATGCAGCAGCCCAGTTTGAAAAAGACATATGCACCCCTATGTTTATCACAGCACTATTTACAATAGCCAAGAAATGGAAGCAACCTAAGTGTCCATTAGCAGATAAATAGATAAAAAAGATGTGGTATATATATATATATATACAATGGAATATTCAGCCATAAGAAAACAAATCCTACCATTTGCAACAACATGGATGGAGCTAGAGGGTATTATGCTCAATGAAATAAACCAGGCGGAAAAAGACAAGTATCAAATGATTTCACTCATATGTGGAGTATAAGAACAAAGAAAAAAACTGAAGGAACAAAACAGCAGCAGACTCACAGAACCCAAGAATGGACTAACAGTTACCAAAGGGAAAGCGACTGGGGAAGATGCGTGGGAAGTGAGGGACAAGTGGAAAAAAGGGGTATTTTGATTAGCGGACATAATGTAGGGGGGACACGGGGAGGGTTGTACAACTCAGAGAAGATAAGTAGTGATTCTATAACATCTCACTACGCTGATGGACAGTGAGTGTAATGGGGTATGTCGGGGGACTTGATATGTGGGGAGTCTAATAACCATAATGTTGCACATGTAATTGTAGATTAATGATACCAAAAACATAAAGAAATTACAAAATATATAATAAAATTCATATAACTCTCATAAAAATAAAGTACCTAGGAATAAACCTAACCAAGGAAGTGAAAGACCTATATGCGGAAAACTACAAGACACTCATGAGAGAAATTAAAAAAGATACCAATAAGTGGAAACATCCCATGCTCATGGATAGGAAGAATTTCTACTGTCAAAATTGCGATCCTGCCTAAAGCAATCTACAGATTCAATGCAATTCCTATCAAAATACCAACAGCATTCTTCAATGAACTAGAACAAATTGTTCTAAGATTCATATGGAACCACAAAGACCCCAAATAGTCAAAGCAATCCTGAGAAGAAAGAATAAAGCTGGGGGGATTATGCTCCCCAACTTCAAGCTCTACTACAAAGCCACAGTAATCAAGACAATTTGCTACTGGTACAAGAACAGACCCATAGACCAATGGAACAGACTAGAGAGCCCTGATATAAACCTAACCATATATGGTCAATTAATATACTATAAATGAATCATGGACATACAATGGGGAAATGACAGCCTCTTCAAAAACTGGTGTTTGCAAAACTGGACACCTATATGAAAGAGAATGAAACTGGATTATTGTTTAACCCCATACACAAAAGTAAACTCGAAATAGATCAAATACCTGGATGTAAGTCATGAAACCATAAAACTCTTAGAAGACAAGATAGGCAAAAGTCTCGTGAATATGACCATGAGCAACTTCTTCCTGAACACATCTCCTCGAGCAAGGGAAACAAAAGTGAAAATGAACTCATGGAATACATCAAACTAAAAAGTTTCTGTACAGCAAAGGACACCATCAACATAAGAAAAAGGCATTGTACAGTATAGGAGAATGTATCTGTAAATGACATATATCCAATAAGGGGTTAACATCCAAAATATATAAAAAACTAACACACCTCAACAAACAAAAAGCAAATAATCCAATTAAGAAATGGGCAGAGGACATGAATAGACGCTCCACATCACTGGTCATCAGAGAAATGCAGATTAAAACCACAATGAGATATCACCTCACACCAGTGAGGATGGCCAACATCCAAAACACAAACAACAACAAATGTTGGCAAGGATGTGGAGAAAAGGGACTCCTCCTACACTGCTGGTGGGAATGCAAATTAGTTCAACCATTGTGGAAAGCAGTATGGAGGTTCCTCAAAAAACTCAAAATAGAAATAACATTTGACCCAGGAATCCCACTCCTAGAATTTACCCTGAGAATGCAGCAGCCCAGTTTCAAAAAGACAGATGCACCTTTATGTTTATCGCAGCACTATTTACAATAGCCAAGAAATGGAAGCAACCTAAGTGTCCATCAGTAGATGAATGGATTAAGAAGATGTGGTACACATACACAATGGAACATTATTCAGCCATGAGAAGAAAACAAATGCTAACATTTGCAACAACATGGACGGAGCTAGAGGGTATTATGCTCAGTGAGATAAGCCAAGCTGAAAAAGACAAGTATCAAATGATTTCACTCATATGTGGAGTATAAGAACAAAGAAAAAAACTGAAGGAACAAAACAGCAGCAGACTCCCAGAACCAAAGAACGGACTAATAGTTACCAAAGGGAAAGGGACTGGGGAAGATGGGTGGGAAGGGAGGGAAAAGAGGGTAAAAGGGGCATTACGATTAGCAGACGTTAAGGTAGGGGGGGCACGGGGAGGGTAGTACAACTCAGAGCAGACAAGCAGTGATTCTGTAGCATCTCACTACGCTGATGGACAGTGAATGTAATGGGGTTTGTTGGGGGGACCTGATGAAGGGGGTAGTTTTACCACCATAATATTGCACATGTAATTGTAGGTTAACGATACCAAAATAAATTATTAAAAAAAAACCAAAACCCACAATGAGATATCACCTCACACTAGTAAGGATGGCCACCATCCAAAAGACTAAGAACAAGAAATGCTGGCGAGGATGCGGAGAAAGGGGAACCCTCCTACACTGCTGGTGGGAATGTAAGATAGTTCAACCATTGTGAAAATCAATATGGAGGTTCCTCAAAAAAATAAAAAATAGAAATACCGTTTATCCCGGGAATCCCACTCTTATCCAAAGAATACCACTTCTTGGACCCAAAAAGACATATGCACCCCTATGTTTATTGCAGCACTGTTTAACCTAAGTGTCCATTAGTAAATGAATGGATAAGGAAGAAGTGGTACATATACACTATGGAATACTATTCAGCCATAAGAAAGAAACAAATCCTACCATTTGTAACAACATGGATGGAGCTGGAGGATATTATGCTCAGTGAAATAAGCCACGTGGAGAAAGACAAATGCCAAATAATTTCGCTCATTTGTGGAGTATAACAATGAAGCAAAACTGAAGGAACAAAATAGCAGCAGACTCTTTGACTCCAAGAAGGGATTAGTGGTTACCAAAGGGAGGGGTGTGGTAGGGCAGGTTGGGAGGGAGGGAGATGGGGGATTGAGGTGTATCATGTTTAGTACACATGGTGTGGGGTGTTACAGGGAAAACAGTGTAGCACAGAGAAGGCAAACAGTCGATCTGTGGCATCTTACTACACGGAGGGACAGTGACTGCACTGGGGTATGGGTGGGGACTTGATAGTACGGGTAAATGTAAACACATTGTTTTTTCATGCGAAATTATCATAAGTGTATATATCAATAATACCTTAAAAAAACTCAATATCAAAACAAATATTCCAATATTTAAAAATAAGCAAAAGTTTTGGGCACTTTACCAAAGATGACAAGTAAATACAAAAAAAAAGGTGCTTATAAATAATACTACATGGTGGAGATAATATGTAGCAAGTACAACTGTTATACACTGCTGGTGAGAATACAAAATGGTACTTTCTTTTTAGAATACAATTTGGTCATTTTTTATAAAGTTAAACATACATTTAACATATGACCATCAGGAATCCCACTCTGATATATATTTACACAAAAGAAATAAAGATATGATAACACAAAAGACTGTACACACATATTTATGGAGGCTTTATTCATAATTGCTAAAACCTGGTAAAAACCTAACTGGCTGATACATGAAACAAAAAATGCATTATGCGATGTGGAAGAAGACAAATAAGGCAACATGCTATATGATTCCATTTACACAATATTCTCAAAAATGCAAAACTACAAGGAAAGAAAATGAATCACTGGTTACTACGGTCTGGGGTTAGGAGTAAAGTTGACCACAAAAAAAAAAAAAAAAAGACAGACTCTTATGGGGTGATGGCAAAATTCCAAATCTTGATGCTGGTTTCAATACACAATATGCATATTTGTCAGAATTCACAGAAATGTATACCGAAAAAGTTGATTTTCACTGGATATAAATTTTCTCTCAATAAACCTTCATTAAAAAAAGGATTAATGTTCTTTATTCCTCAATTCGTATATTAAGTGAATACAACTACACCTCTAAATCTACGCTAATTTCTTATTTATTTATTTATTTTGGTATCATTAACCTACAATTACATGTGCAATATTATGGTGATTAAACTATCCCCTTCATCAGGTCCCCCTAACAAACCCCATTACATTCACTGTCCATCAGTGTAGTGAGATGCTATAGAATCACTACTTGTCTTCTCTGAGTTGTACTGCCCTCCCCGTGCCCCCCCACCTTACGTCTGCTAATCGTAATACCCCTTTTACCCTCCCATCCGTCCCTTCCCACCCATCTTCCCCAGTCCCTTTCCCTTTGGTATCTATTAGTCCGTTCTTGGATTCTGTGAGTCTGCTGCTGTTTTGTTCCTTCAGTTTTTTTCTTTGTTCTTATACTCCACACAGAGTGAAATCACTTGATACTTGTCTTTTTCGGCTTGGCTTATTTCACTGAGCATAATACCCTCTAGCTCCGTCCATGTTGTTGCAAATGTTAGCATTTGTTTTCTTCTCATGGCTGAATAATATTCCATTGTGTATATGTACCACCTCTTCTTAATCCATTCATCTACTGATGGACACTTAGGTTGCTTCCATCTCTTGGCTATTGTAAATAGGACTGCAATAAACACAGGGGTGCATATGTCGTTTTGAAATTGGGCTGCTGCATTCTTAGGGTAAATTCCTAGGAGTGGGATTCCTGGGTGAAATATTTCTATTTTGAGTTTTTTTGAGGAATCTCCATACAGCTTTCCACAATGGTGGAACTAATTTTCATTCCCACCAACAGTGTAGGAGGGTTCCCTTTCTCCACATCCTCGCCAACATTTGTAGTGTGTTTTGGACGTTGCCATCCTCACTGGTGTGAAGTGATATCTCATTGTGGTTTTAATCTGCATTTCTCTGATGACCAGCGATGTGGAGCATCTTTTCTTGTGCCTGTTGGCCATCTGAATTTCTTCTTTAGAGAAGTGTCTATTCATGTCCTCTGCCCATTTCTTAATTGGACTATTTGCTGTTTGTTTGTTAAGGTGCATGAGTTCTTTACATATTTTGGATGTCAACCCCTTATCAGATGCATTATTTATGAATACATTCTCCCATACTGTAAGATGTCTTTTTGTTCTACTGATGGTGTCCTCTGCTGTACAGAAGGTTTTCAACTTGATATAGTCCAACATGTTCATTTTTGCTTTTGTTTCCCTTGCCCGGGGGGATATGTTCATGAAGAAGCCAATTAGGTTTATGTCCATGAGATTTTTGCCTATGGTTTTTTCTGAGAGTTTTATGGTTTCCTGACTTACATACAGGTCTTTGATTCACCTTGAGTTTACCTTTGTGTATGGGGCTAGACAGTAGTCCAGTTTCATTCTCTTACATGTAGTTGTCCAGTTTTTCCAACAACAGCTGATGAAGAGGCTGTCATCTCCCCATTGTATATCCAAGTCTCCTTTATCAAATATTAATTGACTGCAAATGTTTGGGTTAATGTTTGGATTTTCTATTCTGTTCCACTGGTCTGTAGGTCTGTTTTTGTGCCAGTACCAAATTGTCTTGATTACTGTGGCTTTGTAGTAGAACTTGAAGTCAGGGAGCGTAATTCCCCCTGTTTGATTCCTCCTTCTCAGGATTGCTTTGGCTATTCGGAGTCTTTCTGGTTCCATATGAATTTTAGAATTATTTGTTTCAGTTCATTGAAGAAAGCTGTTGATAGTTTGATAGGGATTGCATTGAATCTGTAGATTGCTTTAAGTAGTATAGTCATTTTGACAATATTTATTCTTCCTAGCCAAGAGCATGGGATGCATTTCCATTTGTTAGTGTCCTCTTTAATTTCTCCTAGGAGTGTCTTGTAGTTTTCAGAGTACAGGTCTTTCACTTCCTTCGTTAGGTTTATTCCTAGCTATTTTATTCTTTTTGATGCAATTGTGAATGGAATTGTTTTTCTGATTTCTCTTTCTGTTAGCTCATCATTAGTGTATAGGAAAGCAACAGATTTCTGTGTGTTAATTTTATATCCTGCAACATTGCTGAATTCAGATATTAGTTCTAGTAGTTTTAAAGTGGAGTCTTTAGGGTTTTTTATGTACAGTATCATGTCATCTGCAAATAGTGACAATTTGACTTCTTCTTTACCAATCTGGATGCCTTGTATGTCTTTGTTTTGTCTGATTGCCGTGGCTAGGACCTCCAGTACTATGTTGAATAACAGTGGAGAAAGTGGGCATCCCTGTCTTGTTTCCGATCTTAGATGAAAAGCTTTCAGCTTCTCGCTGTTAAGTATGATGTTACATATGGGATTGTCATATATAGCCTTTATGATGTTGAGGTACTTGCCGTCTATACCCATTTTGTTGAGAGTTTTAATCATGAATGGATGCTGAATTTTGTCAAATGCTTTTTCAGCATCTATGGAGATGATCATGTGGTTTTTGTTGTTCTTTTTGTTGATGTGGTGGATGATGTTGATGGATTTTCGAATGTTGTACCATCCTTGCATCCCTGGGATGAATCCCAGTTCATCATGGTGTATGATCCTCTTGATGTATTTTTGAATTCAGTTTGCTAATATTTTGTTGAGTATTTTTGCATCTACGTTCATCAGGGATATTGGTCTGTAATTTTCTTTTTTGGTGAGGTCTTTGTTCGGTTTTGGTAATAGAGTGATGCTGGCTTCATAGAGAGAGTTTGGAAGTATTCCCATGTCCTCTATTTTTTGGAAAACTTTAAGGAGAATGGATGTTATTTCTTCTCTATATGTCTGGTAGAATTCAGAGATGAATCCATCAGGTCCAGGGCTTTTGTTCTTGGGTAGTTTTTTGATTACCGATTTAATTTCGTTGCTGGTGATTGGTCTGTTTAGTTTTTCTGTTTCATGCTTGGTGAGTCTTGGAAGGCTGCATTTTTCTAAGAAGTTGTCCATTTCTTCTAGGTTTTGCAGCTTGTTGGCATATAGATGCTCGTAATATTCTCTTATAATTCTTTGTATTTCTGTGGGGTCCGTCGTTATTTTTCCTTTCTCATTTGTGATTCTGTTTATGTGTGTAGATTCTCTTTTTCTCTTAATGAGTCTGGCTAGGGGTTTATCTATTTTGTTTATTTTTTCAAAGAACCAGCTTTTGGTTTCATTGATTTTTTCTATTGTTTTATTCTTCTCAATTTTATTTATTTCTTCTCTGATTTATGTCTCTCCTTCTGGTAACTTTAGGCCTCATTTGTTCTTCTTTTTCCAATTTCTATAATTGTGTCCTTAGACTGTTCATTTGGGAATGTTCTTCCTTCTTTAAATGGGCCTGGATTGCAATGTACTTTCCTCTTAGAACTGCCTTCGCTGCGTCCCACAGAAGTTGTGGCTTTGTGTTGTTGTTGTTAGTCTCCATATATTCTTTGATTTCTGTTTTGATTCGGACGTTAACCCATTGATTCATTAGGAGAATGTTGTTAAGTCTCCATGTATTTGTGAGCCTTTTTGATTTCTTTCTGAAATTTATTTCTAATTTTATACCTTTGTGATCTGAGAAGTTGTTTGGTAAGATTTCAATATTTTTGAATTTACTGAGGTTATTTGGGTCTTGCTTTTTTATCCACTCTGTTACTCTGTGTCTTTTGATTGGTGCATTCAGTCCATTTCACATTTAGCGTGATTATCGATAGATACGTACGTATTGCCATTGCTGGCTTTGGATTCGTGGTTACCAAAGGTTCGAGGGTTGCTTCTTTACTATCTAAGAATCTAACTTAACTTTCTTGTTAAGTTATTGTGAACGCCGTCTGATGTTTCTTTATCTCTCCCTTCCTATTCTTCCTCCTCCGTTCTTTATATATTGGGTATTTTATTCTTTGCCTTTAGTTAGTATTTGGATGGTCTGCTTTCTTTGTTATGATTTTATTTTTTCTGGTGACATCTTTTTTTAGCCTTAGGGGTGCTTCCCTCTAGGGCAGTCCGTTTAAGATATCCTGTAGTGGTGGTTTATGAAAGGCAAACTCTTTCAACTTTTGTTTATCTGGAAATTGTTTAATCCCTCCGTCATATTTAAATGATAATCGTGCTGGATACAATATTGTTGGTACGAGGCCCTTCTGTTTCATTATGTTAAATATATCATGCCATTCTCTTCTGGCCTGTAAGGTTTCTGTTGAGAAGTCTGATGATAGTCTGATGGGTTTTCCATTGTAGGTGATCTTTTTTCTCTCTCTAGCTGCCTTTAATACTCTGTCTTTATCTTTTACCTTTGCCATCTGCATTATTATGTGCCTTGGTGTTGTCTTCCTTGGGTCCGTTGTGTTGGGAGATCTGTGGGCTTCCGTGGACTGTGAGACTATTTCCCTCCCCAGTGTGGGAAAGTTTTCAGGAATTATTTCTTCAAAGACACTCTTAATCCTGTTTTCTCTCTCTTCTTCCTCTGGTATTCCTATAATGTGAATATTGTTCCGTTTGGATTGGTCACACAGTTCTCTTAATATTCCTTCATTCCTAGAGATCCTTTTATCTCTCTCTGCCTCAGCTTCTCTGTATTCCTGTTCTCTATTTTCTAATCCATTAACAGTGTCTGACACCTCATCCAGTCTGCTGTTAAGCTTGTCCATGGCTTGTCTCATTTCTCCATATTCTTTCCTCACTTCCTTCCTCAGCTCTTGCACATTTCTCTGTAGATCCGTCAGCATGGCTATGATTTTTATTCTGAATTCTTTTTCAGGAAGACTGTGCATGTCCATCCCTTCAGGTTCCCTCTCTGGGGTTGTGTCGGTCTGAAGCTTTGTCGGTACCATATTCCTCTGTCTTTTCATGGCTATAGAATTGGTGGTGGTAGTTGCCACGTATGTCAGCTGCGCTCTTTATGACTTTAAAAAGGATAAAAAAAAAAAGAAAAAGAAAAGAAAAGAAAGGAAAAAAAATAATAAGTAAAAAAAAGGGAAAGAAAAAAAGAAAAGAAAGGGAAGAAAAAACAACTAAGAAAATAAAAAACAAAACCACCCACCGGGAGTGGGTTCTATGTGAATGCTGTAGGTGGCACTGTTGCTCCACTATTCCAGAGCTGTGGCTGCACCGCTCCGCAAGGCCCTTTATAACTCTGACCGGGGTGGAAACGAATGGGAGGCTGTTGATATTCTGTGGGAGTCTTAAGTGTGGCCACCCTTTCCCAGTCGCCAGCTGAGGGGTCCGAAGGTCCCCAGGACTCCCAGCCTGCTGGGCTGAGTGTGCCGGGGTGATGCAGTCCTCTGCTGTGCTCCTGTCTCTTTAAGACTGCTGAAAAAAGCGCACGCTTTTCTTCTTTTTTTTTTCCTTTCTTCTTCCTTCCCAGAGACTGCCGCAAGCAACTGGCACGTTCCCCACTGAGACCCTGCGCCCTCTGTCTCTCCAATCTCCGCTATACCGCGCGCTGTGTGTTTGCGTTCCCAGCGCAGACTTCCACTCCCTCCTGGCTCTGAATCCTCTCCTCCCGCCGGTGCTCTGGGGTGGGGGAGCGCTCAGGTCCCGCTGGGTCGCGGCTCTGTATCTTACTCGCCTCACCAGGTGCCGAGTCCTCTCAGGTGTAGCTGCCCGCTGTGTGCTTTCCTGTGTATTCTGGTCTCTCTTTTAGGAATAGTTGTATTTGCTGTGTTTTCGTGGATAAATATAATATTGGGAGGAAATTTCTGTCGTTCCGTTCACGTCGCTATCTTCCCGGAAGTCATCTAGGCTAATTTCTTAATATTCCTTTCCCTTAATTCCAGTGTCATTGAAACCTTGTCCAATGACTGTTACCTAGTGCCTATTCCTGGATTTCTGGATGCTAACTTCTCATTCACCTGCTTTCACGAGTTTGTTATATGTGGCTGGCCCTCCTTAATCCCACATATTTGCCTAATTAGACTTCTTTGTATAATCTACTGCTGGTCTTATGACTCCCACCCCAGTGTACCTCCTTTTCCAAATACAACACCACACACACACATACACACACACATGCACTCATACACACATACCTCTTTTCCAGGTCTTAGGTGCATTAGAGACATTGACCTCTTTCATGTCTGAGCAAAGGACTTTGACAGACTCTTCAAAGAAGAAGAGATGCATTTTTGGCTAATAAGCCCATGAAAATATGTCAGTATCATTACCAATCAGGAAAACAAACTAACATCTGAATTGCGATCCAATACACACCCAATAAATTGGCTAAAATTAAAAACACTGTGGATACAAAGGACTGAAGAAGAAAGAGCACCTGGACCTCTCATACAATTGGAATATTAAATGGCATAACCACTTCTGAAATCAGTTTGACAATTTGTTACGAAGTTAAGCACACACTTAACATATGACCCAGCAATGCCTTTATATCTACCTTCATAAGTTATCCTTGTATTTACCCAAAAGAAATGAAATTACGTACACAAAAAGAGTGAACTCAATTGTTTACAGAAGCTTTATACATATTAGCTAAAATCTAGAGACAACCAAAATGTCCATCAATAGGTAAATGGACCAACTGTAGTACATTCATAAATTAGAATGCTAGTCAGCCATAAAAAGAACAAATTACTGACTCACACATCAACATAACAATCACAAATACATTATATTAAGTAAAAGAAGCCAGACTATAAAGGACAAATACTGTATTAACTTCACTTATATGACATTCTCAAAAAACAAAAATATAACGCCCAAGTCAGTGGTTGCCAGTGGCTGGTGGTTGGGGGGAGGGGTTGCTACAAAAGGGGATGAAGGCAATTTGGAGTGATATGGAATTTTTCCATATCTTCATTAACAGTAATACTACATACGTATATATATTTGTCAGAACTATGCACTACAAAGAGTGATTTTTTACTATATTTAAATTATATCTCCAAACAAAAACCTATAGATATATGAAATAACATAGATAAACCCCCAAATATTGTATAGGTGAAAAAAGTCAGAGACAACAGAGTATGTAGTATATGACTCCATTTATATGTAATCTAAACAAAACTATAGTGACAGAAAGTAATTAATGATTGCCTGGGGCCAGGGAAGAGAGGCTGACTGCTGCAAAGAGGAAAAAGGAAAATTTGGGGGGTTATGGAAATATTCTGTGTCTTGAATGTACTAATGATTACATAAGTATATACATTTATAACAACTCAAAAAATTGCACTCAAAATGGGTATATCTTACTGTATGTAAGTTATGCCTCAATAAAATTAATTTGAAAATGTACTTACCAAGTGAACATAAATGTTAACAGGATTAATTTTACTCTGAGTTATTTATTTAACAATTCCCTTTCTTTTCTTTTAATTACTTTACTATAAATTAAAATTACATTATATTACCCTAGTTTCTATAATTTATGTTAGTCTGTTGGCTAGAGGTAGAACTAATTTAGAAAATATTTGGAAGAACACACTACATACAGGTAGTTTTGTTCAACAACAGATCTCTGGGAAACAGACAAGAAATATAAGATTGAATGGTGCCCAGAAGAAAGTTAATATTCTTATTGTAGAGATTATATACATTTACACTTTCAAACGCACATACACACACTTCATTTTATATATGAGAAGCAGCAAATCAATAAATAATATAGTATTTCACAAGTTGTATATTCCAACAAGTGGTGAAATATTAAAACATTCATATTCATATGAAATTCTGAGAAGCTACCTGATGTTCTCCCCTTCTTGGAGCATTATGATTAAGTTTAATATATTAAATGCTCACTCTGAGAAGAAGTCCATAGGGAACTAGTAGCAGGGGTTGGAGGAAGAGGGTGTATAAACCACAGTTCCATATGGCACTTTGAGAATAGGCAAAAGTATTTTGCCTAAGAGGGAATGAAAAATTTAGTATTAGAGTATATCCCTGTAACACAAACACAAAAATAAACACTTAACTGAATATAGGTTACAATATACCATCAATATTAATTTTTAATCATTTTTATGGATCTTAAGTATTTAAAGTAATGAACTTTTTATTTATACCTCTCGTAAACATCATCCTATAAGATACAGAATCAACTGCAATGTCTACAACTGCACTATATTCTGACAAAGGCTCTAAAAATATTTTTGCTAATTGTTCAGTTTAATGCAATCATCCAGGATGACCTATTAAACCAAAAAACATAAGAAGCAAACACTGCTATAAATAATGAATTCAAACTATAGACCAATATTTCTTATCAATATAGACAAAAATGTCTTCAACAAAACCATAGCAAATATACAAAACATATACATCATGAGCAAGTGGGATTTACCCTAGTAATGCAAAGTATCTTAATATCAATGAATACAACACAATATATAAATAAAAGTTAACAGCTACATGATCATCTTAACTGATGTAGAAAAAGCATTTGACAGTGATCAATACCTCTTCACGATGAAAACATCTGATAAACTAGAAGTGGAAGGGAAAGCCCACACCTGGTAACAGGCATCTACAAAAATTCACAACCAATATCATACTTAATCGTAAAAGACAAAAAATCTTCCCCTAAGATCAGGAATAAGACAAGGATGTCTATTATTGCCACTTCTACTCAACACTGTACTGGTGATCCTACTTAGGACAAAGAAAAGAGAAGAGAAAAAGCATACGAACTAGAAAACAGGAAGCAAAACTGTATTTGCAGAAGACATGACCTTTCATATTTAAAAAATCCTAAGAAAATATTTACAAATCTTAACTGATAACAGAATGATAGCTAAAATATATAAAGAATTCCCATAACTCAATAATAAAATGAAAAATAACAATTGTAAAATGTTCAAAAGATCTGAATATGCATGTCTTCAAAATAAATACATATGGCTAATGAGCCCATAAAAGATGTTCAGTATCTTTAGCCATCAGCAAAATGCTAATCAAAACCACGTTGACGTACCACTTCACATCCACTAGGGTGGCTATCACCAGAAGGACATATGATAACAAATGCTGAGAAACATGCAGAAACTAGAACCATCATACACTGCTGCTAGGAACGTAAAGTGTGTACTTGCACTGGGAAACAGACTGAAAGTTACTCAGAAATTTAAACATAGAATTATCATGTGACATAGCAATTCCACTTCTAGGTACATACCCAAGGGAAATGTTAACTTGTACACGACTGCTCATGGTAGCATTATTCTCAATTGCCAAAAAGGGCAACAACCCAAACACCCATCATCACCAATGAATGGATAAACAAAATGTGGTACAGACATACAACAGTATATTTGGCAAAAACAACAAAAATGAAGTGCCAACGCATGCTACAACATAGATAAACTTTGAAAACATAATGATAAATGAAATAAGTCCAACACAAAGGACCACATACTGTATTATTCCTATTTGAAATGTACAGAACAGGCAGATCCACACACAAAAGTAGACTGGTGGTTGCCTAGGGCTTGTAGTAGTGGCAGGAAATAGGGAATGACTGTTATTGGATATGGGGTTTCTTTTGAGGGTGAAGAAAATATCCTAAAATCAATCATGGTAATAGTTCTACAATACTGTGACTATACTGTTACTGACTTCTATACCTTAAATAGGTACAATAAAGTGTAATATATAATATGTGAATTCTCTATTAAAAAAAAGTGATTTCTATCTCAGTACAATAATCTCATTGCTTTCTTGAAGATTATAAAGAAATTACATTGTTTTATTAAAAATGCTGAATCTACATTGTTACTCTTGGAAAATATTATGGTAATTTAACTGACCATGTTTCCTTTTTCTAATATATTCTTTTACTTAATTGCTTAAATACCAACCAATTCCACTGTTAATTAAAAGTAACCACTTCACCCACAGGGCCTTTCTGCGTATCTTTATCTCAAATTAAAAGTTGTAACTTGTCAAAAAATTACTAGAGACTCTTACGAAAAATTATATGCCAATAAATTGGACCACCTGGAAGAAATGGACAACTTCTAGAAAAACACAACCTTCCAAGACAGACGCAGGAAGAAACAAATTCTGAAAGGCCAATTAGCAGAAATGAAACTGAACGGGCAATCAAAAAATGCCCCCCAAAAAACAAAACAAAAGTAACAGATGGCTTAACACCTGAATTCTGACCAACATTTAAAGAAGAACTAATATCCATTTTAAAGTATTCTAAAAAGAAGATGAGGGAATGCTTCCAAACTCATTCTATGACACCATCATCACTGTAATACCAAAACAAGACAAAGACACCACAAAAAAAGAAAATTACAGACCAATACCTCTGATGAACATACATGCAAAAATCCTCAAAAAAAATTAGCAAACTGAATTAAAAAATACATCAAGTCTTGGCAAAACTGGACAGCTACATGTAAGAGAATGAAACTGGGTTACTGTCTAACCCCATACACAAAAGTAAACACAAAATGCATCAAAGACCTGAATGTAAGTCATGACACCATAAAACTCTTAGAAAAAAACAGGCAAAAATCTCTTGGACATAAATATGAGTAACTTCTTCATGAATATGTCTCCCCAGGCAAGGGAAACAAAAGCAAAAATGAACGAATGGGACTATATCAAACTAAAAAGCTTCTGTACAACAAGGTATACCATCAGTAAAACAAAAAGATATCCTACAGTATGGGAGAATATATTCATAAATGACATATACGATAAGGGGTTGACATCCCAATTATATAAAGAGCTCATGCACCTTAAGAAACAAAAAGCAAATAAGCCAATTAAAAAATGGGCAGAGGACATGAATAGACATTTCTCCAAAGAAGAAATTCAGATGGCCAACAGGCACATAAAAAGATTCTCCACATCACTAGTCATCAGAGAAATGCAAATTAAAACCACAATGAGATATCACTTCACACCAGTAAGGATGGCCGCCATCCAAAAGACTAAGAACAAAAATGATGGCGAGGATATGGAGAAAGGGGAACCTTGCTACACTGCTGGTGGGAATAGTCTAACCATTGTAGAAAGCAGTATGGAGGTTCCTCAAAAAACTCAAAATAGAAATACCATTTGACCCAGGAATTCCACTCCTAGGAATTTACCCTAAGAATGCAGCAACCCAGTTTGAAAAAGACATATGCACCCCTATGTTTATCACAGAACTATTTACAATAGCCAAGAAATGGAAGCAACCTAAGTGCCCATCAGTAGATGAATGGATAAAGAAGAGGTGGTACATATGCACAATGGAATATTATTCAGTCATAAGAAGAAAACAAATCCTTCCATTTGCAACAACCTGGATGGAGCTGGAGGGTATTATGCTCAGTGAAATAAGCCAGGTGGAGAAAGACAAGTATGAAATGATTTCACTCATCTGTGGAGTAGAAGAACAAAGAAAAAACTGAAGGAACAAAACAGCAGCAGACTCACAGAACCCAAGAATGGACTAACAGTTACCAAAGGGAAAGGGACTGGGGAAGAGGGGTGGGAAGACACAGGGAAGGCTGTATAACACAGAGAAGACAAGTAGTGATTCTGTAACATCCTACTACGCTGATGGACAGTGACTGCAATGGGGTATGTGGCGGGGACTTGATAATAGGGGGAGTCTAGTAACCATAATGTTGCTCATGTAATTGTATATTAATAATAGCAAAAAGAAAACATCAAAAAAGATCATCCTTCATAACAAACTGGGATTTATTCCAGGGATGCAAGGATGGTACAATATTCATAAATCAACCAGTATCATAAACCACATCAACAAAAAGGATAAAAACCACATGATGATTTCAATACATGCTGAAAAAGCATTTGATAAAATTCAACAACCATTCATCGTAAAAACCTCTCAACAAAATGGGTATAGAGGGTAAGTACCTCAACATAATAAAGGCCATACATGACAAACCCTCAGCCAACATCATACTTAATAGCAACAAACTGAAAGCTTTTCTCTAAGATCAGAAACACAAGGATGTCCACTCTCACCATGTTTATTCAACATAGTACTGGAGGTTCTAGCCACTGCAATCAGACAAGATAAAGAGATAAAAGTCATCCAAATTGGTAAGGAAGAAATTAAACTGTCACTATTTGCAGGCAAGATATTCTGCATAGAAAACACTAAGGACTCCACCAAAAAACTATTAAAACAAATAACTGAATCTAGCAAAGTTGCAGGATACAAAATTAATACACAGATATATATCTGTCACATTCCTATATACTAACAAAGAACAAGCGGAAAGAGAAATCAAGAAATCAACTCCATATAAAATTGCATCAAAAAGAATAAAATACCTAGGAATAAACCTAACTAAGGAGGTGAAAGACCTATACCCTGAAAACTAGAAGGCATTCATGAAAGAAATTAAAGAAGATACCAATAAATGGAAATCTACCCATGCTCAAGGATAGGAATAATTAATATACTATCAAAATATCAAAAGCATTTTTCAATGAACTAGATTAGTTCTAAAATTCATATGAAACCACAAAGACCATGAAAAGACAAAGCAATTCTGAGAAAGAACAAAACTGGGGGTTACGATCCCTGACATGAAGCTCGACTACAAAGCTACAGTAATCATAATAGTATGGTACCGGCATAAGAACAGACCCATAGATCAATGGAACAGAATAGAGAGCTGAGATAAAAATCCACACATATATGGTCATTAGCACATGATAAAGGAGCCATGAATATACGATGAAGAAGGCAGCCTCTTCAATTACTGGTGCTGGGAAAACTGGACAGCTACATGTAAGAGACTGAAACTGGATTGTCTGACTCCATATACAAATGTAGACTCAAAATAGATTCGACCTGAATGTATGAAACCATAAAAATCTTAGAGTAAAACATAGGCAAAAATCTCTTGAACATAAAAATGAGCAATTTTTTCCTAGACACATTTCCTTGCTCAAGGGAAATGAATAAAAAATGAACAAGTGGGACTACATCAAACTAAAAAGCTTCTGTGCAGCAAAGGACACCATCAAGAGCACAAAGGCATCCTAGAGTATGGGAGAATATATTTGTTAACAACTCATCTGATAAGGGTTTAACCTACAAAATTTATAAGGAACTCATATGCCTCAACACCCAAAAAACAAATAACACAATTGAAAAGTGGGTGGAGCACCTGAACAGACATTTATCCAAAAGAAACAAAAATGGCCAAAAGGCACATGAAAAGAATGCTCCACATCGCTAATTATCAGGGAAACGCAAACCCAAATCACAATGAGGTATTACCTCATACCAGTTAGAATGGCCTCTATACAAAAGACAAGAAATAACAACTGTTGGTGAGGATGTGTAGAAAAGGGACCCTCCTGCATTGTAGGTGGGCTGTAAACTGGTGCAACAGCTGTGGAGAGCAGTATGGAGGTTCCTCAAAAAACTAAAAATAGAAAAACCCTATGACTCAGTAATTCCACTTCTAGGAATTTACCTGAAGAAAACAAAATCCCTGATTAGAAAAGATATGTGCACTCCTGTGTTTATTGTCACACTATTTGCAATAGCCAAGATATGGAAGCAACCAAAGTGTTCATCAAGAGATGAATGGATAAAGAAGATATGGTACATATACACAATTCAGTCATAAAAAGAAAAATAATCCTGCCATTTGCAACAACATGGATGGATCTAGAGGGCATTATGCTCAGTGAAATAAGTCAGGTGGAGAAAGACAAATACCATACAATTTCACTTATTTGTGGAATGTAAAAATAAAGCAAAACAGAATGAACCAAACAACAGTGAACTCATAGACACCGAGAAGTGACTACTGGTTACCTAGGGGCAGGGGATGGGATGGGTGGGTGGGTAGGGAGGGTTAGGGGGAAGAAGGGGCACAATAATTCATAATCACAATATAAGCTGGTTATGGAGATGGTAGTACAGCATGGAGAGTACAGTCAATGACTAAGTAACATCTTTCTACGCTGATAGATAGTAACCAGTGTTGTACATGTGAAACCAAAGTAAGATTGTGTATCAACAATACTTCAATTGAAAAATAAAAACGATTAACAACAAAAAAAGAAACTTGTAACTTGCTCAAGAATATGACAAAATTAGGTAAGACTGCATAAATCACCAAGATTGGTTTCTTTTGTATAAATATATCATTATGCATTTTCTTAGTTTGCCAAAATCGTATTCAGAAGCTCTCAGTACTGATTTACTATACTATATAGTATATTCCTGGAAGTTTAAAATATAGTTAACATTTTAAATATCGATTTCCACTTTTCTTATCTCTTCAACCTTCAAGACTACCCTCTTCTTTCTTCTTCCCTTCATACCTGGACATCTCAAAAGAGTAGTCAGCAGATATCCTGATTTTCATACACTCATAAATTCCTTTTGATTTACTTTGTTTCTCCATCCTTTTTCTATAGAAGTCCTTTCCTCAAGGTTGCCAGTTCCTTCTCATAACCACACAATAACCTTTTATCTGTTTTATCCTTTTCAGTTATTTTTTAATTTCTGACACTGTTGCTGACTACTTTTTCTACGGGTGCAGGGATACCACAAATTTTTAGGTATGATTATTTCTCAAATTCCTTGGTTCTTTTTCCTCCTGTCCTACAAATTCAAGTTCTCCAAGATTCTGGCCAAAACTTTGTTGTCTTCTCACCCTATGCTTTCTACTTCACTTATATTATGATGTTCCCCACATCAACTACCACTTTGTAGCAGATACATTATTTTCTGACGTCTAGTTTTACATTTTTTCAATTAAATGTAGATCTCTTCAGTTAAGTAATCTTACTGCCTTTACTTTGTTCCACTTTAGTAACAGGTTGATCTGGTATAGCTTTTACTGTGGTTTTTCCCTGCGCAAAGTCTTCATTAGCCTGGCATAAAGAACTTGCACATGGCACCCATCTAACTCCCCAAATATTCTCTAAGTACTACCCATTCATTAAATATATTCCCCTTTCTTTAAAAATAACAATGTTATGGCAAAACACTAAATACAGATACATATCCTTTCTTTTTGTTCCATACCCATCTCTTTTAGTGATTGATGGATATGAGTCAACAGAACAATACCTGTATAGAGATCAGAAAATAGGCCCTCAAAAAATATTAGCCAGATATCACACCAAGCACCACATGGATTACCTTATTTTAATATTGAAAAAAATTTTACATTGTTGTTACTAGTATTATCCACATTTTACACATGATACGAAAATTTGCGATGATCAACAAGCTTGTTCAATGTTACATGGCTGCTTAGTAGCAGAAAGTTTGTTTTAAACAAAAGGCTGGCTAACTGCAAAGTAACTATTGTAATTCTACTTTATCGTTAATGTATAATTATACAATATTTTTAACACAGAGAAAATAAACTACCACCGATGAAGTGAAATTAGACAATATGTGCCTTATTCAAATCTCTTTTTAAATTAAGTTATATATTCCTCTCTTCCCATTCCTTACCCTTCCTCCTCCAGACATTTATGGATATATACCTCAAGGAAGTTACAGAAGCACCTAGCGAAAAATACATGACAAAGTCAGAATAGTGGTTTGAGCTGAAAAGGGAGAGGGAAGGACCTGGGGATTTCAATGGTAATCTATTATGTTTTATTAAAAAAAAAACATTTGAAAAAATATTACATTTGTTAAACCTAGGTGGTGGGTTTATAGGTATTTGTATAATACTTCTACACTTCTGTGGTTTTGCAGCTAGGTGTTTAAAGAAGTACCAACATATAATGTGGATTCAAGGCTTAATCTAGAAACTGGTATTTTTAAATGGTTACATAATTTTGATTCTAGTAGCTTAAAAAAAGTATTATGTAATAGGTGGATGGTTATTACATGTAACTATTGAAAGGATTTGTGTTCATAAAACAGATAGTTAACATACACAGTCCAATATATAAACACATGGTTTAACACACTCATACATAATCTTTTTGGGGATTTACAATTCCATGTAATAACTTTTAATGAAAAAAGGTGTTTGAATACATGTAATGTTTTATTAATGAATTAAGATCATGAAAGTGGCAAGTTTCATTTAAAATAATCATTAAAAAGCTCATTTTTAAAATTTATTAAGCCTAGATTTCTTTGTGACTATCTTTTTATTAAAGTATCATTGATATACAATCTTATAAAGGTTTCACATGAGTAACATTGTGCTTATTACATTGACCCATATTATCAACTCCCCCCACACCACCCAAGAGTAGTTACTGTGCATCACCACAGCAAGATGCTAACGTGACTACTTGTCTTCTTTGTGTTGTACTGCCTTCCCCGTGACAGCCCTACATTATGCATGCCCCTTAATCTCCTTCTCCCTCCCTCTCCAACAACCTTCCCAATTCCTTTCCCTTTGGTAACCACTAGTCCCTTCTTGTAGTCTGAGTCTGCTGTTGTTTTGTTCCTTCAGTTTTACTTTGTTGTTTTACTCCACAAATGAGTGAAATCATTTGGTACTTGTCTTTCTCCACCTGGCTTTCTTAACTGAGCATAATACCCTCCAGCTCCATCCATGTTGTTGCAAACGGTAGGATTTGTTTTCTTCTTCTGGATGAATAATATTCCACTGTGTATATGTACCACCTCTTCTTTCTTTATTTATCTACTGATGGACACTTAGGTTGCTTCCACTTCTTGGCTATTGTAAATAGTGGTGCTATAAACACAGGGGTGCATATGTCTTTTTGATTCTGGGACCTTGTTTTCTTTGAGCAAATTCCTAGGAGTGGAATTCCGAGATACAATGGTATTTATATTTTTACTTTTTTGAGGAACCTCCATATTGCTTTCCACCATGTTTGAACTAATTTACATTCCCATCAACAGTGTAAAGGGCTTCCCCTTTCTCCACATCATCGCAAGCATTTATTGTTTCTTTCCTCTTGGCTGCTGGCCATCCTAACTGGTGTGAGGTGATCTCGTTGTGGTTTTAGTTTGCATTTCCTTGATTTTTAGCCATTTGGGGCGTCTTTTCATGTGCCTGTTGGCAATCTGAATTCCTTCTTTGGAAAAGTGTCTGTACAGATCCTCGGACCATTTTTTAATCGGATTATTTCATTTTTGGTGTTGAGGCATGTGAGTTCTTTATATATTTTGGATGTTAACTCCTTATGGGATGTGTCATTTATGAATACATTTTCCCATACTATACTTTTTGATTCTGATGGTGTTCTTTGCTGTACAGAAACGTTTTAGTTTGATGTAGTCCACTGTGTTCATTTTTGCTTTGGTCTCCCTTTCTTGAGGAGATCCTTTCAGATAGAAGTTGCTCATGTTTATATTCAAAGATTTTTGCGTATGTTATCTTCTAAGAGTTTTATGGTTTCATGACTTACATTCAGGTCTTTGATCCATTTTCAGTTTACTTTTGTGTATGGGGTTAGACAATAATCCAGTTTCATTTTCTTACATGTAGCTGTCCAGTTTTGCCACACCAGTTGTTGAAAAGGATGTCATTTGCCCATTGTATATCTATGGCTCTCTATTCTGTTCCACTGATCTATGGGTCTGTTGTTGTGCCAATACCAAATTGTCTTGATTACTGTGGCTTTGTAGAAGAGACTGAAGTCACGAGCATAATCCCCCCAGTTTTATTCTCCCTTTTCAGGATTGCATTGGCTATTCTGGGTCTTTTGTGGCTCCATATGAATTTTAGAACTATTTGTTCTAGTAAGTTGAAGAATGCTGTTTGTATTTCGAAAGGGATTGCATTGAATCTGTAGATTGCTTTAGGCAGGATGGTCATTTTGACAATATTAATTCTTCCTATCCATGAGTACGGATGTATTTCCATTTATTGGTGTCTTCTTTAATTTCTCTCATGAGTGCCTTGTAGTTTTCAGGGTATAGGTGTTTCACATCTTTGGTTAGGTGTATTCCTAGGTATTTTATTCTTTTTGATTCAATTGTGAATGGAATTGTTTTTCCTGATTTCTCTTTCATCCAGTTCATTGTTAGTATATAGGAATGCTATGGATTTCTGTGTATTAATTTTGTATCCTGCAACTTTGCTGAATTCAGTTATGAGTTCTAGTAGCCTTAGGGTGGATTCTTTAGTGTTTTTTTTTTATGTGCACTATGATGTCATCTGCAGTGACAATTTAACTTATTCCTTACTAATCTGGATGCCTTTTATTTGTAGTGTCTGATTACCGCGGCTAGGACCTCCAGTACTATGTTGAATAAAAGTGGTGAGAGCAGGCATCCTTGTCTTGTTCCGGATCTTAGAGGAAATTCTGTCAACTTCTCACTATGAAGTATGATGCTGGCTTTGGGTTTGTCTTATAGGGCTTTTATTATGTTGAGATACTTGCCCTCTACATCCATTTTGTTGAATTTTCTATCATGAAGGGGTGCTGAATTTTTTCAAATGCTTTTTCACCATCTGTTGAGATGATCATCTGATTTTTGTCCTTCATTTTATATATGTGGTGTATGATGATGGATTTTCTATACCATCCTTGCATTCCTGGCATAAACCCTACTTGATCATAACAGATGATCATTTTTTTATGTATTTTTAAAATTCAGTTTGGTAGTATTCTGTTTGAATAATTTTGCATCGTTGTTCATCAGGAATATTGCCATGTAATCTTTGTTTGTGTGTGTGGTATCTTTGCCTGTTTTTGCTATTAAAATGATGCTGGCCTCATAGAATGGGTTTGGAAGTATTCACACCTTTTCTACTTTTTGGAAAACCTTAAGGAGGATGGGTATTAGGTTTTTCTCCAAATGTCTGATAAAATTCAGTGGTGAAGCCATCTGGTCCTGGAGTGTTGTTTTTCAGTAGTTTTTTTTATTACTGATTCAATTTCATTGCTGGCAATTGGTCTGTTCAGAATTTGTTTCTTCCTGGGTTTTGGAAGGTTCTATTTGTCCAAAAAGTTATCCATTTCTTATAGATTATCGAATTTGTTATCATAATTTTTCATAGTAGTCTCTAAAATTCTATTTCTGTGGTGTCTGTAGTGATTTTTCGTTTCTCATTTCTAATTCTGTTTACGTGTGTACACTGTCTTTTCTATTGTTAAGTGTGGCAAGGTGATTATCTATTTTGTTTATTTCCTTGAAGAACCAGCTCCTGCTTTCATTGATTCTTTCTATTGTTTTATTCTTCTCAATTTTATTTTTGCTTTGATCTTTATTATATTCCTCCTTCTACTGACTTTGGGCCTCATTTGTTCTTCTTTTTCTAGATTCATTAATTGTAAGTTTAGACTGTTCGTTTGGGATTGTTCTTCTTTCCTGAGGTAGGCCTGTATGGCAATATACTTCCCTCTTAGCACGGCCTTAGTTGCGTCCCACATATTTTGTGGTGTTCAATAATTGTTGTCATTTGTCTCCATATATTGCTTGATCTCTGCTTTTATTTGGTCATTAACCCACTGATTATTTAGGAGAATGTTATTAAGTTTCCATGTGTTTGTGGGCTTTTTCATTTTCTTTGTGTAATTTAGTTCTCGTTTCACACCTTTGTGATCTGAGAAGCTGGTTGGGACAATGTCAATCTTCTTGAATTTACTGAGGTTCTTTTTGTGGCTTAGTACATTATCTACTCTTGAAAACGTTCCATGTGCACTTGAGAAGAATGTGTATCCTGTTGCTTTTGGATGGAGTGTTCTGTACATAACTGTGAGGTTCATCTTCTAATATGGTGTTTAGTGCCTCTGTCTCTTTATTTTCTGTCTGGTTTATATGTCCTTTTGAGTGGTGTGTTGAAGTCTCCTAAAATCAATGCATTGCATTCTATTTCTCCCGTTAATTCTGTTAGTATTTGTTTCACATATGCAGGTGATCCTGTGTTGAGTGCATAGATATTTATAATAGTTATACTTCTTGTGGGACTGACACTTTTATCATCATGTAATGTCCTTCTTTGTCTCTTGTGACTTTCTTTCTTTTGAAGTCTATTTTGTCTGATACAAGTACTGGTCCAAGGGAACCAGAACGCACCCAGTGCGACAGCAAACCCACACACAGGCAGCTCAGGGGATTATCCCAGAGACTGCCTCCCGGTGTGCGGGAAACCAGCTCAGGCCCCAGAGAAGGGCAAGGAAAACAACAAGCAGGAACGGACTTTGTTCTCCCAGCTGACACATATGGCACCTACCAGTGACCACTTCTATTGTCATGAAAAGACAGAGGAATATGGTCCAGACAAGGATCACAACCCCAGCGAGAAGGCCTAATGGGACAGATTTACATTATCTTCCTGAAAAAGATTTCAGAATAAAAGTCATAACCATGCTGATGTATCTACAGAGAAATATGCAAGAGCTAAGGGAGGAAGTGAAGAAAGACAATGCAGAAATCACACAAGCAATCGACGGGCTTAAGAGCAGACTGGACGAGGTGCAACAGACTGTTCATGGAATAGAAATCAGAGAACAAGATCACAGAGAAGCAGAGACAGAGAGAGATAAAAGGATCTCTAGGAATGAAAGAATATTAAGAGAACTGTGTGACCAATCCAAACGGAACAATATTCGCATTATAGGAGTACCAGAAGAAGAAGAGAGAGAAAAAGGGATAGAATGTGTCTTTGAAGAAATAATTCCTGAAAACTTCCCCAAGCTGGGGAAGGAAATAGTTTCTCAGAGCACAGAAGCACACAGATGTCCCAACACAAGGGACCCAAGGAAGATAACACAAAGACACATAACAATTAAAATGGCAAAGATCAAAGACAAGGACAAAGTGTTAAACGCAGCTAGAGAGAGAAAAAAGATCACCTGCAAAGGAAAACCCATCAGGCTATCATCAGACTTCTCAATGGAAACCTTACAGGCCAGAAGAGAATGGCACGATGTATTTAATGTAATGACACAGAAGGGCCTTGAACCAAGAATACTGAATCCAGCACGATTATCATTTAAATTAGAGAGGGATTAAACAAGTCTCAGACAACGAAAGCTGATGAAATTTGCCTCCCACAAATCACCTCTGCAGGATATCTTAAAGGGACTTGTCTGGATGGAATCACTCCTAAGGTTAAAAAGATGTCACCAGAGAAAATAAAATCATAGCAAACAAAGAAGACCATCCAAACACTAACTAAAGGCAAAAATTAAAATCAACTATCCACAAAAACAGTCAAAGGAAATGTAAAAGAGTACAGAATAAAACACCTAGTATATAAAGAATGGAGGAGGAAGAATACGAAGGGAGAGAAATAAGGAATCATCAGACTGTGTTTATAATAGCTTACCAAGAGAGTTAAGTTAGACGGTTAGATAGTAAAGAAGCTACCCATGAACCTTTGGCAACCATGAATCTAAAGCCAGCATTGGCAATACGTACATATCTATGGATAATCACCCTAAATGTAAATGGATTGAATGCACCAATCAAAAGACTCGGAGTAACAGAATGGATAAAAAAGCAAGACCCATCTTTATGCTGCTTACAAGAGACTCACCTCAAACCCAAAGATATACACACTTAAAGATGAAGGGATGGAAAAAGATGTTTCATGAAAACAACAAGGAGAAAAAATCCGGTTTTGCAGTACTTGCATCAGACAAAATAGACTTCAAAATGAACAAAGTAGCAAGAGATAAAGAAGGACATTACATAATTATAAAGGGGTAGTCCAACAAGAGGATATAAACATTACAAATATATGTGCACCCAACATAGGAGCGCCGGCATATGTGAAACAAATACTAACAGAATTAAAGGAGGAAATAGAAAGCAATGCATTCAATTTCAGAGACTTCAACACACCACTCACTCTAAAGGACAGATTAAAGAGACAGATATAGAGGCACTGAACAACACACAAGAACAGACGGACCTAAAAGACATCGATAGAACTCTACACCCAAAAGCAGCAGGATACACATTCTTCTCAAGTGCACATGGAACATTTCCAGAATAGACCACATACTAGGCCACAAAAAGAACCTTAATAAATTCAAAAATATTGAAATTCTACCAAATAACTTCTCAGATCACAAAGGTATATAGCTAGAACTAAATTGTACAAAGAAAAGAAAAAGGCAAACAAATACAAGGAGACTTAACAGCATGTTCCTAAATAATCAATGGATAAATGACCAAATTAAAACAGAGATCAAACAACATATGGAGACAAAAGACAATCACCGCACAAAGCCCCAACTTCTGTGGAACAAAGCCAAGGCAGTTCTAAGAGGAAAGTATATTGCAATCCAGGCCTATTTAAAAGAGGAAGAACAATCCCAAATGAGTAGTCTAAAGACACATTTATTGAAATTGGAAAAAGAAGAACAAATGAGGCCCAAAGTCACCAGAAGGAGAGACATAATAAACATTAGAGAATAAATAAATAAAATTAAGAAGAATAAAACAATAGAAAAAAATCAATGAAACCAAGAGCTGGTTCTTTGAAAAATTAAACAAAATAGGTAAACCCCTAGCCCAGACTTATTAAGAGAAAAAGAGAGTCTACACACATAAACAGAATCAGAAATGAGAAAGGAAAAATCACAACAGACCCCACAGAAATACAAAGAATTATAAGAGAATACTATGAAAATCTCTATGCTAAAAAGCTGCAAAACCTAGAAGAAATGGACAACTTCTTAGAAAAATACAGCCTTCCAAGACTCACCAAGCAGGAAACAGAAAAACTAAACAGACCAATCACCAGCAACAAAATTGAATCGGTAATCAAAAAACTACCCAAGAACAAAAGCCCTGGACCTGATGGATTCACCTCTGAATTCTACCAGACATATAGAGAAGAAATAACACCCATTCTCCTTAAAGTTTTCCAAAGAATAGAAGAGGAGGGAATACTTCCAAACACATTCTATGAAGCCAGCATCACTCTATTACCAAAATAAGGCAAAGATGTCACCAAAAAAAGAAATTACAGACCAATATCACTGATGAACATAGATGCAAAAATACTCAACAAAATATTAGCAAACCGAATTCAAAAGTACATCAAGAGGATCATACACCATGATCAAGTGGGATTCATCCCAGGGATGCAAGGATGCTACAACATTCGAAAATCCATCAACATCATCCACCACATCAATAAAAAGAAGAACAAAACCCACATGATCATCTCCATAGATGCTGAAAAGCATTTGACAAAATTCAGCATTCATTCATCATTAAAACCCTCAACAAAATGGGTATAGACGGCAAGTACCTCAACATCATAAAGGCCATATATGACAAACTCACAGTTAATATCATACTTAACAGCAAGAAGCTGAAAGCTTTTCCTCTAAGATTGGGAACAAGACAGGGATGCCTACTCTCTCCACTGTTATTCAACATAGTACTGGAGGTCCTAGCCACGGCAATCACACAAAACAAAGACATACAAGGCATCCAGATTGGTAAAGAAGAAGTCAAATTGTCACTATTTGCAGATGACATGATACTGTACATAAAAAACCCTAAAGACTCCACTCCAAAACTACTAGAACTAATATCTGAATTTAGCAAAGCTGCAGGACACAAAATTAAAACATAGAAATCTGTTGCTTTCCTATACACTAACAATGAACTAACAGAAAGAGAATTCAGATAAACAATTCCATTCACAATTGCATCAAAAAGAATAAAATACCTAGGAATAAACCTAACGAAGGAAGTGAAAGACTTGTACTCTGAAAAGTACAAAACACTCCGAAGTGAAATTACGGAGGACACTGACAAATGGAAATGCATCCCATGCTCTTGGCTAGGAAGAATAAATATTGTCAAAATGACTATACTACCTAAAGTAATCTACAGATTCAACGCAATCCCTATCAAAATGCCAACAACTTTCTTCAATGAACTCGAACAAATAATTCTAAAATTCATATGGAACCACAAAAGACCCCGAATAGCCAAAGCAATCCTGAGAAGGAGGAAATAAACAGGGGGAATTATGCTCCCTGACTTCAAGCTCTACTACAAAGCCACAGTAATCAAGACAATTTGGTATTGGCACAAAAACAGACCCACAGACCAGTGGAACAGAATAGAAAATACAAACATCAACCCAAACATATACAGTCAATTAATATTTGATAAAGGAGCTTTGGATACACAATGGGGAGATGACAGCCTCTTCAGCAGCTGGTGTTGGAAAAACTGGACAGCTATATGTAAGAGAATGAAACTGGACTACTGTCAAGCCCCATACACAAAGGAAAACTCAAGGTGGATCAAAGACCTGAATGTAGGTTATGCAACCATAAAACTCTTAGGAAAAAACATAGGCAAAAATATCTTGGACATAAACATGAGCGACTTCTTCATGAACATGTCTCCCCGGGCAAGGGAAACAAAAGCAAAAATGAACAAGTGGGACTATATCAAGCTGAAAAGCTTCTGTACAGCAAAGGACACCATCAGTAGAACAAAAAGACCTCCTACAGCATGGGAAAATATATTCATAAATGACGTTATCCGATAAGGGGTTGACATCCAAAATATATAAAGAACTCACGCACCTTAACAAACAAAAAGCAAATAATCCAATTAAGAAATGGGCAGAGGACATAAATAGACACTTCTCTAAAGAAGAAATTCAGATGGCCAACAGGCACATGAGAAGATGCTCACATCACTAATCATCAGAGAAATGGAGATTAAAACCACAACAGATATCACCTGACACCAGTGAGGATGGCCCACATCCAAAACACAAACAACAATAAATGTTGGCGAGGATGTGGAGAAAAGGGAACCCTCCTACACTGCTGGTGCGAATGCAAATTAGTTCAACCATTGTTGAAAGCAGTATGGAAGTTCCTCAAATAACTCAAAATAGAAATACCATATGACCCAGGAATCCCACTCCTAGGAATTTACTCTAAGAATGCAGCAGCCCAGTTTCAAAAAGATATATGCATGCCTATGTTTATCGCAGCACTACTACAATAGCCAAGAAATGGAAGCAACCTAAGTGTCCATCAGTAGATGAATGGATTAAGAAGATGTGGTACATCTACACAATGGAATATTATTCCACCATAAGAAGAAAACAAATCCTATCATTTGCAACAACATGGATGGAGCTAGAGGGTATTATGCTCAGTGAAATAAGCCAAGCCGAAAAAGACAAGTATCAAATGATTTCACTCATATGTGGAGTATAAGAACAAAGAAAAAACTGAAGGAACAAAACAGCAGCAGACTCCCAGAACCAAAAAACGGACTAATAGTTACCAAAGGGAAAGGGACTGGGGAAGATGGGTGGGAAGGGAGGGATAAGAGGGTAAAAGGGGCATTATGATTAGCAGACGTTAAGGTATGGGGGGCACGGGGAGGGCAGTACAACTCAGAGCAGACAAGCAGTGATTCTGTAGCATCTCACTACGCTGATGGACAGTGAATGTAATGGGGTTTGTGGGGGCGACCTGATGAAGGGGGTAGTTTAATCCCCATAATATTGCACATGTAATTGTAGATTATCGATACCAAAAAAATATATCTATATATCTATATATGTATATTAGTACAGCTAAACCTAAAAGAGCAACAGGAAAGAAGGTTGTACCAGACTGCATACACCTGGAGAACAGAGCAGGCCTCGAAAGAAGGGTAATGTACCAAAGCCCTGATCTGGAGGGACCCAAGCCCTTCCCCAACCCCAGCTCATCCGCAGGAGGAAGAGAAACGGAGTGGAGAGGGGGTGGAAGCCTTGCAGTGTTGAACACCCAGCTGTGGAGATCTGCTTTTTGGAGTACAAACCCACAGTGCACGGGGCTCTGTAGATTAGTAGGGTTGAAATGCTAAGATAGGTGGAATATCTGGAGACACTGAGATTCCAATTGTTTGTGGATGACAGGGATCCACATCTGGCCGCTCTAGGACGAAGGAAAGGTGGGCGGTTTGAGAGGTCTCCTGGAAGCAAGAGGGCTGCTAAAGGGGCAGAGTTTCCACGGAGCTTGCTGGCGCGGGAGAAGGGATAGGTGGACAAGATTGTCTGGGCATACTCTGTCCAGTATGTTGGCAAGATTCAGGAGCATCAGGAGTTCCACCCCCATGTGGTATTGGCACAAGAATAGACCTATAGACCAGTGGAACAGAATAGAGTTCAGATATTAACCCAAGCAAATATGGTAAATTAATATATGATAAAGAAGCCATGGATATACAATGGGGAAATGACAGCCTCTTCAACAGCTGGTGTTGGCAAAACTGGACAGCCACATGCAACAGAATGAAACTGGATTACTGTGTAACTCCATACACAAAAGTAAACTCAAAATGGATCAAAGACCTGAATCTAAGTCATGAAACCATAAAACTCATAGAAGAAAATACAGGAAAAACTCTCTTGAGTATAAACACGAGCAACTTCTTAATGAACATATATCTCCATGGGCAAGGGAAATAAAAGCAAAAATGAACAAGCGGGACTATATAAAACTGCAAAGCTGCTGTACACGAGAGGTCACCATCAGTGGAACAAAAAGGCATCCTACAGTATGGGAGAATATATTCATAAATGACATATCCGATAAGGGGTTGACATACAAAATATACAAAGAGCTCATGCGCCTCAACAAACAAAAAGCTAATGTATAAAGAATGGAAGAGGAAGAAAAAGGAAGGGGGAAAAAAATAGAACTCTTCGGTTAGGTTGTGTTTGTAATAGCATACTAAATGAGTTAAATTAGACAATTAGATAGCAAGGGAATTACCCGTGATCTTTGGTAACCACGAATCTAAAGCCTGCAATGACAATAAGTACATGCCTTTAATAATCACCCTAAATGTAAATGGTCTGAATGCACCAATCAAAGACATAGAGTCACTGAATGGACGAAAAAAACAAGACCCATCCTTATGCTGCCTAAAAGAGACTCACTTCAAACCCAAAGACATGCAGACTGAAAGTGAAGGGATGGAAAAAGATATTTCATGCAAGTAATGGGGAGAAAAAAAGCACGAGTTGCAGTACCTGTATCAGACAAAATAGACTTCAAAACAAAGTAAGAAGAGACAAAGAAGGGCATTACATAATTATAAAGTGGTAAGTCCAAGAAGAGGATATAACTATTATAAATATATATGCATCCAACACAGGATCACCTACATATGTGAAACAAATACTAACATAATTAAAGGGGGAAATAGAATGCCATGCCTTCATCTTAGGACACTTCAACACACCACTCACTCCAAAGACACATCAACCAGACAGAAAATAGGTAAGGAAACAGATGCATTGAAGAACATATTAGAACAGACGAACCTAATGGACATCTATACAGAGCACTCCATCCAAAAGCAACAAAATACACATTCTTTTCAAGTGCACATGGAACATTTTAAAGAACAGATCATATACTAGGCCACAAAAAGAACCACAGTAAATTCAGAAAGACTGAAATTGTACCAACCAGTTTCTCAGATCACAAAGTTATGAAATTAGAAATAAATTACACAAAGAGAACGAAAAGCCCACCAACACTTGAAGGTTTAATAACATGCTCCTAAATAATCAATGGATCAATGAGCAAATTAAAACAGAGACGAAGTAATATATTGAGACAAAGGACAACAATAATTCAACACCGCAAAATCTGTTGGACGCAGCAAAGGCCATGCAAAGAGGGAAGTATATTGCAATACAGGCCTACCTCAGGAAAGAAGAACAATCCCATATGTACAGTCTCAACTCACATTTAACGAAACTAAAAAAAGAAGAACAAATGAGGCCCAAGGTCAGTAGGAAGCACATAATAAAAATTAGAGCAGAAATAAATAAATCGAGGAGGATAAAAGAGTTGAAAGAATCAATGAAAGCAGAAACTGGTTCTTCAAGAAAATAAACAAAATAGATAAACCCATAGCCAGACTTATCAAGAAAAAAAGAGCATCTACACACATAAACAGAATCAGAAATGAGAAAGGAAAAATCACTACAGACACCATAGAAATACAAAGAATTATGAGAGAATACCATGACAAATTATATGCTAACAAACTGGATAACCTACAAGAAACGGACAACTTTCTAGAAAAGTACAACCTTCCAAAGCTGACCCAGGAAGAAATAGAAAATCTAAATAGACCGATTACCAGCAAGAAAATAGAACTGATAATCAAAAAACTACCTAAGAACAAAAGTCTAGGACCAGATGGTTTCACTGCTGTATTTTATCAAACATTCAGTGAAGACCTAATACCCATACTCCTTAAAGTTTTACAAAAAGTAGAAGAGGAGGGAATACTCCCAAACTCATTCCATGAGGCCAACATTATTCTAATACCAAAACCAGGCAAGGACACCACAAAAAAAGAAAATTAGAGACCAATATCCCTGATGAACATAGATGCAAAAATACTCACCAAAATATTAGCAAACTGAATTCAAAAATACATAAAAAAGATCATCCACCATAATCAAGTGGGATTCATCCCATGGATGCAAGGATGGTACAACATTAGAAGATCCATGAACATCATTCACATCAACAAAAAGAAGGACAAAAACCACATGATCATCTCCATAGATGCTGAAAAAGCATAACAAAATTCAACACCCATTCATGAAAAAAAACTCTCAACAAAATGTGTACAGAGGGCAAGTACCTCAACATAATAAAGGCCATATATGGCAAACCCACAGCCAACATTATACTTAACAGCAAGAAGCTGAAAGCTTTTCCTTTAAGATGGGGAATAAGACAAGGTGCCACCTCTCCCCACTTTTATATATATATATATATTTTTTAATTTTCTATTAATATATTATTAAGTTTCACATGAGAAAGCAATGTGGTTACTACATTTACCCATATTATCAAGTCCCCACCCACACCGTATTGCAGTCACTGTCCATCACTGTAGTAAGATGTCACAGATTCACTATTTGCATTGTCTCTGCTACACTGTTTTCCCCGTGACCTCTAATACCATGTCTACTAAACATAATACCCCTCAATTCCCATCTCCCTCCCTCCTGACCCGCCCTCCCAAACACCTTCCCTTTGGTAACTACTAGTCCCTTCTTGGAGTCTGTGTGTCTGCTGCTGTTTCATTCCTCCAGTTTTGCTTCCTTTTTATACTCCACAAATGAGCGAAATCATTTGCTATTTGTCTTTCTGTGCCTGGCTTATTTCACTGAGCATAATACCCTCAAGTTTCATCCATGTTGTTGTAAATGGTAGGATTTGTTACTTTCTCATCGCTGAATAGTATTCCATTGTGTATATGTACCACATCTTTATATATTCATCTACTGATTGACACTTAGGTTGCTTCCATTTCTTGGCTATTCTAAATAGTGGTGCGAAAACACAAGGGTAAATATGTCTTTTTGATTCTGGGATCTTTTTTTCTTTGAGACAATTCCTAGGAGTGGATTTCCTGGATACAATGGTATTTCTATTTTTAGTTTTTTGAGGAACGTCCATATTGCTTTCCATAATGGTTGAACTAGCTTACATTCCCACCAGCAGTGTAAGAGGGTTCCCCTTTCTCTGCAACCTCGCCAGCATTTGTTTTTCTTAGTCTTTCCAATGCTGGCCTTCTTTACTGGTGTGAGGTGATATCCCATTGTGCTTTTAATTTGCATTTCCCTGATAATTAGTGATGTGGAGCATCTTTTCATGTGTCTAGTGGCCATCTGAATTTCTTCTTTGGAGAACTGTCTCTTCATGTCCTCTGCCCAATTTTTATTCAGGTCATTTGCTTTATCGGTGTTGAGGCGTGGGAGTTCTTTATTCATTTTGGATATTAACCCCTTATTGGATATGTCATTTAGAAATATATTCTCCCACACTGTAGGATGCCTTTTTGCTCTATTGATGGTGTCCTTTGTTGTACAGAAGCTTTTTAGTTTGATGTAGTCCCATGAGTTCATTTTTGCTTTTGTTTCCCTTGAGCGAGGAGATGTTTTCAGAGAGAAGTTGTTCATGTTTATATTCAGGAGATTTTTGTGTATGTCATCTTCTAAAGGTTTTATGGTTTCATGACTTACATTCAGGTCTTTGATCCATTTTGAGTTTACTTTTGTGTATGGGGTTAACCAATAATCCAGTTTCATTCTCTTGCATGTAGGTGTCCAGTTTTGCCAACATCAGTTGTTGAAGAGTCTGTCATTTCCCCACTGCATTTACATGGCTCCTTTCTCATATATTAATTGACCATATATGCTTGGGTTTATATCTGGGCTCTGTAGTCTATTCCATTGGTCTATGTGTCTGTTCTTGTGCCAGTACCAAATTGTGTTGATTACTGTGGATTTGTAGTAATCCCTCCAGATTTATTCTTCCTTCTCAGGATTGCTTTGGCTATTCAGGGTCTGTTGTGCTTCCACATGAATTTTAGAACTATTTGCTCTACTTCATTGAAGAATGCTGTTGTTATTTTGATAGAAACTGCATTGAATCTGTAGATTGCTTTAGGCAGGATGGCCATTTTGACAATATTAATTCTTCCTAGCCATGACCTCTCCCCACTTTTATTCAGCATAATTCTGGAGGTTGTAGCCAAGGCAATCATACAACACAAAGAAATAAAAGGCATCAAGATTGGCAAGGAAGAAGTTAAACTGTCCCTGTTTGCAGATGACATGGTATTGTACATAAAAAACCCTAAAGAATCCACTCCAAAACTACTACATCTAATATGTGAATTCAGCAGTTGCGGGATACAAAATTAATATATAGAAATCTGTGGCATTCCTATATACTAACGATGAAGTAGCAGAAATAGAAATCAGGAAAACAATTCATTCACAATTACATGAAAAAAATAAAATACCTAGGAATAAATCTAACAAAGGAAGTGAAAGACTTATACTCTGAAAACTACAAGACACTCATGAGAGAATTTAAAGAAGATATCAATTAATGGAAACACATCCCAAGCTAATGGATAAGATGAATTCATATTGTCAAAATGAACAACTTTTCCCTGAACACATCCCCTCAGGCAAGGTAAACAAAATAAAAAATGAACAAATGGGACTATATCTTACTAAAAAGCTTCTGTACAGCAAAGGACACCATCAGCAGAAGAAAAAGGCATCCTGCAGTATGGGAGAATATATTTGTAAATGACATATCCGACAAGGGGTTAACATCCACAGTAATATAAAGAACTCACACGCCTCAACACCCAAAAAGCAAATAACCCTATTAAAAAATGGGCATAGGATATCAACAGACACTTCTTCAAAGAAGAAATTCAGATGGCCAACAGGCACATGAAGAGATACTCCATATTATTAATTATTAGGGAAATGTAAATTAAAACCACAATGAGATATCACCTCACAGCAGTTAGGATGGTCAACACAGAAAAGGGTAGGAACAACAAATGCTGGCAAAGATGCAAAGAAAGGGGAACCCTCCCACACTGCTGGTGGGAATGTAAACTAGTTCAACCATTGTGGAAAGCAGTATGGAGGTTTCGCAAAAAACTAAAAATAAAAATACCATTTGACCCAGGAATTCCACCCTAGGAATTTACCCTTAGAATGCAGGATCCCAGTTTCAAAAAGACATATGCACCCCTATGTTTATCACAGCACTATTTACAATAGCCAAGAAATGGAAGCAACCTTAGTGTCCATCAGTAGATGAATGGATAAAGAAGTTTTGGTACATATACACAATGGAATATTATTCAGCCATAAGAAGAAAACAAATCCTACCATTTGCAACAACATGGATGGAACTAGAGGGTATTATGCTCAGTGAAATAAGCCAGGTGGAGAAAGACAAGTACCAAATGATTTCATTCATCTGTGAATAAGAACAAAGCAAAAACTGAAGGAACAAAATGGCAGTGGGGTTGGTGGGCCACAGGCAAGGCACTATAGAACAGAGAACACAAGTAGTGACTCTATAGCATCTTACTATGCTGATGGACAGTGACTGTAATGGGGTATGTGGCGGGGACTTGAAAATGGGGGGGAATCTAGAAACCACAATGTTGCTCATGTAATTGTATATTAATGATATCAAAATTAAAATAAAAAGAAACTATACAGTCACCCAGACTCAAAATGGTTCGTAAGTTGACAATATTTGAATTGATAGATACAGAGCTCGATGTATAAATAATGATAATGATTTTCTTAGAGACAAAATCATTCTCCTGGTCAGAGACAAGTTACCCACATACCTCACTAATGTATCAGCTCTCACCAACTTCACAGATTTGTTTCACTGCTCATCAAGAAAACACCTTCCTTTAATTCAGGCAAGGAGCATCTCTTCCTTGGGCTGCACAATTTAGAGGGTCTGAATTCTCTGACATGCCCTTTCTCAGAGCCCAAAGAATGTATTAACCTTCCTCTCTTCTAGAACATGCTCCATCTACTCAGAAACTCTAAAACAGTTTTATACCCACTTGCAGAGCCGGCCTGGGTCCATTCCCTAAGTTTGTTCTCCCAAGGAACTCCTTGTAAGGCAAGGAATACATTTATTGCCAGTATGTACATGCTTAGGCCAAAAAAGGAGAGAGGGAGGTGGAGGCTATGAAGTCCACATGTGCTCATGAGGCCCCTCAAGGTGCAGGATGGAACCAGGGGTGGAAAAAGAATTTGCATGGCCCACTTCTGCCATACTCTGGATGTGGAACTAGAAAGAGTACAAGAGTTCAAAATTCAAACCAGAGCTTCCATTTGTCAAGGAAGAAGGACACAACATATTTAACAGTTTCCTGGTCTTATTTACAACTTTTACATATTCTGACATATAATATGAGAGCTTCAATTTGTACTCATTCCATGTAACCCACAAATATTTGGGGCAAGCCTGCATAAAAATTGAGTTAAGAAACAGTTCAATAAGAAAAAGAACAACAAAAAGGAAATGGGATCAGGAAATGTCTTTTAGACCATGCAACAAACAGCTATGTGGACTCAATATATGGGCCTCAGTTTGTACAACTGTAAAATCTTTAATGACTGATTAATTTTTAAAGTTCCATGTAGTTCTAAAAATTAAAAAATCCTTAAAACAAAGAATTATTAAACAAGCTGACTATACAATTTATAAAACACTTCCAAATTTGTTGTCACACTTACTAAATCATAGATAAGGAAACTGCAAAGAAGGTAACTTGTCTAAGACTTGGTAGAGAGAGAGCAAGGTCAGGACATCAATCCACTTCTCATAACTCCAAATTCAGTGTTTTGCCCACTTTATCAATGAAACTCACATCTGAAAACCACCTCCAAGAGATTTACTGTCCAACCATCACTGGAACTGAGAAACAAATGACTGATGCCAAGAACAAAGATAAAGACTATATAATTCCTCTCCTTCATAGACAGCTCATTTGTCTGACAACAAAAATTCATTCATTCAACTTTCTAGTCATTATGGCTCAATTCAGTAAGAGATAGCCACATGAATAACATTAAGAAAGTGCTGAAAGCACATGACATAAAGGAACAGTCAACAGCATTTTTTGCAAAATAAAATATAGTAACACTTTGGAAATTAGATTATCTGATTAAAAAAATAGTACTGACCCCCACAGTACTACACTAAGATGTGTATGGATTTAACTTAAAATTATATAAAATTATTTTATAATCAACATTAGTAAATGTTAATTAAACAAGTAAAAACATTGGATTATGAACTACAAAATCATGACTGCTTTATCTTTTCTCAGTACCTACTTTTCTCAACTCTGTGTTCAAATTTTCTCAGATCTTGATTTCTATAACTTATAAGCTATGGTACCTCAAATCTGGTTTCTTTATTTATAAATTAGTATGCTGCCATTAACATTATAAGATTATCGTGAGGATAAAATGTGATGACATATAAAAAGTAACCAGAGGGAGATGGGTGGGAAGGGAGGGATAAGAGGGTAAAAGGGGCATTACGATTGGCAGACATAGGGTGGGGGGGTATGGGGGGGACTGTACAGCTCAGAGAAGACAAGTAGTGATTCTCATCTCACTACACTGATGGACAGTGACTGTAATAGGGTTGGTGGGGGGGACCTGATGAAGGGGGTAGTTTAATCATCACAATATTGCTCATGTAATTGTAGGTTAATGATACTAAAATAAAATAAATTGTAAAAAAAAAAAAAAAAAAAGTAACCAGAAAGATGCATGGTAACAATTAGTTAAAAGAGGCTTATTAACTAATTGTTGAATGAATGAAAATATTTTTTTTCCAAAAATTGTTGAATTCATTTAAATCACTTAATATGCATTATCGAGAAATCTGAAACTGTAAGTTTCAAACGGCCCAACTCTAAATTCATTGCACTCTGGACCACTAGTGAGTGATTCCTAGCATGAAAAGCAGAGAGAAGAGACTGAACAGAAAAATTAGGATAAGATACTCAAACAGGTTTGTAGTAACATGAGGTCAGAGTCATAAAACAGGCCTTTGTTAATTCATGCCTTGTTTAAAGGAGTATTTTCTAATTGGCCTTATGGTTTGTGTTATGCAGAGTTAATAATGGTCCCCAAAGAAATCAATTTTCTAATCTGTAAAATTTGTGAATATGTTAAGCTACATGGCAAAGGGGAATTCAGATTGCAAATGAATTTTAAGTATAACCTAATGCCTTAGGTTATAGTTTAATCAGCAGTGTGAGGACATACACTTTTATTTCCATTTGGTAAATAACTAGGAATTGCTGATTCTTTGATAGGTATATGCTTAACTTTTTAAGAACAAAAAGATTTTCCAAATATATACACTTTACATTTCCAGTAACAGTGTGTCAGAGTTCTACATCTTCCATATCCTTTACAACACATGGATGGTGAATCTTTTCAATATTAGCCATTCTAATGGATGGGTAGTGGTATCTTACTGTGATTTTAATTTGCATTTCCTTAATGATTCATGATGTTGAGTATCTTTTCATGAACCTATTGCCATCCACATATCTTTTCCAGTGAAGTTTCTGTTAAAATCTTTGCCCATTTAAAAATCTGGGTTGTTTGCCTTGTTATCATTGAGTTGTAATATTCTAGTTTGCCATTTATTTCCTTAATAGTGCACTTTGAAGAGCAAATGTTCTGAACTTTGAAAAAATCCAGTTAAAAATGATCAATATCAGGAAAGTACAGAAAGGCACAGAAAACCTGTATTAAAGGAGATTAAAGAAAAATAACAACTAAATGCAATGCTTGACCCTTGACTGGATCCTGGATTTTAAAAAAACTTTAAAGAATATTATTGGGATAATTTGAGAAATTTAAATTTGAATTGTACAATACTTAGTATTGACTGGTAGTATGTGTTAAATTTCTTGACTGTGATAAAAATATGGCATTCTTGTAGGAGAATGTATCTTTCCTAAGGAGAGCCATGCTAACATATTTAGAGATAAAGTGCCATGATATCCCGTTATTGATGATGCTAAGTTTTATTACTTAGTAAAAGTACCTTTTGTTAAAAATAAAATAGAGCGAGAAAGCAAATGCGGCAAAAAATTAAAATAGTGAGTCTACGTGAATGGTATATAAATATTCATTGTATTAATTTTTTAATTTTTCTGCAAGTTTAAACAATTTCCAAATAGTTTGGAGCCATCTTTTTTCTTGTAAAAAAAAACAAAAAGATTTGCAGGCCTAGCCTTAGAGGTCTCTATATTTAGCAGAGTACCTGATACAGCTGATGCTCAATGAACATTGTTTCTGCTGCTGTGAATGAAAGGCAGTTTGGTGCGGTACAAAACAGTGAATTTAGAACCAGGTTTCTCCTAAACAATTAGTAGCTATTTGATTTTAGATTTTCCCTCTTAAATCCTCAAATACCTGATCTGTAAATTCTCAGAAATAATACCAATATATACCCTAGGTGATTATTAAAAGACTCAAATAATATAAGTAAAATCATTTCTTAAATACACTATGCAAATGTCACTACTATTTCTATCTCTAATTACACTCAATGTTTACTATATTAATTAAAAAAAATTAGTCCTAAGTATCTTACTTTCATTTGAGGCATTTAGGGAAAAAAAAGAAAATTTATCTAGCAATATAATCTTGTAGTATAACATATCTCCCAGTAACTAGTCTTTTTTGAGAAGAAAATAGTGCTCCAAGTTGAGTCACAGGACAGTTTTTATAATAATTTTGCAATAGTTTATAATAAATTTAAGTAGATTAGAAGCTTAAAAGAAAAGGACCTTTCTTGGCTCTGCCTTTACAAAAGCAACTGGACCCAAACGGTTGTGTATTACAAGCAATTAACAAATTATAGTATGTATATGAAGAATCAATAATTACAGATTGCCAGAACATCATGAAACAGAACTAATTTAGGAACTTAGGGGAGCACTTTCTTTGAATAGGATGGGTCCAGGAAATTAATTTTTGTTTGTAAATCACTCATTCCAAATCACTTAGCTGGAGGGCTAAGGGAAGGTACTTGAAACTACTGTCAATTGAGATTGAATCAGAAATTAAAAAACAAATCTGAAATTATAATATATATTAATGGGGGAAAGTATAACTTCATTTTCAGTTTGAGTTCTTCAAAGGCAAAGGACAGTATCTTATTCATTTTTGCAACCTCAGTGCCCAGTATAATCTCTTATGCCTGGGAGACACCTAGTAAACACTTAACAAATAAAAGCAGTAAAAATGCAACATTTCCAAAACAGAGATGTTATATAAATTTAGTCATTCACAGATAGTATATATAATAAATACAATTAGGGTATATTTTTTTAACACTAAAGATAGAGTTAAAAACTTAATATACATTAAAGCTACATATATCAGAACAAAACTAAAGAAGTATTTTTCAATTTGGAGATAACCAAACTTGGTTATAATTGGATTTTACAACACACCATATTAAATGAAAGTGCCTGACCAGAGTGTAGTATCACTCTTATTTCTGATCACCCTAAAATCACTATGTTGTACACTTGAAACCAATATAATATTGTATATCAACAGTACTTAAATAAAAAAATAAAGTCCAGGAAAAGGAAAACAAACAAAAAACACTATAGAGTTTAAACTACAAAAGGAATCTGCTAATTAGTTTTATGACAGCAAGGAAGCAAGATCACTTTAGTACTTTTTATATGAGGATAGAGTTAAATCTTGTGCAGCTCTAAAATTCTTATTTCATGAAATGGTCAGTATAAACTAGTACTGTTTTCAAGTACAGAAATATAAATTCATTAGAAAAAAAAACCTTACTTAAAGATGTCCTCCTCTCATAATTTGTAAGGTATTGCTTGTACAACAAATTTCTAAGGTATTGTTTGCATAGTTGACCATAGCAAATTACAAGACTTAACTGAAAACCACAGTCCGAGCTTCCTAATAATACGTTATCTCTTCACATAAATATTTCCGTATTATGCTATCTTTTCCACACCATGTTGTATTAAAATATTTCCTTAATTTAAAATCTTTTCAGTCCAATACCCAAACAAAGAAACCTGATCACCGGTATTTAAGTATTTCAAAACAACTCTGTATTAATTTTATCATAATAGGAATCAAGTTGGAGAGCTTAGTAACCCCTAACACCTTATTTTCAATTACAGACATTAATAATGGTAAGTAAATGACTGAGTAATTCTAAGGTATTTGGGAGTGCACCTCATCAATAAAATTAAATACAACAAAGTTTTGTTAGACCTACTTTGAAGTTTGGCTTGAATCTCATGCTCTTCACATACTGCAACTAATCCACAAATTTCTCACCAACAGCTAGCTGCCTCTTCCCCACCCCAAGAATTCACTTCCTGTTCACCTCTCACCCTTAAGTATGCATGTTAGAGGGCAACAGCCTTAGAACTACTCCTAACTACTGGAGTTTAGGTTACTCTGATTCCTGGCAGGCAGCACAGAGCTCTACTCTTCTATAATATAGAACACAGTTTAATACTTAAGACCATATTTTTGAGCTAACATTCTACAAACTTCCCAGTTCAAATAAGTATTTTAATCTAGAAGATTCGACAAATGTCAAAACTAAAAACTAGTCCATTTTAACTGAAAAACACAAAAGGGACATTCCTCTACAAAATTGCTATTTTGTGTTTTGGTTTAGACAACTAAGAATTCTGAGATTTCTCATAAGCAGTGCCATGCCAAATGCATAATGATTTAAATAAGTTTTGAGAAATAGAGAGATAGCACATTATAAGAGTTTTAATTATTCAAAGGGGCAATCTCAGTATTACTTAGGTAGTTTTTTCTCTTCTTTTTTGTCTAGGGCATAAGTGGAGTGACAAGTCTTAATTGTTCAGGTATCTGTTGTTTTTTTGACTTAGGAAAAGTTACCATTGTAAAACAAAAACTAGCTATGAGTTTAGGATCCTCCTGATTCAATGGGTATGAGCAAAGTAGAGCAAATCCCTTGCTGTAGTTTTATATACGTTTTCCTCTTTTTAGTAATAATTTTACTTAAACACAAAATTAGCTGTGTTTCTGCTTAAGGTAATTTTCAAATACTTAACGTATTCTAACAGATTTTTACTTAGTGTAATTCGTGGAAGTGTAGCAATAGCATTACTAATTTGAACATATAAGACCTCCCTACAAAAATCTAAGATTTTATCCTTTCCTAACTGAACATTCTACTACCATCACCATCACCCTCTAGGAAAAAAAGAGCCATATAATTAAAGGTTTTGATGCTTAATAGAATACATTTCAACTATCTGGAAAATTTATTCATCTATAATAAATTCCCTGACATTGTTGAATAGCACAGACCTTGCCATATTTCTTTACTTTTTTTATTATTTGTAACTGCCTCCCAGGGGCTTAAATAGGCAATATGAATGATATGTCCTACAATGAAAACCCAAATTACAACCACAGAATCTCGAGAGTTGAAAAGAACCTACCAATTTAATCCTTTCCACCCATTATAGGAATTCCATCTGTGACACATCTGAGCCATTCCATTTACTTACTTTAAGTCAAAGAGCTTTATTCCAAACTTCTTTCTTATAAACTACACAAAATCTGCTTTTCTGTGACTTCCACTTAGTAGGACTAATTCTGACCTCTAAAGTCCTTCAAATATTCGCAGATAATGATCAGGTTTACCTTTTTAGGGCATTTGCTATCATCTTAAACACACAATCTTATAAAAGAATGTCCAGAACATTTTTGGAAGCAATAGCTATTTCAGTTCACTTTTTTTGTTTCGGGTTTTTTTTGTCCTATGGTAATGGATAAACTATTTGCCAAAAAAATCCAGAAAACATGAGATGCATGGTCTTTTCCACTTAAAGGTTCTAAAGCAAGTTTTTGCCTCATCAGTAAGGTAGATTTTTGAAGGTGGGGGGTGGAGAGGCCCTCAGTGTAAAGAGAAATCATTTAGTACAATATTTTATTGTTATATATTACAATGCATTAACACACTCTGAAGTAAAGTGAAAGTGGTCAAGACTGCATATAATGAAGTCAAATTCAATTTGAATCCACAATGGCCACTGGCTGTCTCCACACTGGCTGTGTGAGTTTGGGTGTATCACTTAACTTCTCTGTACCTCAGTTTCCTCCCATGGAAATTGAAGAAAATAACTGTATCCAAATAACAGGATCATTTTAAGGGATCAGTGTGTTAAGCATTTAGAACAGTGCTTGGTACAAAGTCAGTGCTCTGTGTGTTATTATAATTTTTGCTGTTACTATGCACCTACTTTAAATTGAATTATATGGTAATATATGCAAGAAAAATATAAAGATATTTTAATTACCTTGATTCAAATTTTTCCAGATCTCAATTAGAACCTTACTTTTATATGATACTTCAGCAACCTTACAATGGCAAACTATTCAGCCATTCAAATTCATTTTCAGAAAAATGTTTAATGATAATGAAAAATGTCTGTAATATATTAATCAGAAGGTTAAAAAAGCAAGTTGCCAAACAGCATAAACTATATGATCCAAATTTTGTTTCTTAAAAATGTAAAAATATATAAGTGGAGGATAGGGGAGAGACAGATAACAGATGTCACTGGAAACTTATACAACAAAACGTCAACAGTAGTATCTTTTGGTAGTGATATTATAGGTAACTTATTTTTCAACTGTTTGTTTTCTATAAGCTCCAATTTTTAAATACTAACCATGTACTAATTGTTTTTATGAGAAAAAATTCCAGTATTTAAAAATGTGCTTTAATTTTTAAAGCTTATAAGTAATGGAAGTTTCCCTACCTTCAGGAAAAAAATAAAACCAAAACTCAAGGTAGTAAGTAATAAATTTATCAGACCACAAAAGTCAACAAGGAATTTTGTGTAATTATGTACATCCTAAAATTCTATTTTCTGTTGCCTATTATTTCAGCTATCCCACATATTTTTCACTGCTAGAGAAGTTTTACATTAAATTTAATTTACATTGAGATCATGCAATGCTCCATGTTACTTCTACTTCACAAAGACAAAAATGAAAGGTTTTGTTACAAAATAGGAGAAAGTTTTGTCATAAAAGAGCAATAAAAAATGTATAGTACTCTCTCAAAACTCCTTTGCTCTAATTAGAGATGAAAATAAAATAGTATTTTCTCTATGATGTTTTGCAGGTGCTTACATTTAGAAATACTTGCTGTAGCTTCTCACCTTTTTTTCTTTTGTTTTTTAAGTGATAAAATTCTACAGTCAATTATGTATATAAGAAACGTCATCAGCACTGTTTTTAAAGATTGACACAGACTTCAATTTGCTTAATTTATATCCACAACCACCCCAACTCAGTTGGGGAATAAGAAAAAGCAAAGCTTAGAAATATTCTTTATACAGCCAACATTCTCACTGAAGCTTTCTAGAGTCCTAAATAGAGTGCCAACCAGGATTTTCACAGGAATAAAAGGATATCTTGTTTTGACTATAACAAAATGTATCTTATTTTTTAATAAACAAAATTATGTCACTTTATCATTTTTTAATCTTTTAGCTTCTATACATATTTAACAATAGTCTGAAAGGAAATTATTGCAATTAAGAGTTATAAAAACCTAAGAAAAAATTTCTTTCCATAGGAAAAAAATTTCTTTCCAATTGTATTCAACCTAGGAATACACCACAATAATGTAAGAATTCCTTAATATAGCATTTTGGCTATGTAGTAACAATAACAATCTGGAACATGCCAAAATTACACAGGCCAAAAACTTATAAGCTGTCAAAATTTGTTATAAATTACACATATGAAATCATTTGAATTTCATATAGAGTGACATAACTCAGTATCTATAAGCAATCCATAAGTCATAATCATAATAATAATCCCCTACCTTCTCTAACAATCCATCTCTACTCTTCACCCCCACAATCAGCAACTCCAGAGTATCACTCTTAACAGTAAGAAATAATAGGAAACTTGAGAACTTTCAAAGAAGTATTCCAGACTGCCATTTATCAGAACTTGAGCATGTGACAAAAAGAACAAGTTGGCAAAACAAAACAAACTCAGACAAAAAAGGGAGTAGATTTAAATAAAGCCTGATGAGTTTATCAGTATAGAATACAATGATTTATTAAAAGTTGCTTATGATGGATTGGAAAAAACAATTTTCTCTCAGATAGTACTATCCATTTGCTAATATTAAGAACTACTTATTTATAATTACCTTTCATTCATTTCAAATCTGTAAAAGGGAGTCTTTATTGCTTTTTAAGCCAACAGAACATGTTTAGTAAAAACATGAATTAAAAACAAAACAAAACTAAAATGATGACAAAGCCTTAGAAAAATAAAATTCAGAAAAGTAATGTTAACAAATTAAATTTCAGATTTCATAACTTCGATTATATACTGGACAAAATGATTAGTCAAACTAGTCAGAAATTCACCTATAAAGTAAATAAATGACCCTCAGTTCAAATCAGATGTTTTTCCCAGGGTCCTTCTAATTAAGATGCACGATCTTCTTCCAGTAGAGGGAGCAAAATCATAACATTCTATGCAGACCACAAGAAGGGGAGGGGAAGGTTTACAAGTGCCTTTAAAGTATCTTAAAAATCTATTTAGACATTTCAAAAAATGTACTGAAGATAATATTTGAAACAGAAAATCAACCCAAAGTAAAAGATAAAGATTTCATCTTTTTCAAACACTTCAAGACTTTGAAATGAAAAAAATGGTCCCTAAATATTTAATTTCAAGAACTATGTATATTTCATTTTGTCTACCAAATCTTACAGGTAACCAAAGTAATGAAGCATTTTATGAATCCTTAATTTAATAAATTTCAGAAAAATGTAAGATATTACATTAAATACAATTTTTATTATAAAAGTAGTATTTTACATGGTAAGAACAGAGAGCAAAGTATAATTAATTATACTACCCTAAATGTATTTTCATACTGCTATGAAAAAAAACCATAATTACAATAATGTTTATTAAGTGCTTACTATAACCTAGGCACAGTTCTAAGCATTTTTACATTATAACTCTTTTCTCATCTTTACCAAAGCCCTATTAGGTAGATACCTAATATACCCTATTAGGTATATAACAAAAGTTATAGCTAAAAGCCACACATCTAATATGCAATAGGAGCCAAGAGCTAAACCCAAGTAGTCTGATACCAAAGCTGAACTCTTAACCATTTTAATGTGATCATAATTTTAAATTATGCTTTTCCCATCATTAATATATTCTCAGTGTTAATCTTCAAGTCTTTTCAATGCCTATAACAGTCTGTCTTATATGGCTATGATAACAAATTATACTCTTTCCAGTTGTTCCTTATAGATATAATAATATAAATATTTTTGGATATATATTACTTTTGCTATTTTGGGATTACTATAATAAAGTATTTTTATACCCCAAAAAAGTTTTCCAATTCCAATGTATTTGTATCAATTAACAAAACTATGTAAGCTCCAATTTCACCATAAATTTGCTACCATTAGTAATAAAACTTTTTTCTAATAGGTAAACAGGAAACCACATTGCAAATTGAATTATTACTAAGGTTGCATATTATTCTGAATGTTGCATTTATGAATTCAATTTCATCTTTTGTGAATTTCAGCTCATATACTTTATCTAGTTGCTGAAAATCTTGAATATGCTTCATGTAAAATTAACTCAATGAGTAAAAGCCGACCCTAACAAAACACTGAAATAAAAGATACATACCTGTCTCTGTAAGTACAGGCGATTTCTGTCACGTAAATGTTGATGATTAGGAAGTGATGAATGCCAAGTCCGAGCCTGACCATGTAACTGAGTTTGAGCCATATCAGAAGGCCGCGTTACAAGATGCGAAGTAAACTGCCGATCAAGGTCATGATCTAAAACATGACTTGAATTATCTTGCCCAAATGTCGACTCATCAAATTGGGGCAGGAGATCTTCCTGAAGGAGTTCTTCTGGGTCAAGTCCTGTGAATGGCTCCGTTTGAGACTCTACCTGATGAAGTAAATTCTCTTCTAAAGATGAAAAGCCATTAGTTTCTACATGATCATTGAAATGGCGCATCTGACTTCCTGAGTCAACAGGATCTGGGAAGTTCATGTGCACAGGAGATAATTTTGAATTGCTATAATTACCCTGAGGATGTGATGAATGCAACATTTGGAAATTATTTGAGTTGAGTGACGTATTGGGATTTAGGATAGGCTGAGTGGATTCTTGCTTCATTCCCCTACGAGGTGAAAAGGAATTACTTCCAGGAAAATCAGGTAAAGTCTGATTTGTATGATTCGGTCCAAGAACTGCAGAGGGCTGGAGGAGACTGTTTGGTGATACATGATTACTGGAAAAGGAATAGTGTGAAGAAAACTGCTGTGAATTACTGACAGAACAAGAAGTCATATTTGGAGAAGTTCCATTAAAATTTCCTTCCTGATGACCGCCACACTTGAGGAAGTGTACTGAAGGATTTGGTGTTTGCGAAAACTGCTGCATCGAAAGAGACTGTTGTGAAGTAGATGCACTAGAAATTTGTGGTGGGTGGTTAACACTGACTCTGTGTGGACCAGAAACACTAACATCCATAAAATTTTTAGACTGGCGTAGAGAATTTTGCCCTGGGTTAAGATTATTTCGGTTTTGTTGTGAGTGAAGTGAAGTGCACTGTGTTTGTTGTTCACTGGCCTGAAATAAGGCAAAGTCATGATGGGCCACAAAGCTTTTATTGTGATGCATAGAGTGAGAATGTCCTTGTTGGTGAAAAGGAGACCTATTTTGATTTGAAATGCTAGAAGCTGTCTGATGCCCCCACATTGGACTACCATCTGCTACATCTGGAAACAAACCATTGGGTTGATTTTGGGGGTGTACTGGAGAACAATTAAACTGAGGGTGTGGAGATAACACGTGTTCAGCTGGGCTACCAAAAGACTGATTAACTGGATGAAATTTCATTGAATCAAACTGATTTAACTGCTCATAATCAGTCATCTTCTGATGTGTTGGAGTACCCTGAACATGGTTCAGTGAGTCTATGTGCAAAGGTTCAAATTCTGCACCCAAGTTCAATTCATCAACTAGTGAAACAGGTCCTGGTTGAACAAATGCATCATCTGACAAACCTTCTAAGGTTTCACCAAAAAGATTGGCATCATCAAAAAAGTCCATCATTGGATCTGTCATCTTGGAAAATTCAGGAACAATCTGGGCTGTTCACTCCAAATAGAGTATACTCAGCTTCTTTGTAATAGGTATTACTGGATCCCAAAGGTCATCAACTAATCCAAAACAGGTCAGTGTTCATTATTGCTCTAGATAATGACATGTCGTGAAGTGCGGAATCCTAGGGAAATAAGAAAAGCGATTAAAGCTTAATAATGAGTATTCATTAAAGTTCTACAAACAAAGCTTACATATAACTTAAAAACAAAATCTCAGTGTATTGTACTTTTTGGTAGGGTAACTCAATACAAATAGCTAATATTCTCCACAAGGAAAAAAAGTGCTGGTGCAGGGGACATGACTATATGGATTTAAAATGAGTGCAATTTCTTTCATTTTGAAGTTCCTATATTAGGATGACAGAATGTAAAGTAAAGCTGAGAATGGTATGCCAGACTCTCTCCCATACCATGAAGTGGCCATCACTCCCCAAAAGCTGTGGCACGTATAAAACATATGTATTACACTTCAAAGTTATATCTTGTTAAGATAGCTGACTTAAAGTCCTCTGATAAGTGTCAATGATCTTCTGGATTACTTCATATGGTATATGTGAAAATGCACCAAGAAGAAGAATATGAGGTCATGACAAGCTGGCCCAAAAAGAGACCAGTTAGCCATCTAGTCATCTGACAGAAAAGAGACATGTGGTATGTTGGGATGTCCCAACATATTGCTACCCTGGTCCTCTTGCTCATCTACCACACAAGATAAGCCCTCCCAACAGCCAACTGATTTAAACATCTGTGCAGTAAAAGCAAGCACCTTTGTACAGTTAGTTATACAGTCATTATTCTGTCCTGAAGCATATCTCCCTACTAAATCATTTGAAATACATATGTTGCTTATTTTATTTACAAAACTGTGTAAATGTGTACTGACAATGAAGCTGAGGCAGAAACAGTAGCTTGAGCTAAATAAGCAATAATTAAGGTAGCCTCAAGAAAATACTATTTATAAGCATATGTGTACACACACACACAAATTTATGTGTGGAAAGGATCTAATAGGTTACTTACTAATATGCAAAAATAGCTGGCCAATTTTTTTCCAGGCTTGTATTATTTTAACAAACATTTTAACAAATGTAATTTATGGTTATGTGCCCTCCCCCCAATTGTCTTGCATAGAAACCACAATAGGAGGTTTCTGCTTTTCTACATATTAGTTTATTCAAAAATTAACAAAAGCCTAAGAAGCTTTTCTAGAATGTCTATTTTGGGAGGTCCATTTTAGGAAAAATAAATTTCCTAAACAAAATATTTTCTATTTAAATGTAGAAATATTTCTGAAAAATTCTGAGACATAAAACCCACCAAATTGTATATTAATTTTTAACTACAAATTAACTTACTACTAATTACAATGGTAGCTAAGTGTTTTAACACATATATGACTTTAGAAAAAGTAAAATACAGAAACAAAGAAAAAATTATTTTCCCAGCTTTTATAACTGTGAGACCAAGCAGATAGAGGGCTATGTGTTCTGAACTGAACAAAACCATTAGTCAAAAAATAAGGTGGTTAAATCACTTCCCTAGAACAAATTCAACTTCAGACTTTAGAATAGGGAGCATCTAAGAATACCCTAAGCCATTAATCAGGAAAGCAGTTTCTTATGTTTTTATATGGATGTATGATTATTTATCAAGAGGAGCATAAAAATAAATCCCATGGAAGTTACTGAATCCAATATCATCAAATGTAAGGTACATCATTAGTCGATATAACATGAAGAAAAAAATGCTGCCAATTAAGCGACGACACACCACTTCAAATTTTTTATTTTAAATTAATGAAATAACTTTGTAAAGCATGTTTAGACTTAGACTTATTCCAAAGAATTTAATAATTTCTTCTGCCTTGAGGCACTCTGGTCCATAAAACACTTACTACTCTGCAAGAAAATGTCGAATTGACTTCATTTCTTCATCAAACATTTGCTTCATTAATATTAAATTTATGCTCTGTACACTGTTTCTGTGTTTCTCTGCATAATCAATAACTTTTTGGTTAAATGCTGAAACACAGTATATCTTTTTAAAGACATTTTAAATGACAATTAAACACGTGTAGTACTAATGTACATAGCCCAACTAAAGGCAATGTGAACAGCTCTAAGCCTGCATATGCACAGGCAATGACAATTGCTCCATAACAGACAACTGGCAAACAGTGACTGAGACATATCCCGATTTTAGAGATATTAAAAGTGAAAAAAATATGCATCCTAGAACCGATTAAAGCAATTTGTTGAATATTTAGAATGTATTACTGTCTTAACTCATTCTAGTAAATGTAACATTCAACTTTATAAAAATATGGTATCAATCTAATTTTAACTTATCATTTAATTAAGAAAATATTTATGGACTGTCCATTACATCCAAAGCAACTCTGTAGGAGGAACTACAAATGCCCCTGCCCTCAGAAAGTTCATAATCTAAATGGGGGAGGGAGAGGATAATAGCACAAAAAAAACTCACCATATATTGAATAACATACAGTAAATGTGGCCTAAGAGAGGCACAAGTTCATGTATAAGATAATTTATAAAGAGAAGAGAGCATACTTGGCAAGGTATTCAGGAAAAGCTTCTTGGAACAGCTAGCATTTGAGGGGGTCTTATAAAAGGACTGGATAGGAAGGCCAAGCAAAGAATTCAGGAATAAAGAAACGGAATCAAGGAGCTAAGTACATGTTTAGGGAACAGTATGTCCATTGCAGAGGGAATACAAAGGGAGAAGAGTAGAAAAGAAAGTATAAGTTGAAGCACTGCTGTAGGGGACCTTATCAAATACATTAAAATAATATATTTGGGGGCCATAATTCATTTAAGGTTAAGACAAGTATTTAGAATCAAATTAAGTTACTTGCCTATCTTCATTTCTACATTTATCTGATGCCAATGACATAATGATCATACAAAATGAATTCGAATATCAATAGGACAGAATCCCTGTCTTCAAATAATTCAAAATCCAGAGGGAAAGGAAGCACATAAACAAATGGTTATATAAGACAGAAATATATACAAAGCATTGTATTACGGTAGCATAGATTAGATAGCAATTAATTATGTCTAGAAGAGATCAGGAAAAGCATCAAGATGAGGTAACATTTGAATTGGGCCTTAAGAGTAAATATAAGATCACTGAACATGTTGTGTTCTGTAACAGGATTAATATACATAAACTGGTAAATTGACTTTTCTCAAAGTCTAATAGTTGCTTTCCTTCCAAGACGTTTCTATATTCTCCAAATAAGTCCTTCAATATTTTCTACTAAATGAATTAGTCTTTCCAGTAAGTTCTACACATTAATGTTTCATCCTGTTAGGCAGGAAAACAGATATTAGCGGGTTGGAAAGAGAAAAAGGACAGGGAATTCCACTAAAAAGACCCAGAGTTAATCAATTAAAGCTCAGAAAGCCAGCAGCAACTTGGCCTGGATTGACTATTCCCCAGATAAAGGAGGGTACCTCAGCATAGCCCATGTCTTTATTATGTTAATCATACAGGCCCAGTTTATTTTTTAACTTTACCTAAATGCTGTTTTTCTCCTTCCGGCCCTAATCAAGTAGTTTGTAACCTAGGCAACTAATTTAGCATGCAGGCCCGGCCGTAAACAACATAGTAAACAGAAGGAAGGATTCCACCTTAAAGATTGTATTTTAATACCCAAGAAGTTAAGAAGCAAGATTCTTAACTTACTCTTTAGCAAACAGACAATAACAGCCCACCTTGCGGGCTGGGCAAGCAGCCTTGTTTGATATGCTCCGGGACCTAGGAAGTTGCTTGTGTTAAGTTAATTGTAAGTATTCAAAGAGCACTTAACAAGTCTGCACCCCCAGCCCTTAGACACATTCCTAAAGAATCCTTAAAAGGGGGAACCCCCAATCTTTTAGGGCGCTCCTCTTGTTGAGGTTGCCTGCTGCACTTTTTCTCTCTTTTAGTAACTTTAAATAAAACTTTAACTCTGCTTCACTGCTGTGTCTCTGCCCTTCAATTCTTTGTTGCGGCACGGACAAGGATCGAGGAAAATTCACAACACTCCCCCAACAATTCCGTTTAGTACATTGATCCCTAGCAAACTATTCAGTCCTTTATGAGTTATCTCTTCAGCATTTCTATACAGTATTAAATCCATGCTACATTAATTTTTTACTTTGCTTGTGCTACTCAGCTGTTTCAAACATATACTTGAAGAAAATTAAGCTTAGGATTCACCTCTTACAAAAGGCCTCTCTTGACTCAACTGTTTAGTAATCTGCGCATACCACAAATAACACTGTGTTATAATAATATATTACCTTTCTCTACACTATACACCCTTAGGAAAAAATGGAACACCTTTGTCATCTTTGTATCCTTAGAATGTTGCCTACCATAGTAGGCATGCAATCAATTTTTGCTGAGGCAATGAATACACGGGAATTAAAAAGAACGTATTATTTAAATTAAAAACAAAGCAAAACAAAAACAAAAACAAAAACAAAAAAACCCTAGACCTGAGTTCTGGCCTCTACCACCCTCTTCTGCTTGTATGACCTTAAGATCATACTTTTTGTATTCATCTGTAAAAAATGAAACCAAAAAGCAAAAACAAACTATTAACTACCGTCCTGTCTCCTCTAAGGTGAATTATAAAATGCTAAGTAAAGATAAAAACATTGTCTCTACTGGGAAGTTGCAACCCGTATTAGGGTAGGAAACAGTTCTTTTACAATTCCCTTTCCCTTGCATTGTACCTAAAACTGGCAAGACAGAGGGATCACTAAAGAAATGCCCAAAAGTAAGGAAAGGCATGGCATCTCAGGTACTACTCAATAGTGTACTGGGGCCAGAGCATACCACTAGCGAAATAGAAAGCAATGTTGAAAGGCAAGTAGAGGTCAGATATCCGGGGCTTTTATTAGTAATGTTAAGAAATTTGGACTTTATCCTAGAGGCAATAGGGAGCTATTTCACTGACTACAATTTCTTCTCTGGCTTAACACTAGACTAACATTTTTACTGTGGTATAATTATTATCAGTAATGGCCACTAACATTTGAAGTTATTTTTAAACAGTAAATAGAATGACAGTGACCAAAACACACTTAAGTTGTGTTCAGAAACATTTTTTTAAATGTTTAAATAGTCATTTAAAAGAATATATTTGGATATCACTCATTTTAAATATCCTTACTTGGAAAAATTAAAAGCTGGCAAACTTAGGTTCACCATTTCTTAAAACAAAACAAAACAAAAAAAAGGTCTATGGACTTATTAGAATGACTCCTGTTACGTCTGAATAAACTCTACTTGAATAGCTATTAAAAAGTTCTTTAAACAACCGATTTTCCTCCTCCCTTCCTAAGTATCTACTATCAGATTGTTTAAAAATAAAGCTAATCATATAATGAACTAGCAGAAAGTGAAATTAAGAAAACAATCCCATTTACAAATGCATCAAAAAGAATAAAGTATCTAGGGATAAATTTAGCCAAGGAGATGAAAGGCTTATACTCTGAAAACTGTAAGACACTGATGAAAGAAAACAACAATGACACAAACAAAAGGAAAAATATATCATGCTCATGGATTGGAAGAACAAATACTGTTAAAATGTCCATACTACCCAAAGCAATCTACAGATGCAATCCCTATCAAAATAGCAATAGTATTTTTCATAGAACTGGAAAAAAAAATTCTCAAATTTGTATGGAACCACAAAACACTGAATAGCAAAGCAATCTTGAGAAAGAACAAAGCTGGAAGTATCACAACCCCATGTTTTAAATTATACTACAAAGCTATAGAAATCAAAACAGTATGGTACTGGCACAAAAATGGATACATAAATCAATGGAATAGAATAGAGAACCTAGGAACACACCCATACTTATACAGTCAATTAATCCATGAAAAAGGTGTCAAGAATATACAATGGGTAAGAGACAGTCTCTTCAATAAATGGTGTTGGGTAAACTGGACAGTTGCATATAAATGAATGAAACCGGACCATTTTGTTACACCATATACAAAAATAAACTCAAAATAGATTAGAGACCTAAACGTTAAGACCTAAAATAAAATTCCTAAAAGAAAACATAGGCAGTAACCTCTTGGACATTGATCTTAGCAAAATTTTTTGGATCTGTCTTCTCAGGCAAGGGCAACAAAAGCAAAAATAAACAATTGGGATTACATCAAACTAAAAAGTGTTTGCACAGTGAAGGAATCAATCAACAAAACCAAAAGGCAATGTACTGAATGGAAGGGAGATTACATTTGCAAACAGTTTTATCTGAAAGGGGTTAATATCCAAAATATATAAAGAACTCATATGACTCAACACCAAAACAAGAAGAATCCAATTCAAACATGGGCAGAGAACCTGAATAGACAGTTCTCCAAAGATATACAGGTGGCCAACAGGCACATGAAAAGATGTTCCACATCACTAATCATCAGGGAAACACAAATCAAAACTATAATGAAATATCAACTCACACAAGTCAGAATGGCTAGCATCAGAGACAAGAAATAATAAGTGTTAGTGAGGATATGGAAAAAAGGGAATGCTCATGCACTATTGGTGACAAATGTAAACTGGTGCAGCCACTATGGAAAACAGTATGGAGGCTCCCCAAAAAGTTAGAAATATCATATGATCCAGTAATTCCACTACTGGGTATTTACCCTAAGAAAGAAAACATATACACACCCTTATGTTTATTACAGCATTATTTCCACTAGCTAAGATATGAAAACAATCTAAGTGTCTATCAATAGATGAATGGATGAAGAAGATATGATAGACATACACAATGAAACATTATTACCCAGCCATAAAAAACAATGAGATCTTGCCATTCATAACATGGATGAACCTAAAGGATATTATGCTAGGTGAAATAAGCCAGGCAAAGAAAATCAAATATAGTATGATTTCACTTAACATGTGGAATCTAAAAAACAAAATACATGAACAAACAAAAAACCCAAACAGACTCATTAATGCAGAGAACTGGTGGTTGCCCAAAGGGATGGGGGATATGGGAGGATGGGCAAAATAGGTCAAGGGGATTAAAAGGTACAAACTTCCAGTTATAAATAAAGACCCAGGGATGAAAAATGCAGCATAAAGAACATAGTCAATAATATTGTAGTAACTCTGTATACTGAAAGCTGGTAATTACACTTATTGCGGTGACTATTTGGTAATGTATATAAATGCTGAATCACTATGTTATACACCTGAAACTAATATAATATTGTGTGTTAACTATACATCAATTAAAGAAATAAAAATAAACATAAGAAAAAACTAACTATGACAAACCTTCCAATTCTTAAAGACATATCAAAGCTATTGGCAAAATATTCTCAGCTATTGAAATGTGAAAAATTCCATCAAAATTGGCTAAAATAAAAGGTGTAATATTTAAAAGGATAAACCTTAAAATGGCTCCAAATTACTCATTTCCTTAGGGTTTCCAAGGGGCTTCTTTGTACATGATTGGTAGATAGCACAGGATTTGACAAGGTTTACTAACTTAACGCTAGTAAAATCATGTTACAGTACACTAATAATTAGCTGAATAACCACACCCAAATAGTACTAATCAATTTTCCAATAGTGTACTACAGAATTTCTATCTTCAGCCTATCTAGTTCAGTATTTATTATCAGACTTAAACAAAGGCATGGAAAGTTTGCTTAACAAGGTGGTTTCAAGTTGGAAGGCAGAATTAATTAACAATCGTTAACATAACCGAGATACAAAAGAATCTCAAGGATGAAGCGCTGGAGCAAATCTAGTAATTTGTAACTACAGGGTCTTGTTTTCACTGCAGATAACCAATTTCACAAGTACTTTCAGGCTGCAAATTCTACAGAGGCCAGGCAGGTGACATAAGTGAGTGAAACTGGCCAGGAGAGAACTATGGCTACAGAAGTGCTGCCATCAGTCAGCTTTGTTTAATTGTTGCTTCTAATTTTTATAAAGGAGCTGAAAATCCATTCAGACTTCTTTGGGAAATTTCCTGATTTTTAAGTATTGACAACAAATTCAAATTCTTTATATACAGTGCTCTTGTATAGAAAACTCACTATTATAAACTCTCCATATACAAACTTCTGAAATTAACATGGTCTCGATAAAATTTCCACTTTTTTTTTTTCAGAGGTAGACAAGGTATTTCTAAAGTTAATACAGAAAAGTAGACAAAAAGTAAAGCCAGAAAAAGATCTGAAACAGAAGGGCAACTGTTTTTATTTATACAAAAATGAAAAAACTTTGATAGAAAAAAATGGGCAAATTCGTCAAAATTAAAGATTTTTGTGCTTCAAAGGACACCATCAAGAAAATGAAAAGATAACCCTTGGGAGAAAGGGATAAATGGGGTGACAACAGGGGAAAACTTCTGCAAATCATCTATCTGATGAGGGACTTATATTGAGAAGGCATAAAAAATCCCTGCAATTTACTGGCAAACAAATAACCCAATTAAAAAATGGGAAAATGATATGTATAGACATTTCTCCAAAGAAGATATACAAATGGCCAATAAGCACGTGAAAAGTTACTCAACATCATTAGCCATCAGGGAAATGCAAATTAAAACCATGAGGTACTACTTCACACCTAGTAGGATGTGGGCAACCCCCCTAAAATCCAGAAAATATCAAGTGTTAGTGGGAATGCAGCCACTCTGGGAAACAGTCCAGCAGTTCCTCAAACAGTTAAAAAGAGTTATGCTATGATATAACATTTCTACTCCTAGGTATATACCCAAAGAAACTGATAGCTGGGACTTGATCAAATGCTTATACACCAATGTTCATTGCAACATTATTCACAATCACCAAAAAGAGGAAATAATCCAAATATCTAGCAACTGAAAATGGATAAATGAAATGAGGTATATCAATATGATGGAATACTATTTGGCAATGAAAGGAAATTAAGTACTGATACATGCTAAAATATGTATGAACTTTGAAAACATGCTACATGAAAGAAACCAGGCACAAAAAGCTACATATGATTCCAATTTATAATAAATGTCAACAATAAGCAAATCTATAGAGAGAAATTAGATTGGTGATTGCCTAGGGCTGACGGGGTGGGGAGGTGGAGGGACTTTGAGTGTTGGATACAGGTTACAGGACTTCTTCCTGGGGCAATAAGAATGTTCTAAAACTAGTTGTGTTAAGAGACAGAACTCTGCGAATATACTAAAAGCCACTGAATTATACACTTTGGGTGAATTATATAGTATCTGAATTTTATCTCAATAAAGCTATTTTATAAAGAAAATATATGTGCAAAATTACTTTGAGTTGTCTGATTTTGTTATTCTCTTAAATAGGATGAAGGTTATAGTAGTAATCAACTAAAAACTGATTTTCTTCTACATAACTATTAATTTATGTTATTAATTTATGTTATTAAAAGTATTTGCAAGGTAGATTTTTCTGAGGCAAAAAAGCAAGTAATTTACTTTGAAAGATTTGGTTAAGTTACAGTGGAAGTCATAATGTCCTCAAAATATTTTACCAGTCCAATGCAACTATGAAACTATGACAATGCAACATAGTAAATAAAAATAGTAATGGCAAACAAATTACACTTCTGTAAAATCAAAAAAACAAATAACTAAAGGAAAGATTTTTTAAATGACTCAACAAAAAAATGCTTTTGAAAGTAAGCTATTGTAATCATTTAAATAATAAAAAAATTAAAATTTCAGTAAATTATGAAACTGAAATGAACACTACTGATCCAGTCACAAATGATAACCTCTAGGGAATGTGTACTCTCATCTACAAGGTTCCTTATTAGAGAGCTGAAGAAAAATAAAAAGCAAAGAATCAGCAAATACCCTTTGCCTACTCTACACCCTCGAGGTAATGATTCAGTGATATAGTGCATATTAAAATGCTTTCCATACACATGCAACATGATATTTTATCACTAATAACAGTAAGTGATGTTAGGATTTAGTAAGTTTGCTTTAGAATGTCACATGACAACTCAGAATATTAGTGAAAACTATTATCACAAAGAGATAGCACTTCACTCCTACTAGGAATGCTATTAAAAAAAAGGAAAATAACAAATGGCTGAGAGGATATGGAGAAACTGAAACACTTTTACCACTCCTGATAGGAAAGTAAAATGGTACAGCCACTGGAGAATTTGATATTTATGAATATTTATTTTAAAATTCATATGGAATTTCAAGGGACCCAGAATATACAAAACAATCTTGAAAAAGAACAAAGTTGGAAAACACACTCCCCACTTTCAAAACAGTATAAAACCAGAGTAAACAAAACAGTGTGGCATGTGCAGAAAAACAGACATACAGAAAAGATGGCAACGTGAGAGGTGAGACAGAGGCTTCCTCCTAAAACCGCATATAATACAAAAATATACTTTACACAACTAATCTGGAAAGAGCAACAGGAAAAGAGGACTGCACCAAACTGCATACACCTGGAGAAAAGAATAAACCTAACAGAACAGGGTAACGTACCAAAGCCATGGCCCAGCAGGACCCAAGCCACCCTTCCCCAACCCCAGCTCACCAGTGGGAGGAAGAGAAACAGAGTGGGGAGGGAGTGGAGGCCTGGGAATGCTGAATACCTAACTCCAGAGATCGGCTCAGGGAGCACAAACCTACATTTCATGGTACTCTCATGATTAGGGGGGTTGGAAAGCTAAGCCAGGCAGAATACCTGGAGAGACTGAGATTCCAGCTGCTTGTGGAAGGTAGGGATACATATCTGGCTGCTCTGGGACAAAAGAAAGGCAGGCAGTCTGACAGACTTCCTAACAGCCAGAGGGGAAAGGATTGCACAGAGCTTACTGCTCAGGAGAAAGGACAGGAAGACAAAATTGTCCGGGTGCCCTCTGCACAGCAGGATGGGAACTTTAACAATCTTCAGGAGCTCCAGCTCCCTGGCTGGTTACAGAGCTCCAAGGATCCCTCTGTGATACACAGCCTACTGATTCTCTCCAGGTCAGCCCCACCTGGCTTGCAAACTGGTAAACCCTACCCTGGCGTTAGGCCAGCCAGAGGGAAGCGCTGTCTACAGCAACTACAAACGCAAAGCATAAAGACTTATACCTGTGTGCTCGGCCCACTAGTTCTGGCAGTAAACACAGGCATAGCAGCTGGGAAGCAGGAAACAGCTCTTTCCTCCCCAGAGGCACCAATACCACTGCCCTGCAACCCCCAACATTGCTTCAGAGGCTGAAAAGCTCCAGAGAGTAGAGCTTCTGGGTACTAGAGGGCGTCATATACAAACATGAAACGCCAAAGGAACCTGGTTCAAAGTAAAAGTATGAATATTACTGAGAAAAATTAAAATGAAATCAAACTCATGAATCTTCCTGAAAGCGATTTCAAAATAAAAATCATTAACATACTCATGGAGGTACAGAAAAATATTCAATAACTCAGGGATGAATTGCGGTCGGAGATCCAATCATTACAGAACACAGTATCAGAAATGAAACATATAATGGAAAGTTTTAAAAGCAGATTACAAATGGGGGAAGAGACGATAAATGAAATAGAAATTGGAGAAGAGGAATACAAAGAAGCTGAGGCACAGAGAGAATAAAGGAATCTAAGAATGAAAGAATATTGAGAGAACTGTGTGACCAATCCAAACAGAACAATATTTGCATTATAGGGGTACCAGAAGAAGAAGAGAGAGAAAAAGGGATAGAAAGTGTCTTAGAGAAGGTAATTCCTGAAAACTTCCGCAATCTGGGGAAGGAGATAGTCTCTCAGGCCATGGAGGTCCACAGATCTCCCAACACAAGGCACCCAAGGAAGATAACACCAAGACATATAGTAATTAAAATGGCAAAGATCAAGGATAAGGACAGACTATTAAAAGCAGCTAGAGAGAGAAATAAGATCACACAAAGAAAGCTCATCAGACTTCTCAGCAGAAACCTTACAGGCTAGAAGGGAGTGGCATGATGTATTTAATGCAATGAAGCAGAAGGGCCTTGAACCAAGAATACTTTATCTGGCAAGGTTATCATTTAAATTTGAAGGAGGAATTAAACAATTTCCAGATAAGCAAAAACTGAGAGAATTTACCTCCCACAAACTGTCCCTACAGTGTATTATGGAGGGACTGCTAAAGATGGAAGTGCTCCTAAGGTTTAATAGATGTCACCAGAGGAAAAAAAACACAGTAAAGAAGGTAGAACAGTTAATTACTAAGGAAATGCAAAATTAAATTAACTATCCCCAAAGTCACTCAAGGGATAGACAAAGAGTACAGAATATGATACCTAATATATAAAGAATGGAGAAGGGAGAAAAAGGAGGAGAAAAAAAGAACCTTTAGACTGTGTTTGTAATAGCATATTAAGTGAGTTAAGTTAGACTATTGGATAGTAAGGAAGTTAATGTTGAACCTTTGGTAACCACAAATCTAAAGCCTGCAATAGCAGGCAATAAGTACATACCTATTGATAATCACCCTTAATGTAAATGTTCTGAATGCATCAATCAAAAGACATAGAGTCAACGAATGGATAAAAAAACAAGACCCATCTATATGCTGCCTACAAGAGACTCACTTTAAAACCAAAGACATACACACACTAAAAGTGAAGGGATAGAAAAAGATATTTCATGCAAACAAAGGGAGAAAAAAGTAGGAGTTGCAGTACTTGTATCAGACAAAATAAGACTTCAAAACAAAGAAAGTCACAAGAGACAAAGAAGGACATTACATAATGATAAAGGGGTCAATCCAACAAGAAGATATAACCATTATAAATATCTATGCGCCCAACACAGGAGCACCAACATAGGTGAAACAAATACTAACAGAATTAAAAGGGGAAATAGAATGCAATGCGTTCATTCTAGGAGACTTCAACACACCACTCACTCCAAAGGACAGATCAATCAGACAGAAAATAAGTAAGGAGACAGAAGCACTGAACAACACATTAGAACAGATGGACCTAGCAGACTATCTACAGAACTCTACACCTAAAAGCAGCAGAATACACATTCTTCTCGAGTGCACATTAAACATTTTCAAGTATAGATAATATCCTAGGCCACAAAAGGAGCCTCAGTATATTTAAAAAGATTGAAATTATACAAACCAGTTTCTCAGACCACAAAGGTATGAAACTAGAAATAAATTTTGAAAGAAAATGAAACCTCCCACAAACACATGGAGGCTTCACAACATGCTCCTAACTAACCAATGGATCAATGATCAAATAAAAATAGAGATCAAGCAATATAAGGAGACAAAAGACAACAATAATACAACACCGCAAAATCTATGGGATGCAGCAAAGGCAGTGCTAAGAGGAAAGTATATTGCAACACAGGCTCACCTCAGGAAAGAATAATAATCCCATCTGAACAGTCTAAACTCACAATTAACGAAATTAGAAAAAGAAGAACAAACGAGGCCCAAAGTCAGTAAGAGGGACATAATAAAGATTAGAGCATAAATAAATAAAATCAAGAAGAATAAAACAATAGAAAGAATCAGTGGAACCAGAAGCTGGTTTTTTGAGAAAACAAACAAAATAGAAAACCCCCTAGCCAGCCTTATCAAGAAAAAAGAGTCTACACACATAAACAGAATCAGAAATGAGGAAGGAAAAATCACAATGGACACCAGAGAAATACAAGAGTTATTAGAGAATACAATGAAAAATTATATGCCAACAAATTGGATAACCTAGAAGAAACGGACAGCTTTGTACAAAAATACAACCTTCCCAGGCTGACCCAGAAAGGAATGGAAAATCTGAAGAGACCAATTACCAGGAACAAAATTGAATAGGTAATCAAAAAACTACCTAAGAACAAAACTCCTGGACCTGATGGCTTCACCGCTGAATTTTATCAAACGTTTAGTGAAGACCTAATACCCATCCACCTTAAAGTTTTCAAAGGAGTAGAAGAAGAGGGAACACTTCCAAACTCATTCTATGAGGCCAGCATCACCCTAATAACAAAACTAAGCAAAGACAACACAAAAAAAGAAAATTACAGACCAATATCCCTGATGAACATAGATGTAAAAACACTCATCAAAATATTAGCAAACTGAATTCAAAAATACATCAAAAAGATCATCCATTATGATCCAGTAGGATTTATTCCAGGGATGCAATAATGGTACAACATTTAAAAATCCATCAACATCATCGACCACATCAACAAAAAGAAGGACAAAAACCACATGATCATCTCCATAGATGCTGAAAAAGCACCTGACAAAATTCAACACCGATTCATAATAAACACTCTCAACAAAATGGGTATAGAGGCAAGTACCTCAACATAGTAATAAAGGCCATATAATGACTAACCCACAACCAACACTATACTTAACAGTGAGAAGTTGAAAGCTTTTCCTTTAAGATTGGGAACAAGACACGGATGTCCACTCTCTCCACTTTTATTCAACATAGTTCTGGAGATCCTAGCCATGGCAATAGAGACAACACAAAGAGATTAAAGGCATCCAAAGTGGCAAGGAAGAAGTCAAACTGTCCCTGTTTGAAGATGACATGATATTGTACATAAAAAACCCTAAAGAATCCACTCCAAAATTACTAGAAGTAATATATGAATTCAGCAAAGTTGCAGGATACAAAATTAACACACAGAAATCTGTTGCTTTCCTATACACTAATGATGAACTAACAGAAAGAGAAATCAGAAAAACAATTCCATTCACAATTGCATCAAAAAGAATAAAATACCTAGGAATAAACCTAATGAAGGAAGTGAAAGATCTATGCCCTGAAAATTACAAGACATTCCTAAGAGAAATTAAAGAGGACACTAAAAAAGGAAATGAATCCCATGCTCTTGGCTAGGAAGAATAAATACTGTCAAAATGACTATACTACCTAAAGCAATCTCCAGATTCAACGCAATCCCTATCAAAATACCGACAATGAACTGGAACAAATAATTCTAAAATTCATATGGAACCACAGAAGACCCCAAAGAGCCAAAGCAATTCTGAGAAGGAGGAATAAAACAGGGGGGAATTACACTCCCTGACTTCAACCTCTACTACAAAGCCACAGTAATCAAGACAATTTGGTATTGGCACAAAAACAGACCCACAGACCAGTGGAACAGAATAGAAAATCCAAACACTAATCCAAACATATACAGTCAATTAATATATGATAAAGGAGCCTTAGATATACAATGGGGAGATGACAGCCTCTGCAGCAGCTAGTGTTGGAAAAATTGGACAGCTACATGTAAGAGAATGAAACTGGACTACAGTCTAACCCCATACACAAAAGTCAACTCAAAATGGATCAAAGACCTGAATGTAAGTTATGAAACCATAAAACTCTTAGAAAAAAACATAGGCAAAAATCTCTTGGACATAAACATGAGCAACTTTTTCATGAACATATATCTCTCCGGGCAAGGGAAACAAAAGCAAAAATGAACAAGTGGGACTATATCAAACTGAAAGCTTCTGTATAGCAAAGGACAGCATCAGTAGAACAAAAAGACATCCCCTAGAGTATGGGAGAATATATTCATAAATGATGCATCTGATAAGGGGTTGACACCCAAAATATATAAAGAACTCACGTACTTCAACAAACAAAAAGCAAATAATCCAATTAAGAAATGGGTAGAGGACATGAATAGACACTTCTCCAGAGAAGAAATTCAGATGGCCAACAGGCACATGGAAAGATGCTCCACATCGCTAATCATCAGAGAAATGCAGATTAAAACCACAATGAGATATCACCTCACACCAGTGAGGATGGCCAACATCCAAAACACAAACAACAGCAAATGTTGGCAAGGATGTGGAGAAAAAGGAACCCTTCTACACTGCTGGTGGGAATGCAAAATTAGTTCAACCATTGTGGAAAGCAGTATGGAGGTTCCTCAAAAAACTCAAAATAGAAATACCATTTGACCCAGGAATCCCACTCCTAGAAATTTACCCTAAGAATGCAGCAGCCCAGTTTCAAAAAGACAGATGTACCCCTATGTTTATCGCAGCACTATTTACAATAGTCAAGAAATGGAAGCAGCCTAAGTGTCCATCAGTAGATGAATGGATAAAGAAGATGTGGTACATAAACAAAATGGAATATTATTCAGCCATAAGAAGAAAGCAAATTGTACCATTTGCAACCAAATGGAAGGAGCTAGAGGGTATTATGCTCAGTGAAATAAGCCAAGCTGAAAAAGACAAGTATCAAATGATTTCACTCATATGTGGAGTATAAGAACAAAGAAAAAAACTGAAGGAACAAAACAGCAGCAGACTCACAGAACCCAAGAATGGACTAATAGTTACCAAAGGGAAAGGGACTGGGAAGGATGGGTGGGAAGGGAGGGACAAGGGGGAAAAAGGGGCATTACGATTAGCAGATGTGATGTTGGGGGGGCACGGGAAGGGCTGTACAACTCAGAGAAGACAAGTAGTGATTCTATAGCATCTCACTACTCTGATGGACAGTGACTGTAATGGGGTTGGTGGGGGGGACCTGATGAAGTGCATAGTTTAATAACCATAATATTCCACATGTAATTGTAGATTAATGATATCAAAAGTAAATAAAAAAAATACCAATAGCATTCTTCAATGAAGTAGAGTAAATCATTCTAAAATTCATATGGAACCACAAAAGACCCTGAATAGCCAAAGCAATCCTGAGAAGGAAGAATAAAGCTGGGGGGATTATGCTCCCCAACTTCAAGCTCCACTACAAAGCCACAGTAATCACGACAATTTGGTACAGGCACAGAACAGACCCATAGAGCAATGGAACAGACCTGAGAGCCCTGATATAAACCCAACCATATATGGTAAATTAATATATGATAAAGGAGCCATAGACATATAATGGGGAAATGACAGCCTCTTCAACAGCTGGTGTTGGCAAAACTGGACAGCTACATGCAAGAGAATGAAACTGGATTATTGTTTAACCCCATATACAAAAGTACACTCAAAATGGATTAAAGACCTGAATGTAAGTCATGAAACCATAAACTCTTAGAAGAGAACATAGACAATAAACTCCTTAATATAAGCTTGAGCAACTTCTTCCTGAACGCATCTACTTGAGCAAGGGACAAAAGCAAAAATGAACACATGGGACTACATCAAACTAAAAAGCTTCTGTATGGCAGAGGACACCATCAACAGAACAAAAAGGCATTTTACAGTATGGGAAAATATATTTGTAAATGACATATCCAACAAAGGGTTAAAATCCAAAATATATAAAGAACCCCCATGCCTCAACAAACAAAAAGCAAATCACCCAATTAAAAAATGGGCAGAGGATATGAAGAGACAATTCTCCAAAGAAGAAATTCAGGTGGCCAACAGACACACGAAAAGATGCTCCGTATCACTAATCATCAGGCAAATGCAAATTAAAACCACAATGAGATATCACCTCACACCAGTTAGGACACCATCATCCAAAAGACAAACAACAACAAATGCTGGCGAGGATGTGGAGAAAGGGGAACCCTCCTACAGTGCTGGTGGGAATGTAAGCTAGTTCAACCATTGTGGAAAGCAATAGGGAGGTTCCTTAAAATACTAAAAATAGAAATACCATTTGACCTGGGAATCCCACTCCTTGGAATTTACCCAAAGAAATACAATGTCTCAGATTCAAAAAGACATATGCACCCCTGTGTATCACAGAAGTATTTACAATAGCCAAGATATGGAAGCAACCTAAGTGTCCATCAGTAGATGAAAGGATAAGATGTGGTACATAAACACAATGGAATACTACTCAGCCATAAGAAAGAAACAAATCCTACCATTTGGAACAAGATGGATGGAGGTGGAGGATATTATGCTCAGTGAAATAAGCTATGCAGAGAAAGACAAGTGCCAAATGATTTTCCTCATTTGTTGAGTATAACAATGCAGCAAAATTGAAGGAACAAAATAGCAGCAGACTCAAGAGACTCCAAGAAGGGACTAGTGGTTACCATAGGGGAGGGGTGTGGGAAGGCGGGTGGGGAGGGAGGGAGAAGGGGATTGAGGGGTATTATGTTTAGTATACATGGTGTGGTGGGTCACAGGGAAAATAGTGTAGCACCAGGAAGGCAAACAGTGAATCTGTGGCATTTTACTACACTGATGGACAGTAACTGCATTGGGGTATGGGTGTGCACTTGATAATATGAGTAAAAGTAGTCACCACATTGTTTTTTCATGTGAGTGTGTATATCAATAATACCTTAAAAAAAAAAAAGAATATACATACAGACCAGAAATAAAATATAAGTGAAAGTCCAGAAATAAACTCTCACAAATATGGTCAACTAATTTTTGACAAGATACCAAGACGATTGAAGAAGGTAAAAAACTTCCACAACTGATGCTACTAAGAAAACTGGGTAACTATCTGCAAAATATAAAGATGACCTCTTACCTTATACTACATACCAAAACTAATTCAAATGGATCTAAGATCTAAATTTAAAAGCTAAAGGTATAAAACTCTTAGAAGAAAACATAGGAATAAATCTTCATGACTTTAGAGTTGACATCAGTTTCTTAGATATAGCCAAAAGCAGAGATAACAGAAAAAAAATAGATCAAAATAAATAGAAAAAAACATAAAATAAAAACTTGTGTACCAAAGGACACTATCAAGAGAGTAAAAAGATAACCTACAGAATGGGAGAAATTAATTGTATATGTCTGAAAATATTTATCATGTATCTAATAAAGGTTTAATATCCAGAATTTATAAAGAACTCCTACAGCTCCATAAATAATATAAAGACAAACAGCCCAATTTAAAAATGGACAGAGGACTTCAATAAACATTTCTCCAAAGAAAATATAGGAATGGTCAAGAAACACCAAAAAGATATTCAACTTCAGTCATCAGGGGAATGTAAATCAAAATCACAAAGAGATAGCACTTCACACGTACTAGGAATACTATTTTTTTAAAAAAGGAAAATAACAAGTGGCTGAGAGGACATGGAGAAACTGTAACCCTTCTACCATTGCTGGTAGGAATAAAATAGCGCAGCCACTCTGAAAAACAGTGCGGTGGTTCCTCAAAAAATTAAATACAGAATAAGCATATAACCCAGCAATTCTATTCCTAGGTATATACTATACAACCAGAGTTAAAAACGGAGAGGCAAACAGGTATTTATATGCAAATGTTCACAATAGCATTTATTCACAATTGCTGAAAGTTAGAAAAAAATCCAAGTACCGATCAACAGATGAATAAACAAAATCTGATAGCTACATATGGTTTATCCAACTATAAAAAGGAGATGAAGTTCCGATACATGATACAAAATAGAAGAATCCTGAAAACATTATGCTAAGTATAAGCAGACACAAAAGGGAAAATATTGTATTACCACACCTGTGTGAAATACCTACAATAGGTAAATTCATAGGGACAGGAAGATTAGATATTGAGGGACAGGACAGAGGGAAAAACAGGTGGTAATTCTTAATGAATTTCTATTTCAGATGACGAAAATTCATAGATAGTGTTGATGTTTACACAACATTGTGAGTGGAATTAATGCCACTGAATTGTATACTTAATGGTTAGAGCAGCAAAATGTGATATATATATATCTATGCTTTATTTTGCTACCTTAGTATTAGCTAACATTCTATATGTTTTATGTATTTATCTTGTTTAAGACTTATGTTCCCCTATAAAACCTAAGTTCAGTGTCAGAAATTTTTACCTAATGTATCCCTAGTACTTATTATGCATTACCTATCACATACTAAGCAGTTAATAAATAACTATTCATGGAACTGATGAAAAAATTTTCTTTTTGGGTTGGGGAGAAAGAATGCTATGGAAGGCAGAATTCCTATGTGAATTTTTTAAAAAAATGGCAACATTGGTTAGGCATTGAATTCATGGCCCACTTAAAGAAAAATTTTTTTAATTGTGGTAAAATATACTTAACATAAAGTTTACCATCTTGGCCATTTTTAAGTATATAATGCAGTACTTTCAAGTACATTTATATTGTTGTACAATTTCTAGAACTTTCTCATCTTGCAAATTTGAAACCCAGTACCCATTAAACACCTCCCCATTTTCCCCTCTCCCCACCCTTGGCAATCACCATTCTACTTTGTTTCTATGAATTTGACTCCTCCAAATATTTCATAAATAGAATCGTACAGTGTTTTTTTCTGACTGGTTTATTTACTTAGCATAATTTCTTCAAAGTTTATAGATGCTGTGGCATATGTCAAAATTTCCTTCCTTTTTAAGGCTGAGTGACATTCCATTATGTGTATATTATAGCCAATATTTTATTTACTTATTTTTTCTGGTATTTTTCAAGTTCTTTTCAAACAGGAAGCATGATATGCTCCAGAATCTACTCTAGGTAGTATACTTAACTGTTTTATGGGGAGTAAAAGATGTCTGGATAGAAAATCCCAAATGATTAACCAATATTCAGCCCTCAACTGTCTAGAAAGCGTCTAGCCAAAGTATTCTGAAAATAATTCTTTAATATGGACATCAGATGGTCTCTGCTTAGTTTACTTAACAGTTACTTATGAACAGACATTTACAAGGTAGGGTAAAAGGATCAAAAAAAGAAATTTCATTACCCAAAATTATAGACTAAACCTATTAATATTACTTGTTTTCCCCTTATAAAAGGAGACTAAAGTTCATATCTCTGACACTAATTGAACGAATGACAACAGACTTAACTCTTTGACCCTCAGTTTCCTTATCAATGGCACATTTGGACTGGATGTCTGTGAAGGTCTTGTAACCCAACACTGTATATTGTGGTTTATTTTCCATTCACATATTCACAAATGTTTAAAAACTCTACAGACTTCCAAGAAACTAATTAAAAAACACACACACTATCCCAACCAAACTAGAGATATAAGAGCCATCATAAAAAAAGCTTAAAATCCTCATTAATAAATACAAAGAAGATACAAAGTAGTGGGCCCTATATTCTAAAATAAAAACTTATCTGATATCTAATTTTAAAGTTTTCAATTAAAAAAAAGTATGTCTTATTTCCTCTTGAAGACATCAACCATGTTCTATACCTAAAATTCCTCCAGAAAAATTAAGGAAGGCCATTATATTAATTGTAGGAATATCCCTGTTCTCATTTTCTGAATTTTTCAGGCTAATATGACCTTAACATATAACATACATACTAGAAAGTATTAGAACCTAACAGAAAAATAGACCAATTTGTAACAGTTATCCAAGAGGACATCCTTCTAATTATTTCCAATAGCAATCCTTAGTTTGTTCTATTAATGTATAATATACAAAATCATTACAGAACCCCCCAGGGTAAGGGGCTTTAATGTCATGTATTCTGAGCTCCATGTTTGTTTATATTAGTGTTAAATCCTATCCTTAACTCTGCTCTATATATCCTTGATATGTTGTGGATTAATCCAACTGCATTATGTATACTTTCAACTGTTTAACTATAAATTAGAGTTACTAGCCAATTAGAAAACTATCTGACAAATACAAGTGAGCCATGGCATTGTTGAAGGACCTCAGGTTTCTAACTGCCATATCTAAGCTGTGTAACCTTGAGGACTTCTTGAAACCTCAGTCTGTTCAGCTGAATGTCTATATGACAGGACCACTTACGACAAGGGTTGTTCCAGAGTTTAGAATATATTCAAAGTCCTGAAACATAGTAAGTGCTCTATAAATATATATGTCCCCAGAGTTGACCTGTTTAACTAGGAATATAGATCAAGAAGATTCTATGCTGACTTGCTGAAAAATTACTAAGACTCAAGCCTGAATAACTGATTGTAATTTCCAACTCATTTAAAAATATTTATACTAAGTAACTATACCATCATATGCCTAAATTTATCTTTGTACCCAACATATATACTTTTCATTTTATTCTTTCTAAAGATATTGCTGCCCCTCCCCCTTATTTGCATCCATTCTTCCAAAAGTAATCCATGCTCAACCATTTTGAAATGTTGCCTGAATTCATTAAATTTTCTCACATCTCCACTAATATATACAAGAAAGTCTCTGCCTATAACCCCCCAACCACCATCCTCCATTTGATAAAATAATGTCTTTGAGATTAAACTTAAGTTCCACCATCTCTAGGAAGCCTACGCACACACTCAAACTGTTAACCCTCATTTTTTTTGTGTACCATCTCTAGGAAGCCTACGCACACACTCAAACTGTTAACCCTCATTTTTTTTGTGTTCCACACCTTACCCACTGTAGTATCATTCTTGACCTAATAGTAGACCTAGAATGTCTACTTTAGTAGCAGGTCTAATTTAGCAGTCTGTCTTCCCTACTATAAGATGAGTGCAGAGACTGGTTCTTATTCATCTTTGTATCCCAGCATCTACCAGTGTAATTCCTGATACATACTAAATACTCAAATGCTTGCAAGTATTCAATAATGTCATACTGTAAAACAAAACAAACCTCTCAATCCTTAATAGTTACACCAAAAGCTGAGATTCAAAAGCATTGTTTTAAGCAGTAATATACCATTTTTGACTTTAAAAATGCCATTTAACTGCACTTAAAAATGGTTAAATTTAATAATAAATGGTTAAATAGTAAATAACTAAAAATAGTAAATTTTGTTATGTATACTTTACCACACATACAAAAAAGGATGCCTCAGTGATCTGATTTAATGTTTAATCCCCAGTTATCCCTCAAAGAATCCCACTGTCTTTGAGAAGTGATTCTACAAAGGGTCCTATAGAATAGTACTTAAAAGTACAGGCTCTGAAAATAAACTAGTAAGGTTGAACTCCTGACTTCATCACTTACTAGCTATGTAATCTTAGGCAAATCACTTAATCATTTTGAAGATCAGTTTCTTCATCTATAAAACAGGGATGGTAACATGCTGTCATCAGAACTACTGTAAAATAATGCACAGACAGCACTGCATCTGTGTTTCTTGGAGCGGAAGAGGGCTTTAGACTTCTTCTTCCCCCACTTCCTCCTCAATAAAAGATTTCACCCTGAATATTCAGCTTTTATTTATTTTACAGATTGAGCTTTCAAGCAGGATTTTTAAAAAACAAAGGACTCCTTGGCTTAAAAGAACTAAAAACCTCTAATTTAAATAGCACTCATCTAATGCTTGTATTAACATCTCTTTGCAGATAGCCCGTTTACTAAATTCAATTACTTACTTTGTTGGCATTCACACTTATTTAGTCTTACTTTGCCTCTCAAAGAAAGGGAAATCTCATTTCCTCTCTTGGTAAAAGCTGAGTGAGGGTAACTAATTTTGGGCTGATACCGAAAACAGATGACAAGTTTTCTAGTTGTGACTAAGTCAGGTTAAGTTGTTTAACTGAAGTAGTCCTGAACATTAATCAGACCCATAACCAAATTAAGTATAAATATATGTGCCAAAATCAAACAAATTTTAATTAATATTAAAAACAGGAAATTTATATAAATGCACAATTTTCCAAAGTTTGAAATATACTAAAAACTGAGACCCAGGTTGATTACCACCACCTATCTCGATGGATTGTTGCAGGATTTAGAAATACATTCAAAATTCCTAAAATACACCGCTTAATAAATGCAACCTTCCCTCTCATACCTGTCATCTCTTTTCTGACTTCCAAGAGCCCACAGCCATTCAAAACCCTCCCACGACAGTTAGCCTTAAACAGACCTCCTCAGATTCTTTTGCTAATAATCTCCAATGCTGACCCTCTCAACACTTTCAATACCCTCATGGCCTTTTTCACCCCCTCAACCCATCATATTAACATCATTAACCCTCTGTATTAACATAATTGTAAATTTACTTCCAGACCTCAGTGCAGTTGAGTATTTTCTGAATATTTCTAAAATTTATTTTTATTATGTACCTGGTACCTTATTAATACAAGGTTAATAGTAACAAGTACCTTCTATGTGGTCCTTGCTTTTGCTTAGAAATGTTTAAATGCATTTCCCAACACTCCTAAGCCATCTCTGCAGTTACTTCATGTTTTCTCTCAAGCCTTCAATCCTAACCTGACCCAAGGACACCCAATCCTTCTCACCCAAGGACAATTTTGCCTTAGTCCTCTGAGGTTTTCCAGTTGAAATACACCACTCATCTTTTCAGAAGCATTATCATTTGTCTTTGCATCTATCCCTTTTTTCTTCTAGCTATTCCCAGAAGGGGAAATATTACTCTTCCCCAAAGACAAATCCCTCACCTCTTAATACCATTCCATCTAGCCTTTCAAAGGGACTTATACCCACACTCATTCCAGCTCTCCAGGACCTTTAAACATCCCCTGGCAATTGACTCCTTACATTCTAACTTGAGGCATCTGTACATCTCCCCTACATTAACTAAAATGCACAAAAAATCATCTTATTTCTATTCTTCCTTTCAATGACAAATATTGAAAATAGGTGATCCACTACCTCTTTTTTCCAAATATCAAATGCCTGTTAACCTTTTCTACTTGAGTTTTTTCTGCCCCAATAAAATTACTGCAGTTATACTTTCAAAGGTAACTAATAACCTCCCAGACAAATCTAAATGTTTTCTCAGTTCTTGTCTTTGGCCACTAAGAAGCAAAGCACTTGCCATCAATAAAAGTGACAGAAGAAGCTAAATTCAGAAGTTATCTTCTGTATGAAGCCTGCAGTCAACTATATATCCCTACACATCATACACTATTTCAGTTCTAAGTACATAAAGAACAAGGTCTGTGACAACTCATCTCAGGCACCAACCACCACCCTGTTTGGCTCATTTAAAAAGCTGTTGAAATGTTTTCTGGATGCAGTTCAATTAACCCCCTTGTCTTCTAGAAAATCTCTCAGCTTCTATTATACTACCCACTACCCTATCTAGGACTTTCTTTCCTATGGATTTCTCTGCTTTTCTGATTTAAAGTGGTTTAATAGATATGTTTCTATGAAGCAATTTCATTTCTATTAAATCCATTTTCTTAGTATTCAAATTCAGTCTAACACTGACAAATCTTAATCAATATATCCTCTAAAATGTGATTCACATTCAACTCCTTGAGAAGCTCAATTCCACTTTTCTTGGAATAATATAAATTATTTTCTTATTACCAGTAAAAATATATAAAATCCTATTTCCCATTACTTAATGAGACCACATAGCACCTCACTGCCCTCCTTGAAGTCACTCACCAAAAACATACTAAGAAAGTGATAGTTTGAGTCCCTATATAATGATGTGTATCCCTCTCAGTAGTCCTGGAAACTGTCATTTCTGACACATTTCTGTTGATCTCAAGAATAAAACAGATCTGCTTAATACTTTACCCTGTACTTCCCCAGGGCCTATTTCAAAGTATCATGTACACTTCACCTAACAGCTATCAAATTTACCGTCACCAAAAGTCTTCTTCCATCTCCTTCAAGACTTATTTGATTAGGTTATAGATTGTGTATTTTTCATTTTCTTCAAACATATCCTCTAAAATGGTGTATTATTCACTCTATTTTAACAGATAAAGAAAATAACATTTTTCAACATGACCAATAGGGCTAACAGGAGAAGCTCAGTCCCCCAGCCCTTGGGACCCTTCCGGGTTCTTCTTCTGCCCTGTTTGCTTCGTGTGCCAAAATGTCACATATATGGAAGTATAAATTGCTCCCCTTGCCTGTGCTCAGGGCTCAGACCTTTGGAGATCACTCTCCTCTGAGCCTGCCAGTATAAACTAAACTTCCCACCCTTCAAGACCTCCGAGTGCCACTTGGTTCTTCCATCAGGCGATCCAGTCCGGGTTCCACAACATAACAACCAAACATTTTAAAAGATGAAGAAAAGACAATGTATCTCATATGACTAACTTTTAGAACCTAAAATTGTTTTGTTCAAATCTGCAGGCAAACATGGATCTCATTTTGGACTGAAATATCTTTACATTTGCTATTTCATATTCCTTTGTCCCTTTTAGGCAGAAATAGCTATTCATCATCAAATATTCATCTTTGGGATTAAAGAAAAAAATTTTTAAAGAAGATTTTTCATGTATAGCGGTATTTTTTTTTCAAGTATAGTGGTATTTTAATCAAACCACGTAACTGAGTATGGAGTAACTGGCACTCATACGCTCTTAAAAGGCCTATACACTAGAACAACAAATTTGGATAACTAGATGGCACTTTAAAGACAAACATACGCCTTACTTATGACCAGCTTTTCCACTTCTAGAAATACATACTCCACAGGACTGTGTACAAAAGACATGTACAGGAATGTTCGTATTACCAATAACATCCCCAAACTGGAAACATGTCTATCATATATTAGAATCAACAGCAATGAATATGAATGAACTACTCTTGCATGGAAAAGTGCAGATTTGCCTCAGATATAATATTAAGCAACAGAACATACCATATGGTTCCATCTACATAAAGTTCAAAACAAGCAAAATTTCTTTATGGTTTTGAAAGTAGTCTAATTGTTACCTCTAGGAATGGTAAAAGGGAGTGGTAACTGGAGGGGAGCCTCTCCAGTGCCAGTAACATTCTATTCCTTGACCTGGGTGGTGGTTTCAGATGTGTTTACTTTGCAGTAACTCGTAGAACTAAATACTTGTGATTTATACACTTCTCTGAATGTCTCTTATAAACATTTTTTTTAAAAGACCTAACTAGAACAAGATGAAGCATAAATAAAAAATGTTTATGAATCAACATGTAGGGTATACGTTATTCAAAAAGACACTGGTAAGCAACTATTGGATGCTATCTGAAAAGACTTAGTAAACTCTACTACTAGTTTCAACTATGTTCACCAAAACAGAAGTCCTAATAAGTTTATTCTTATATTTGGATATGGAATGAATTCACTGAATTAAGCAACTGGTATAAAATATTCCTTAGTACTAGAAACCTCAGGCAACTAACTCAGTTTTCTCTGTACCTCACTTTTTTCATCTCTAAAACTGACTAAATATGTGCACCAGGTCCACAATCTTAAATTCCTATATTTGTTATAGGTAATCCTGTCCAATTCCTTGAATGGAAGAAAAAAAATTAATGAATATTTAATTGTCTTTTTAAAGATAACCACTGCAAAAATATATAGAGAAAAAATATATTGAATTCCAGTTAATTCCATAAAAAAAAACTTTTAATTTATTCAACCTGTGGTAACGGACAAAATTTTAAAGTAAAATAACCTTTATGCAAAACATAAAACCTACCATTATCCTAAATGTTTTTTCCTTATAAAAGAACATGATATACTAGCAGTTATTTTTCAGAAGCATAGTCATTGATTTCCAATAGAATAAAATTTAATATACTTTATACTGCTGCTGCTTAGTCAGGTAAACTAAACTAAAATGACCACTGGACAAGAAAAATAATTTTTTTCTTCCAGATTTCAAACCTTTGTATCAATAACAATGTTTAAAGTTACTGGCTGAGAAAGAGTTTTAAAGTATAACAACAACAAAAAACTTAATATTTGCTTAGTTATTTTTTCTTAATAATGCCAAACTATAACAAACATCAGTATTACAGATAAATTTGATATGTAATAGCGGCTAGTGACCTGAGCTGTAATTTTTACTCATAAGCACCAGAAGTCTCATTAAAAACGATAAACTTAACATTAGGCTGCTTACAAGCTAGTAACTTTAAAGAATGCTACTTTCTTGAGAATATCAAAACTATGAGACTTTCATATTCTGCACTATCAGCCAAATAATACATAAAGCTGTCTAATACTACACTTGAGTTTTTTTCAACCTTCATATCTAATATAATCTGTAGTAATATTTACAAATAGACTTTCAAAAACTGAAGTGCATTGTTCAAAAGTAACCAATTTTTCTAACATAAACAGGAGGCTTGCTCCTTCCTCTCTTAAAATACACACTATGAATATGTCATAGTATGGTGCCACACACACAGCTAAACCTATCCTGACAGAGGCACACTCATTCAGATAAAGGTAGTCCCTACTTCTGAAGCACCTGTCTGGGGACAGTGTTCAAAACTTGGTTTCTTGCCAAACCTCTTCTCCCCCTCATCTTCATCTCAGTAAATCTCACCACCATCTATCTAGTTGCTCAAACCAGGAACCTGGAGGTCACTTTTGACACCTTTCCTTTAACATTCCATCCAACATGTTAGTTGTCAATTCCCCCACCATTCCCATCTCCATGGTCTCTCTATATATAGCAAATCAAATTATATTATATATTTATGCTATTCATAAATACATATTATGTATTTTTTCATCTCTATGCTGCTATCCTAGGTAGTTACTGCTATGTCTTACCTCAACAACTGCTAATAGTACAGTATCTTTGCTTTTACTCTTCGTCAATCCATTCTCAAAGTGATTTAAAAAATGTAAAGCTTATTACCCTTGTGCTTCAAAATCTTCAATGACTGCAACATCCTTAGTAAAACCCAAGTCTTTAACATGCCCTTCAAGACCCTGTAGAATATGATCTCTGTCTATCATTGACTTCATCTTGCACGTTTTTCCTCTATTATTAGTATGGTTCTGCCACCCTGAACTTCCATTTCTTCCAACATATGAAGCTCTTTTTTGCTTTCATACACATTTTCTCTCTTCCAGGAAACCCTTTCCCTGTCTAGTTTCTTATTCTTTATGTCTTGATTTAAATATCACCACCTGAGGGAGGCCTGAACATAAAATCTAAAGGCCTCCCCATTTCTCTTACAGTACAATTATCTTCCTTTATTGAATTCATCAGAAGTTGTAATTTTACATTTGTTTATTTACATTTCATTATCCATTTCCACTATTAGACTATATATTTTACAAAAATAAAGATCAAATAATATGCACTTAATAAATATATATTAAATATAATAGACTAATAAAGGGGTCATTTACTAAATCTGTTTAATGAATGTGAATGACCTTGAATCCAGAAGATAAATTATACCTCAAAGTGTCTTCACCTTCTCTAGGTCTCCCATTATCACTTGATGAGCTTTCCACCTGTTTCGAAAAGGAAGGAACCAAAGTATTCCTGCAAACTTAAAGGCAATAAAATAGAAGAAGTGTCAGGAAGTTGTACATCTCACGTCATGTATGCTATGATCTCATAGAAAGGAAAAATCCCTAAGGGCTACAATGATCATTTTATTCCCAAGATGGAATTTGACCTGAGTATTCAAAGACTGGTAAAATTAGAAGAGGTGGAACGTATTAGACTTATGTTAAGACCACAACAGCTACAAGACATTTAAAAAGTTACAAGAAAACCATTCTATCACCTCAGTGTCCATAAATCTCCTCTGAATTGACATTTCAAACATTTACAATGACCCATTATAAATTTTCATAATTCATTTTACTCTGCCTCAGTTCTGTATTACCTTTTTCTTTATTCACTATACTGATACCTGATGAAATTTCCCCAGTAGATCTATTACTTCAGTCATATTTATTTTTCCTTTATATTTTAACCTCTAGGATTTCATTTTTTTCATGTCGGAGTACTTTAGTGACTTTTTCTTCTATTACATTTATACCAATTAACACATCTAAACCTTTAGAAAATCTAAAATGTTCACATGTACTAAAATTTTATTTTACTGATAGAAGTTTCAATAGATTATACTTCTAAATTTGTAATGCTATTTCACTTCCTGCCTCTTAAATGTATACATTAAGCCACTCCTTCAATTCTACCTTCCTTTCCATAGGTAAACTGCTGAGGTACATAGTTACAATGTCTTGTAGAAAACATTCAATTACATTAGATAAAGTGTTTGGAACTAAAAGTTTCTAAAGATTCTTCCAAGTCGAAAATTCCATGATTAATCTTTGTCATGGCCTTTTTCCCTTGACAACACTGTTTTATCTTTATTCGTATCTGCCTACTTGAATTTATTTTTTTTAATGTTCTTTTCAGGGAAGGTCAACTATATCACTATTTGTTTCAAAACCTCTGTCTTCTCTCACACTTAAATCCAGGTATGAATTTTGTATTTCACAGAACAGATCTCATGGGACACTCAGAATCACAGAATTGTAAAATTGGAGAAAACCAGGGTTCACAGAGGTTAAGAAACCTGACTATAGCTACACAGCTAGTAAAGTAACAGTCCCGATTCTTTCCAATCAGCACTACTTCCCAGTCAAAAAGGTTTTACTGGTTGCACCACCACAAAGTTTTTATCCTAATGCTATTTCCTTGGGACATCACCTTCTCCTAGTTAATCAATCACAAGATTTTCATTTTTCACTCTATAAAAAGGTATTTTAAAATATTTTAAATAATATTCTAAGAGTAATACCCACTCTCTTGAAACTGTTCAATTATGACAAAGATATCTCAACCAAATCTGGAAGGCAACTTTTTTCTACCAAAGCATTTCATGTCTATATTATATGATCTGAGGTTTATAGGCAACTCTCCAAGGACTGAGACCTGCCAGTTCTTTGTACTACACTATAACAATTGAATGTGAAGTGTTAAAGCAATAAAAGAGACAGAAAAGTCTTGCAAGAGTCATAATACAAATTCAACTTGCTTGGAGTAACATGTTTACAAATATTTATCACGTATTTGTCATATGGAAGGCTCCTCGCTGACTGTTATTAGCACAAAGTCCCACTTAAATTCAAATTCTGTAAATCCAACAAAATAAGAAACACTATGTTCATCCTTCACCTTTTGCATTGCAAAACACCCCTTCCCCCACCATAACTACCTCTGCAAGGTGGAATCCCCCCTAAGTTCACCTTCCATACATTTAAGTGTTTGTAGACCTAGTCTTTCTTTTATAAAGTACCTGTGCAATTATGCAGAGTTTAGGTAAAGTAATATTACACAAGATAAACCCTCTTTTCTGTACCAGATCCCAGTTGGTTAAGTAAGCTGGAGAGTTTCAAATTAGATAAAAGGAAATGGTTAAAAGTAGCATGTAAAGCTGAGAAACTAAGTTGTGATGGTGATTTTATTAATGAAGATAAACTTTATTTAATATGGGGAAGTTTTTAGGTGGTTATGATTATTTCACGTAAGTGGATAAAAGTCACAACAGTGTCAAATCCCAGACTTCCAAGAAAGTAATTGTTAACACTGTTAATGTCACAATTTCAAAAAAAAATTGTCTACTTTGTTCTAAAAAGTTTTATTTTTCTTTAAAAAAAAAAAAGCAAAACAAAACCAAAAAAGGAACGAAGAGAAACCACTGTGAGCTGAAGACTAACAGGCCAGTAAGACACCCAGACTTTCCGGGTCATGCTTGGCTTTGGGATGGACGTCCGCGAAAGGGAGCCCTGGAACCACCCATCACGTTCCACACCCAGAGCTCAAGGAAGCAGCGGTGGCAGCGGGGTCCGGGACCCGCTGCAGACGTGGAAAGGCCCTGGGGCAAAGGATCACAGGGAAGGCAAGGCAGTCGTAAGCCGAGAGGCAAGGCCTGGGAAAGCGCCGGGGGCGTCCCGGGCTCGGGGACACCAAAAGCTGGCGCGGGACGCCCTGTCATGAGTCACGGAGGCGAGAAAGCAGGCGGGCGGGGAGAGGCTGCTGGATGGAGGGAAGCGAGCAGACGGGGAGGCCCCGACCTCGAGCGGGGTGAGGAAGGGGGGCTTTGCCCACCCACACACAGCTTGCCCACCGTGCCCTCACCACCATCCGATGCAACAGGCGCGGCGGCCGGGTCCCGACCCCAGGGTCTAAGGGCTGGGGGGCCGGGGCAGCAGCCCGCAGCCATGACAGGCGCGGGGCGGGCCGCAGGCTGGCTGGGCCGCACGTGCGGGCAGCGCCCCCTCCCCAGCCTCCCAGCGCGCCCCCGTCTCCGGGCCCCTCACCCCCGGCTTCAGCGGCGGGCCCGATCTGCTCCGATCCCTCCTCCCCCGCGCCCCCAAACCCCAGGCCAGGCGGCGGCGGCGGCACGTACTCACCGCCGCACGCTGGCTCTCGGGCTTCGCCATGACTGAGGCGCCCCCGCCGCCCCCCGCGTCGACCGAGACTGACACGCGCGCCTGGCCGGGCGGGGGCGGCCTCAGGCGACCACCCGACTGACAGAACCCGCCCCCGCCTCTCCCCACCAGTTGAGCGGCAGCCGCGGCCCCGCGGTGCCCCCAAGCTTCCTTCCCACGCCTGGGGCGGCGGGTGGCAACCTCGAGCGACGGCAGCGGCAGCGGCGGCACTTACCGGCGGTGCGGCCAGGCCCCCCTGTCAGCGCGGGGCCGGGAGGGAGCGGAGGGAGGAGTGAAGGGGCACCACCTCCCCCGCGCCGCCACGCACCCACCTGATTGGCCCAGTTCACTCCCCCAGCGCGACCCCACCAGCCCCTGCGAGCGGCACTCCGGCAGCACGGGCGCTCTATTTGCATATTTGTGCCCGCGCCGCTGATTGGCCCAGGCTCGGAGCGCCGGCTATGACCGCTGCAGCTCCCGCCGCGGCTCCTGCCGCGTCGGGCGACCCAACAAGGAGGGTCCCCTTCGCCGCTTCTCTTCCCTCAAGGTGCGGCGGGACCTGGGGCAGAGGGCGACGGGAGGCGGGGTCGCCGCCCTGGTCCAACATGGCCCCGCCGCGCCTCCGACCCAATCGCGGGTGCGGTTACTCCAGGAGCCCCGGGCGGCCTCAGGGCGGGGAAGTGTTGGGGCCGGGCGCCCTCTGGCCGGAGCGCGGGGCAGTGCAGTGGCCCGGGCTCCTCTCGCCGCCCTGCCGCGGCCGCCACGTCAGGCCGCACCCTCGCGGCGGCCTCGCCGCCACGTCAGGCCCGGCAGGCACGCCCCGGGCGCGAGCTGACCAGCGATGGGGTCGGCAACGAGGTCACTCACACGTTGGACATCTTCCCGCCAGCCTGGGTCCGCCGAGGAACGAAGGAAGGTTTCTAGAGATTCCCTTTTCAAACGGCCGTGGGTGCGGACCCATGTTCTCCTTCCGCTCTGCGTCCTCGGTGACACGCTTGTGCTGTTAAGGTCGGGAGCAAGGAGAGCGCCGCCGCGGTGATGCAGCGATTCAGTCCAGGTGCTAAAGCACCTGCCGTGGAAAAGGCAGCTAAGGAGAGACCAGCCCCACGTCCTGATCTATAGAGTGCGCGCACCTCAAGTGGTGGAGAGCTGGCGCTGAAACCTTGCTTCCCGGTGTTCAGGCCCGTATTCTAAATCGCACAGTTGTGAAGGGAGAGAACAAACGTAAAAGGAAAAAGAAAAAAACAAAGAAGAGGGCAACACTGGGCTAGGAGTAAGAGGTGGTACTGGAAAACCACTGGCCGACGAAGGCGTGTGGACACCTGGGTTCCCTGGCTCTGTCACTAATTAACTGTGTGACCTACATGCAAGGTCCCATGGCCTTGGTTTTCCCTTCTGTAAAATGAAAAGGCTGGACAAATTTTCTAAAAGGCTTTCAGCTCTAAAATTCCATAGGTCTCTCTTTGAGGCCCTGAGCTGGCTTTAATACCCAATTAAACTTTAAAATCCATACTGGAATGAGAGAGCGACAGAATAACGGGATGTTAGAACCTCACTCAGTCTACCTTATGTTTGTTCGATACTGTTTATACAGTTTCGATTCCAGTGTAGGTGATATTTAACATTCACGTTCCCGTTGACAGAAATCTCTTGAATTTCAGTCTCCACCATGAAGCATAGGGCTGCGGTATGTGGGGGGATAGTTGCATGGTAATTTCATTCTTTATATTCCCCATGAAGGCTCTCCAGAATAGATGAACACAACTCTACGTAGCTGAGATATTGAAGGGGCTGGAAGGACAGGCTGCTGAGAGAAGTTACAATTACAGCTTCGATTCCCCTCAAGGATGCTTAATAACAAGTACATACTAGGATAAGAATGCACAAAAACAGTTCATCTTTGTGCTGCCTACACTACTACTTATTTGAATACTGCTTTAGTTTGTGAATTCAACCTGTTGAGTGGAATTTAAGGCTAATAACATCTCACTTATTTGTTATCATAGGAGAATAAGATAGCCCACATCTTATTTAAAACTTTAACTGCTACAGAACCTTTCTCCCCAAGGAAACTCGTGTTTTCTTGAATACAGCCCTTTGAAACTTACTTCACTTGGTGATTAAGGAGCATCATTACCCTTATCAACATTATTGTATTCTATTATGATCAAGGAATGCCCTCAAAAGTATGTAGATCTATTTGTCCCTATAATAAATGGCTTCTAGAATGCTGTTGTCATTTTAAACTTAACATCTCTATATTTTTTTAATGTCTCCTTCCTCACTACTGGTAACACTTCTCCTTCTAACAACCTTCTCCCCCACCTATTCTCCTATGAACTTAAACACAGATAAACTTTCATTAGTTTAGACTCTAAGGTTTTGAGTAAAGATTTTCTGTGGGGTTCGCCTGTGGGCAAAATACATGAGTAGTTGTGACATCTATTTTGACTGCCAAGTGACTGGCTCTTACTTACTTCTTAAAATCTTAGTGGTACTTTTGGTAACTGAGGTTTCTGAATATATGGACTCTGGGAAAGTTATTGCAAAGGATGGCTCTAAATGCCAGACTTAAATATACCCTTTTCAATTCAAACTAACAAAAATCATTATTATCAAGACATCTAAATGTAGCAACAATGGCCCACCATCTCCATCAGGCACTGGATTGTCCAGAGCCAGGTGGTAGCTCTTCAGGTCCCTCTCCCCCACCTCTAGGGTAAAAATAGCTCCATTCCTACCCAATGCCTTTCAAAGCAAAAAGGCCCTTTATCTGCAGACATAATGATTCACGTCGCCATAAAACCTGTGCTGTGACAGAGAGCAGTTCTCCACACTCTGAATAAAACATTCTACAAGTGTATCCAATAGGTACCATTTACTGAAATTTAACTATTTCAAGGCACTGTGTTAAGGGTTTATATCTGGTATTTCATTTTACCTTCACAACCATTCTGTAAAGTAGGAATTGTTCTTCCCATTACAGATGAAGAGGACCCCAAATCTTGCCCTGGTTACATAATTATTGAGGGGCAGAGATAGGATTCAAACTTAGAACTGTCTGATCCCAAAGCCTGTAGCTCTTAACTATTACACTATATACCCTTCCACTAGTTTCCATGTTTATCAAGCAACCTTTGGCAACTAATTTAGTACCTTGGAATGGGGAATTCCCTGTATAGGCATTTGGGTACAGGGAACCAAAAAAAGAATATCCCAAAATGTATGCATCAAACTTGACATTTTCTTACAAGTTCAACGATTATGGACCAATACTCTGGTACCTGTCCACTTTTGGGGGAAAATGATATACTCAAGATCCCAAAACTGACATCATATCTGTTAAAATGGCTATTATCAAAAAGATAAAAAGTAAGTGTTAGGATGTAGAGAAAAGGGAACCCTTGTGAATTGTCAGTGGGAATGTGAACTGGTACAGCCACTATGGAAAACAGTATGAAGGTTCCTCAAAATTAAAAATAAAATTACTGTATGATCCAACAATTCCTCTTCTGTGTATTTATCCAAAGAAAACAAAGCACTAACATAAAAAAATATATGCAACCTTATGTTTATACAGCATTATTTACAATAGCCAAGATATGGAATTAACCTAAGTGTCCATGGATGGATAGGTAGATGGTTAAAGAAAATGTAGTGTGTGTGTGTGTGTGTGTGTGTGTGTGTGTGTGT
>JAQQAC010015468.1:30453895-30499850 GCA_029783875.1 Phataginus tricuspis
CCCATCCCTGGATGATATCTCTGAAGACTTTCTGGGCTTGGAATGGCACATTTTAAAAAATGCTGAAGTACTGCCCCTCATTCTGCTGATGAGGAAATTAAACCCTGAGGGGCTGAAAGACTTACCCAAGTTTGCACTGTGAGTTTTTGAGAGAATCAACACTAGGACCCAGGCCTGTGACTTCCCATTTCAGCCTTTTCTCCCATTCTGCTAGGACTACTCAGATGTTAATAGTTTTTCCAAAACAATCGATTGGTTAAATAGATGCAGCAGAACCTGACAAAGGGGACCACGTAGCAGGGATCAATTCCTAAAAAAACGTACCTTCTCAAACTGTCAGTTTGACCAGATGACTCTCCTTTGCCTACTTTTCCTATCGTGTATCACAATGTACGAAGATTATCTCTTTATATCAGAAACTGTACACTGGCCGGCACCATGTATCCAACTATCTTGAATTAGTTGCCAACACTTAATAATCAGAAGATTTTGCCAAAACTCTGGATTTCCAACTTCTGTTGAAAAATGAGAAATTCTAGCAACATTGATCTTTCATTCCCAATTGATAACAATCCCAGGAGCTGAGTAGATGCAGGCACACACCCTCTAGTTTGTCACAGTCCCCACCAGTCCTTGCCTCCTTGTGTCCATCACTGTCTCTTCTCTGTAGGCATTTGAGTTTGTGCCCCATGGTCTAAAGCTTGTCTATGGAAGCAGTTTTGAGAACTGAGCTTATAGAAGCAAAGGTAAACCTAGGATACAAATATAGGGGGTGCTCTAATTTCAAAAGATAGGGTGAATGTCATCATAAATAATGCTGCTTTCCGGCATTAAGATTAAGGAGGAAAGTTTCAGTTTCCTGACTGGTCTATTTTTCTGAGAGCTGCTGAATTAGCCGTTTACTAAGAGAGCTACAAGTCCCAGAATCGCGTTCCTGTGTGTCCCCATTTATACCTGACCTACAGCACAAGTCCAAACACGCCAAGCCCCTTAGCAGGTGCATTATTAAACTGCACATCAGCCTGTTCCCTGCACCTCAGGGCATCTCACTCAGCACTATGGTTAGGAAGGCACTGGCTGAGAGACCCAGAATCATGCATACCTAGGCCCAGGAAATGTGGGCAGGTAGGAGAACCTAGAGAAAGTTTTGAGGAGCAGCTCCATTCTGCTCTCCAGCAGTGGCAATACAGGCTTTTCTTCCTCTCGTCTTCCTCACATCTGTTATTGCCTCACATATCCCTCCTTGTTCAGTCACTCTCCTCCCTTGGTAAAAACAAAAGTATCAGATAAACAAATTCACACAAAGGTTTTAATAGTTGATAACTGCATGTTTTTATTTTAGCATTTTAACCTAAGAATGCATACTACTACTAATAGAATTTCTGGGATGATTAGTTGATGACAGGGACATTCGGACATAAAAAGGCGTTACCCTCAAATTATACCACAAAGGAGGCTTACTTACTTTACCTAAAGGGCACCATTATATCATCTCCCCTCCTCCAGGACTTTGCTCGATGCTACTGTCTCAGTGACACTTTCCCTAGGCACCTTAAATTAAAATTGTGACCCTCATGACCCCACACTCCTTATTGCATTCCCTGCTTAATTTTTCTTCATATCACTTAGCATCATGATATAGCATGTCTTACTTATATTATCCCATCTACCTCCACTGGAACATAAGCTCCATGGGATAAGGATTTCTGTCTGTCCACATCTTTAGTGCTGTGGCAGTCCTCGTCCATAGTAGACACTCGCTAAAGTTTTCTTTGTTTTTTTTTTTTTAGAGTCTTTGAATATTAAGACATTTTCACTTTTAAAAAATTTTAGATTTATGTATTTTTCTTTGGTATCATTAATACACAATTACATGAACAACACTATGCTTACTAGATTCCCCCCATTATCAAGGCCCCCCCACCTACCCCATTACAGTCACTGTCCATTAGTGTAGTAAGATGTTATAGAATCACTACTTGTCTTCTCTGTGTTATACTGCTTCCCCGTGCCCCCCCCCATTATGTGTGCTAATCGTAATGCCCCTTTTTCCCCTTATCCCTCCCTTCCCACCTATCCTCCCCAGTCCCTTTCCCTTTGGTATCTGTTAGTCCATTCTTGGGTTCTGTGAGTCTGCTGCTGTTTTGTTCCTTCAGTTTTTTCTTTGTTCTTATACTTCACAGATGAGTGAAATTATTTGATACTTGTCTTTCTCCACCTGGCCTATTTCACTGAGCATAATAACCTCTTAGCTCCATCCATGTTGTTGCAAATGGTAGGATTTGTTTTCTTCTTATGGCTGAATAATATTCCATTGTGCATATGTACCACCTCTTCTTTATCCATTCATCTACTGATGGACACTTCGGTTGCTTCCATTTCTTGGTATTGTAAATAGTGCTGCGATAAACATAGGGGTGCATATGTCTTTTTAAATCTGGGATCTTGTTTTCTTTGGGTAAATTCCTAGGAGTGGAATTTCTGGGTCAAATGCTATTTCTATTTTTAGGTTTTTGAGGAACCTCCATACTGCTTTCCGCAATGGTTGAACTAATTTACATTCCCACCAGCAGTGTAGGAAAGTTCCCCTTTCTCCACATCCTCGATAAAGGTTTCTCAAATGAGCTTGTCATACCCAACCCCAGGGTGACAATTATTTTAATAGTTAAAAGACACAAAATAGAACTTCTTGATGAGGAGTATGACTACATATTTTGTGCTGGAAGGAACATCAGAAGTTTTGATGTTGTCTATCTTTTATGTGTACATCTTTTGGAATGAACACACACACATTTTCTTTCCTAAATATTTACAAAGGTGGTATACGTTCTTCTTCTTCTTTTTAAAAATCATCTTAAAAAAAAATCTAGAAAAGGCGGAGGGTAGCCCATCTGGGAAGCAGGATGTTGAATGAGATGACTATTTTTTTTCTCCAAATGCTACAGTATAACCACAACATATGTGAGGTGTGGGGTGTGGGGTACAGAGTGGTGCTGTGGGGGTGGTGGTAATGGTGTGCGTGTGTGGTGTGTGACAGTTGCATCTTTAACTAGATTATGAACCCTTCTTCTTTTCCTCTGAGCTAACAACGATGGAGTTCAGTCCTTTATCTGAAATGTGTCCTAGTAAATACATGTAATAAGACCTAATTTGAAAAAGAAGCAGAAGATGTTCCTGGCTGCTTAACTCTGCAAAACTGCCTTCCAGTTGTCTTTTGGGAAATAGCTGTTTATTGGGTTTTTTTGGTTGATTTTTATACTTTTTTTACTCTGCTTTTTTGAATTCCTGAAACAGCACACTTGGGAAACTTTGACTTATTTCCTAAATACAAACATCATGAAACCTGAACTTCTGGTTCAGGCATTCTAATCTGGCACCATGGTCAGAATACAAATTGACTAATGAGTCCCAAACCAGTTTAGATTCATAGTGGCAACATACGTGCTATTTGTATTGGACTAAATAGCCAATGTGCTGAGCAAAGGTGGGCACAGAAAAACAGTGACAGACCATTTCAGTGCAAGAAAATAAACCTATTCAGAAAACTTCTTACCATTATAACCAGAGATATCTCCAAGTGAAAATTTTTAGAGCCAAACATATAAGATTAGGTTGTCAACCTGCAGATCAAAGGAGTGTAGGATAGAGACAAGGACTGACCTACTTTCTAAGTACCTGCACTTATGAAACTCCCAGACATAATCTCATAGTAAAATCTCTCAATTCTAGAACCATAAAAGACCCCAAGTAGCCAAAGCAATCCTGAGAAGGAAAAACAAAGCTGAATGCTTATGCTCCCCAACTTCAAGCTCCACTACAAAGCCACAGTAATCAAAACAATTTGGTACTGGCACAAGAACAGACCCACAGATCAATGGAACAGAATAGAGAGCCTTGATATAAATCCAAACATATACGGCCAATTAATATCCAATAAAGGAGCCATGGATGTACAGTGGGGAAATAAATGTACAGCCTCTTCAACAACTGGTGTTGGCAAAACTGGACAGGTACATGCAAGAGAATGAAACTGGATTATTCTCTAACTCCATACACAAAAGTAAACTCAAAATGGTTCAAAGACCTGAATGTAAGTCATAAAAGTATAAAACTCTTAAAAGAAAACATAGGCAAAAATCTCTTGAATAATTTTTTCCTGAACACATCTCCTTGGGCAAGGGAAACAAAAGCAAAAATGAACAAGTGGGACTACATCAAACTAAAAAGCTTCTGTACAGCAAAGGACACCATCAGCAGAACAAAAAGGCATCCTACAGTATGGGAGAATATATTTGTAAATGACATATCGGAAAAGGGGTTAACATCCAAAATACCTAAAGAGCTCACATACCTCATCACCCAAAAATCAAATAACCTGATTAAAAAATGGGTGGAGGATATGAGAATTTCTTCTTCCAGAGAAGAAATTCAGCTGGCCAACCGGCACCGGCACGTGAAAAGATGTTCCATATCACTAATTATCAGGGAAATGCAAATTAAAACCACAATGAGATATCCACCTCACACTCGTCAGGATGGCCAACATCCAAAATACAAGAAACAACAAATGCTGGCAAGGACGCAGAGAAAGGGAAACCCTCCTACACTGTTGGTGGGAATGTAAATTAGTTCAACCATGATGGAAAGCAATATGGAAGTTCCTCAAAAAACTAAGAACAGAAATACCACTGGACTTCCACTCTTAGGAATTTACCCAAAGAAAACAAGGTCCCAGATTCAAAAAGACATATGCACCCTTATGTTTATCATAGCACTATTTACAATACCCAAGATATGGAAGCAACCTAAGCGTCCATCAGTAAATGAATGGATAAAGAAGATGTGGTAAATATACGCAATGAAATATTATTCAGCCGTAAGAAGAAAACAAATCCTACCATTTGCAACAACATGGATGGATCTAGAGGGTATTATGCTCAGTGAAATAAGCCAGGTGGAGAAAGACAAGTAGCAAATGATTTCACTTATTTATGGAGTATAACAACAAAGCAAAACTGAAGGAACAAAACAGCAGCAGACTCACAGACTCCAAGAAGGGACTAGCGGTTACCAAAAGGAAAGGGTTGGAAGGGGGGCAGAGAGGGAAGGAGAAGGGGATTAAGGGGCATTATGATTAGCAGACATAATGTAGGTGGGTCATGGGAAAGGCAGTATAGCACGGAGAAGACAGGTAGTGACTTTATAGCATCTTTCTTTGCTGATGGACGGCAACTGCAATGGGGTGTGTGGGGGGGTACTTGACAATATGGGTGAATGTAATAACCACAATGTTGCTCATGTGAAATCTTCATAAGATTGTATGTCAATGATACCTTAATAAAAAAAAAACGCAACAGAGCACAAAGAGGGAAAGACAGAGATAATAATGGCAGAAGTGTTTGTAATGGCAGAAATTGATAAGAGCTGACTGTCTCTCAATAGGGGATTGGCTACATTAATTTAATGAAATCTTGCTTTGCAGGCCTAAGACCTCCTTTATGTTCACCACACCTTTAATGTTTTGGGGCCCTCTTAGAAAACAACACAAAAATAAAAACTTGTATTCTTGGGGGATGGGAGGGATGAACAGGCAAAGCAGAGGATTTTTAGAGGAGTGAAAATACTCTGTATACTGTAATGATGGATACATGTCATTCAAACTTGTTGATTGTACAATACCTAATATAAGCTATGGCCTTTGGGTGATGATGACATGTCAGCGTAGATTCATCAGTTGTGACAAATGCACCACTGTGGTGGCAGTTGTCAATGGTGGGGGACGCCATCCCCTGTTGCTTGTGTGGAGACAGGGGGTATATGGGAAACCTCTGTTACTTCTGCTCAATTTTGCTGTGTGTCTAAAACTGCTCTAAAAAAAAAAAATCTATTAAAAGAGATTTTTTAAATGCCAAAAAAAAAAATCTCAATTCTGGTTTCTACTAAAAGTTGCAAACAATCCTAAAGAATAACAGCATACATACAAGGCTATTCATTGCAGTACTGTCAGTAATGACAAAAGTTTGGAAAAAACCTAGGAAATCATCTTGGAAGACTGGTTAACCCAATTATGCAACACCCATACAATGGAATATAATAAAATCATTTTTTGAAAAATGAGAATATTCTTTATGATCTGAATTAGAATTATTTCAAATAAGAAAACCAAGTTGTGGAATAACAGTGCATGCTACCATAGTGAACAAATGCAAAACAAGAATACTTTGGGAATACATACAAAATATCTCTGGACAGGTACCTAAGAAACTGAATCATTGGCTTCCTATAGAAAAAGGCACTAGGTAATGAGGGACAAGGCTTGGGGAAGACTCTTCACTGTATATCCTTTTGAATTTTGAAGGAAACAAATGTAATTCCTACCCAAAATAAATATTTTAAAGAGAAGTAAAATTACATTAAATGAGATTAAAAAAAATTAAACCCATCTTCATCCACAGTGGGTATGGAAAAGAGAGTTCATTGTTAACATTTTCATACCATTTCTAAAGATTTGAAATTAAAAAAAAAAAAAGAACCTCTGCTCTGGGATAATAAGTTGGGTGCCTCCTGTTAGAGGCTGTCAAGGAAGGGGATGTGACAAACATAATATGCTTGCTTCAGAGGTATCCTTATGGCCTGAGAGCTGAGGGCAGGGTGGAAATCCTTTCTTTGCTGCCATCAGGAATTGGGTTTCTAACCCTGGCAGTGCAGTTTCTGACTATGCCATCAGAACCAGACATGATCTTCTCCAACTGAAAATAGCAAATGCCCCCTGTGTTGGTTAAATACATGGGGGGAAAATTTTTCACAGTTAACCCTTTTCCTCCATGCTTTGGCAACCGAGCAGGTAAAATGTCAAACACATAGGAAAGATTACATGTAGTCAAAGCCGAGAGTTTGGAAAAACTCTCTGTCCAACCCCTGGGAAGTGGGGCAGCCCCTTAAGGATTCAGAACAAACAAGGAATTTATTTTATGTGTGCTTAGCAAGAGTCAATCTGCAATGAGGTGCTTGATAATGGAGAGATGCTTTAGTGAGAAGGAAGAGACATGGAGTAAGAGCCAACATGTTTGTGTTTCTGCCCTGACTACCTCAATGCTTATCATATGATCCTAAGTTTTTAAGCCTGAGTAGCCTCTTCTATAAAATGGAATCATAGCCACTACCTCACCCACTTTCTTGAGCTGCAGTAAGGAACAAAAGATAAAAATGGACACAAAGCATTTTTAAAGCTAGGAAGCACTAGTGACAAATGTTAGGTTAATAATTGAAGACAAAATACCTTTTGATGATAATTATGAAGTTTTCAGAGGGGCAAATGTGATCTTTAGGATCAGACATACCAGCACATTCATCTTAACTCTTCACCTGCTGTGTGACCTAGGGCAAGTTGTCCAACCTCTCTGAGCCTTAGTGTCCTCATGGCAAAAGAGGGTTATTGCTACCAACTTATCAAGGTGGCTATGAGAATTAAGTGGCATAACCTATACAAAATGCTGGGTACAAAGAGTTCACAGTGTGAGTTCCCATCCCATGTACCTGGGTAATGAATCATGGTCTCAATCAAAGGACTCTCTATACTAGCTGCTCAATTTTTCTGTAAACCTAAAACTGCTTTTAAAAAATTAACTCTATTAATTAAAAAAAATATTTATTGAGATGGTAGAGTTTGGAGCCAGCGTTTGAATCACAGCTCTGCCACTTACTAACTGGATGACCTAGGGAAATTTATGTAGCAGTCCTGTCCTTCAGTCTCCTCATCTGTAAGTACTATGTAACTTTTGCTATTAATATAAAATTATTATCATTAGGCATTGTTCAATGGGAATACAATGGGAATTATCAGACACTGTGTTCATGGGATACAGTGGTAGATAAGGTACCTTAAGCAAAGTGCTTTGCAATCTCCTACAGTGATCTCAAATACAGAGAAATTTAGGCCCAAAGAGGTAAAGTAAGTCCACCAAGGCCGCACAGTTAGTTGTTGAGAGAAGACTGGGGAAGATGAGCTAGGAGCAGCAAGAGAATTCTGGACGGCAAGCCCGTTTCTCGTGCTGTGCAAGCAGACTCAGAGTTGGGAACTGAAGAGCCCTGGAAGTACCACAGTGAATTCTGGAACTGCATGGAAATTGGCCCAATAATTCTGTACATTCCTGACCTCCACTCTCTTTCCACATGCCATTCCTTATGGTGATGTCCTTGCTTGGCCGACATGTGCATTTCCTATGAATTTCCGATTTAGAGTTCATGGTGGGGTCCTGGAAATGACATATCCTCCATACTATTGCAATTCTTTCGTGCGTCTGAATCTTAAACACGAACAGGGTTGGGTCTCTTAGAGCCCTACTGTAAGGGGGCAGACCCAGGTTTTGTAGGACACGAAGAGTGTATGAGGGTATGGGGGCTCTATTTAGTAAAGGAATACATGAATTAAAAATTAGGTACCAGGCCTCAGAGAAATCACAGGCAAGTAAAGTAAAGGGCCCTGCAGTTTAAGCATAATTAGCTTCCAAGTAAATTCAGCTCTGCTCCTAAAATTACCTAATGTCCATCCCTCCTCTGTCCCTTCCTTCTTCTCTTTTTCCCACCACCCATCTTGTTCTTCCCTGCCGTCTAGCTCCCACTGTGTACCAGGCAGTAACTTCTGAAGTTAAATTTTGCTTTAAAATTCAACTTCACTCTTATCTGCAGGCTACTATCCAAATAGTGACAAATGCACACTTTTCTTGAACACAACAAACCTGTAAATGGTGTACACACCTGCTATGTGATGCTGTTGAACTTGGTAGACCATAATATAGCCAAAGTCTACCATTTTCTATTGATACTAGTAAATACAGCCAGAGACAGGCTCTTTCATGTTTGGGACATTCAACAAATAAAATAATTCTCTCTGATGGGAGTGGGGTAGTGGTGGTTAACAGTCTAGAGGAAAGAATATCATATAATTATGCATAATGTAATTGATATGTTATTTTACACACACTACCTGATATAGTATGGCATCTTAAAACCCCCACATGACAGATTGGAGACTGAGGCTTATGGTGACTTGTCATGGTCACAGAGCTACTAACTGGTAAAGTTAGGCTTTGCAGAATGACTCCAAGTTCAGCACCTTTTCTAACTCAACCGAACTGTGAGCTTCAGTTCATATGGCTTTTAAAGGCTTGAAGCCCAAGGATGAGGCATAAAGTTTGATTCTGAACACTTCCCTTTTAATTCTTTCCCCAGAGCACCCGTTATCCTCATACCCAAAGGACACAAAGGCTACACAGGCAGCATGGCACAAAGAACCCATAGACAACATAAGTAGAGGCCATTTGTGGATCATTTTGGGTTGGGAACTTGTTCCTTGTGGGTGGAGGGGGGTGGTTTCTCAGCTGGGACTATGTACATGAGTCATCCAGGTTTATCCCACAATTTGCATGGCTGTTCACCTCTCCACTTCCTGTGTGCAGCAGTATTACCCAACCCTGGAGCCGGGATTGAATCTGCCCTTCACCACTTGTCTCCAGCAGCCTGCTCAGCAAGGGACTGGCATGGAGCCACGGAGCCCAGAGCAGGAGGGAAGGAAGCGTGTGGCTCCCAGTGGCTGCCAGCTTTCCCAGCTGATACCAGCCCTTCCTCCCCTCGCTGCACACAGCGCCCTGCACACAGCCTCCAGTCGCCTAACTTTCCATTTTCAGACAGTGCCTGTTGTTCTCATTCTTGGAGGGGGAGTAACTCCTTCCACCGCCTGGGGTGCCTGATCTGCAGCCTGGGGCTGCCAGCAGCGGCGCTTGGGCACCATGCCCGCTGGCCCGGCAGGCCCTCTCTCAGGACCATTCCAATCTGCTGTAATGGAGAGTTCGGAATATAGGTCAAGGTGCTCTCTGAAGAGCCCAGGGGAGGATCACCAGACCCAGTGGTGGGTGACTCAGAGGGAAGGGAAGAGATGGGTGCCGGAATCTCCTGGCCTGCAGGGCCTGGAAGAGGAGGTCAAGTCGTCTGGCTGACTGTCAAGGAGGAGGAAGAAACTGCTGGAGACAGAAGGATAAAATGACCTCTGGTGACCTACCTAAAGTGGAATCCAAGCCCACTCCAGAGGACTGTAGCTGAAGCCACTCCCAGGTCAACCTGCCTCTGTGGCTATAAAGACCTAATTAGCTGCCTTCCCTGCCAAAGTGGGAAATCATATGAACAGACTCATTACTCCAGGCTCCAGCAACCCTCTCCCCCCTAAAAGAAAACAAAGCCACTGGTCTATCACACAAATGCAGACATCTCTAGTAAAGGCAATTCGGTTTTTCCTCCAATTAATTTTGAATATGAAAATTACTAACCCATTTTATTTTACATCTGCGCACACAGGGGCCTCCTTTCAAGAGTGCAGAAGTGGCCGCAGTTGTAGGAACAGCAGCTGCTCTGTCTGAGCCTCACATCCTCTGTCTCCAGCTGTGGGTTCCTCCAGGCCAAGCAGGGAGTTTCCTCCTTCTCAGGGCTTTGGGCCTTGCTAGCTGGCCACCCTCACCTCCCACCCCCCAGCTGCTCACCACCCTTTGTGGGTAGCGCTTCTGGGACTCCCTGGTTCCATGAGTCAGAGCCAGGCTGGAGACAGACAGCAGGCTTCCTTTACTAAATCAGCCTCCGACCCTGTACACAACAGAGGGAAGCTATAATTACTCGTTTGGTCTGGCTCTGGGAACTGAGCCACAGACGCTTAACTAGGAGGGATGGTTTCCGATGCCTACATTTATCTAGTGCACCCCAGTTAGGAAATGAGAATAATAGCTAGGGGTTCAGGCCTGTTACACATATGTTAGATGTTGTGCATATGTAATAGGATACCTTGGACTTGAGCACCAATGTAGATTGCTAGCAAAATTGCTATCTTAAAGCTGCCAGAGTTTTTTGTTTTGTTTTGCTTTTAATTGCCTCCTGCCTCAGTGCCAGTCTTATCTGAGGCAGGCTGCTTATTGTCGATGTTGTTGGTTTTTAAGAGATAAAGGAAAAAGGCAACAAAATGTTGTTTTGGATTTTTAGGAGTGTTTTATCTGTTAGGTATACAGACAAAATCTCAGGTCTCTCAGGTCCACAGAAATGTTTGAAGCCTGAAACCTGAAAAAACAGTTGGCTCCAAAATGAAAAATAAAGCCACAGAATCAAAATACTATAGTTAATCTTCATTAACTGTTCATTGGTTCACTCATTCATTCACTTGTTCACTTACTCCTGGAAACATGCACTTATTCATGCAACAAATATTTATTGAGCTGCTTCTTTGTGCACAAAGTGTTTTAGGCACTAGGGATACGTAAGTGATAAACCAATTAAGGGTACAAAATAAAACTAAGCCGACAAATATCCTGCTCTTGTGGGTCAATAGTAGACATAATAGTGAATAAATTATATGGTATGTTAAGAGATAATAAGTGTGACTGATAAGAGAAAAACCAGAGCAAGTTAGGAGAACTGTTGGTGAAGGAGGAATTTATAAACATCGCATGACATTTGAGAATAATTTGTAGGTTAAATCTCTCACAGTGAGGAGCTCAAGTCTGCATAATGGTTGCTGAGAAATTATAACCAATCATAAATTAAATGAGTTATATTTGACAAGAGTAAAATTATAAAAATCTTTAAGCTTTGTTTATAACCAAAAGGTGGGTGCACTTAAACTATATTTGATAGGAGATAAAAAGTAAAAGTGCATGGCAGCTGACCCTGCCTTTGATTTTAGGTAGATAAAAGCATTTCACTCAAGTATTTATTAGACACCTGCAATAAAGTGGTTAAGGGCTCAGGTGTCAGATGCCAGGATTCATATCCTATCATTTACTACTTGTATGGTGGGAAATATACCTAATTTCAATTCCCCATATTTCATTTAGGGGTAATATATAGAACCTACCTTACAGGGTTTCTGGACAGATTAAATGAGATAATCAAAGTACAGGTGTTAGCTAGCATAGCACCTGTCACTTAGCACTCCATAAATGTCATCTATTATGATTATTTTCATTGTGATGATGACGATGATGACGCAGCCCCAGGCACTGTGTTGGATACTGGGGATCAAAGTTGAACAAGATGATGACAAACAGCCGATTGCAAGAGGCTTTGCAAGCACACTGTGCTTCATTATACCCTCACAGTCCCTTGCGGGGTGACTCCCACTGTACCACTGACCACTGTAAACCATATTTGGATGGCCACTAAACTGAACAGACCACAGGAAGATACCATTTAATAACCTTTCAGTTGGAAAAAATTAGAAGTCTAATAATGCCAAGTGTTGGAGAGGATGTGGATCTGTAGGACCTTTATTTTATTTTATTATATATTTTTTTAGGATCTTTCTATATTTGTTAGAGGTGGAATTGGAAATTGATACTCTTACCTTGTTTTCCAGGAGACATGTGCAAGAATCATCAGCTCAAAACAGTTCTAAAATTCATATGGAACCACAAAAGACCTCGAATAGCCAAGGCAATCCTAAGAAGGAAGAATAAAGCTGGGGGGGGGGGGGATTATGCTCCCTGACTTCAAACTCTACTACAAAGCCACAGTAATCAAGACAATTTGGAACTGGCACAAGAAAAGACCCATAGACCAATGAAACAGACTAGAGAGCCCAGATATAAACCCAAACACATACGGTCAATATACGATAAAGGAGCTATGGACATACAATGGGAAAATGACTTCCTCTTCAACAACTGCTGTTGGCAAAACTGGACAGCTACATACAAAAGAATGAAACCAGATTATTGTTGATCCTCATACACAAAAGTAGACTCGAAATGGATAAAAAAACCTGAATGTAAGTCAAGAAACCATAAAACTCTTAGAAGACAACATAGGCAAAAATCTCCTGAATATAAACATGAGGAACTTCTTCCTGAACACATCTCCTCGGGCAAGGGAAACAAAAGCAAAAATGAATGAATGGGACTACAGCAAGCTAAAAAACTTCTGTACAGCAAAGGACCCCATCAGCAGAACAAAAAGGCATCCTACAGTATGGGAGAATATATTTGAAAATGACATATCCAACAAGGGGTTAACATCCAAACTATATAAAGAACTCACATGCCTCAACAACCAAAAAGCAAATAACCTAATTAAAAAATGGGCAGATGATATGAACAATTATCCAAAGAAGAAATTCAGATGACCAACAGGCACATGAAAAGATGCTCCACATCACAAATTATCAGGGAAATGCAAATTAAAACTACAGTGAGATATCACCTCACACCAGTTAGGATGGCAGCATTGAAAAGACTAAGAACAACAAATGCTGGCGAGGATGCGGAGAAAGGGGAACCCTCCTACACTGCTGGCGGAAATGTAAACTAGTTCAACCATTGTGGAAAGCAATATGGAGGTTCCTCAAAAAAATAAAAATAGAAATACCATTTGACCCGGGAAATCCACTCTTAGGAATTTACCCAAAGAATACAAGTTCTCAGATTCAAAAAGAAATATGCACCCCTATGTTTATTGCAGCACTATTTACAATAGCCAAGATATGGAAGCAACCTAAGTGTCCATCAGTAAGTGAGTGGATAAAGAAGATGTGGTACATATATGCAATGGAATACTATTCAGCCATAAGAAAGAAACAAATTCTACCATTTGCAACAATATGGATGGAGCTGGAGGTTATTATGCTCAGTGAAATAAGCTAGATGGGGAAAGACAAATACCAAATGATTTCTCTCATTTCTGGAGTATAATAATGAAGCAAAACTGAAGGAACAAAACAGCAGCAGACTCACAGACTCCAAAAAGGGACTAGTGGTTACCAAAGGGAAGGGGTGGGGGAGGGTGGGTGGGGAGGGAGGGAGAAGGGGATTCAGGGGTATTATGATTAGTACACATGGTGTGGGGAGATGATGGGGAAGATAGTGTAGCACAGAGAAGACAAGTAGTGACTCTCTCGCATCTTGCTACACTGATGGACAGCAACTGCAATGGGGTGGAGGGGGGACTCAATAATATCGGTGAATGTAGTAACCACATTGTTTTTCATGTGAAACCTTCATAAGAGTGTATATCAATAATACCTTTAAAAAAAAAGAATTATCAGCTCAGCACATTGAAAGTAGTTGGAAGCTGGTAACAACTTAAATGTCCACTGACAGAAGATTATATAAATGCATGTGGAGAATTGATGATTATTTAGAAACGCAAAGGAATGGTAAACTCAAGATTCAGGATGGGATGAAGGAGCCAAAGTGACAGGAAAGGCAGGAGCATACGGGAAAAACTGGGCGGTGGGTTCATAGGTGTTTTCTACATTATGAATAAATAAATAAGTAAACATAGATAATAACAACCAATGACATACATGTTGTACAATGTCCATCTGAAGATGAAAGAATGTTACAAATCAACGATTACGAATAATCCAGTGTACTTAGATTCAATACGAAAGAAAACTAAAATCTACTGACTTGGGACAGGTACAAAGTACACCTCAGCAGGGTGAGGCATGTCTAGAGGGAGCGTAGGCAAAAGGCCCTGAAGAAGGGCAGGGGTGGGTGTGTTTCCATGAGGATTATGCAGAGGTGACCTAGGAGGTGGGGACCCCTTCATCAGTCAGATGCAGCTGTGCAGGTTCAGAACGGCCACCTGCAGTCGGAGGGTAGGGGTGAGCTGTCACTGCGATGGGGTAGGGGAAACGCCCCGGGCTGAGCCCTTTTCAGGTCATGGTCTCGCTGTGCGGTGGCTGGTCCTCAGTGCCGTCTCCCTGGGATCTTTGCCAGGCGTACCACTGCCACTTCCCCCAGGACAGACTTACAGTTCCTGGGGTGGTAGTCTCAGAAGGGACCAGCCCTGCTGGCCCTGATGGGGGATACTGGGTGTGTGCAGAGAGCCTCTTTCAGCTAGAAGTCCCAGGTGCCTCTCCCAGCAGATGCAATGTGGCCCCAGAGCCACAGTCCCAGCCATCCTCTGTTGTATGTGCTCTCAGACCACAGGCCAGATCATCGGGTGCTTTTTCATTGAAAAAATCTCCACAAGCCCCCAAAGCAGCCACCAGGCAGAAGAATACTTGGTTAGACCCAAATGATTGATTAACTTCATTGATGGAACTCACTAGGACTCTCAGAGGCACATGAGGGGTGGTCGCTCCCCTCTTTTGTCTTCCTGCAGGTGGGGTCAGGCTTTTAGGACTCTGGGAGCTGCTTTTCTGCACCCCTCCCCCACATACCCATTCCCCCAAACAATCGAGAGCACAGATGCTGGAGTCAGAAAGACCCTAGATCAGGTCGTTGCTGGTCAGTTTCTAGCTGTCACATTTGCTTAATTTTCTAAACCTCAGCTTCTTATCGGTCCAAGAGAGAGAGTCATTTTGCCTTTTCCTGAATTAAAGGCATTAGTGAGGACCACATGATAGGAAAGGAAGTGCTTATCAAACGGAAAGGTACAGCACATTTATGCTAGAATATAAGCCCCCTGAGGGCAGGAACCATGTCTGACTCCTTAGCTGCTTCTCTCCCAGGATCAAGGGCAGAGCCTGGCACATCATAGGGGACCCCGAAATACTTCCTGAATAAATGAATTGAAGTATTACAGATCAGGGTAAAGATGATGATGATAAATATTACTCATGTGAACTGCATCTTGACCGCATTCCAGGCAAAATGTTAGAGGCTCTACATAGGTAATTCCATTTAAGCTTCACATAACCCAGTGAAGGAAGCACTGGTATTATTCCCATTCTATAGGTAAGTTAATTTGATTCAGTGAAGTTAATGATTTTTCCTAGGCCACAGTGGACTAGGTTGCTACTCAAGTGACATGAATTAGTGGGTACAGAGAAGCTTGCCACCCAAAAGTTAAATATCAGTGGCCTTAGTGTCCAAGAGGTCACCATGAGGATCGCTGGGTTTTGACAGCTTTTCCACTCTTCACGACCCCAATATTAAAGTGCAGATGCCTCTGGAAAACAGTTAACCCTAAATTTCTAATCAGGGAATAATCTGGCTTATCTGTTTGCTTCCAGGGTGTGGACAGCAGGGTTCTTTTGCAGGGATGGGATTCAGTGGGGAGGATGCCTGAGGGAGTGGCAGTTACACATGGCACACGGGGATTGCTAGGGAGAAGGCTGTGTCCAACAGGCATGCTGACTATTTTGTTGCGACCTGGCCTAGGACTACAGGGAGACAAAAGGGTGTTTGGGCCCCCAACTTGCCTTTATGGGAGGCGGATGGACCCTGGAAGGTCAAGAGTTGTATCGCAAGAAGTTGTCTCAGACAGAGGTAGCAGAATTGGGGAGTTATTAAAGGGAGCTTGCTTTTATGTTTGAATTTTTCATGATAAACATATAATTCACCTATTACTTGTGAAGTTAAAAATATATTTTAATAAATGAAAAAGTTAGTGAAACAGCAGGGGAAGGTTGAGAAAAGGTCATGGGTTGGACTCTCCAAAGCAACACAGCTTCCAAGACTGCACAGGCTGCCAGGCTGCGGCTCTCCAGGGCTTGGCTGATGGCCGGGAGATGCAGGGCAGTCCCCCGGCCTTCAGCCTTGGGCAAAGAGCCTGAGCCACAGAGGCGGGGGAGGGGAGGGGAGTGGGAGTGTGGTGGGGAGGACTGTTTGCCTTTGCAGTCCGCAGCACCTCCCTGCCTCTGGGCCTTCCTCAGGAGAGACTTATTATGCAGTATGGTCACATGCCCTGTGCATTTTAATGAATGAGTCAGGGGCCAGACTCAATCTGAAAGTGGAATTGCTGCTCTCGCCGGGGTGAAGGGCTCTCAGGGGATATGCTTGCAGCATGGATAGTACAAGAAAAAGGAAAGAAGGAACCTATTTTCTCTTTAGAAAAACAAAGCAGGGTCTGGAGAAGAAGGTCAAAAGGTAGAAAGGACGGGTGAAGGATGGAAAGCAGGGAGGAGAACAGGACAGAGAGAACAGCCTAGAGTTCAGAACACAGTCCTGGAACAGATGCTCCCTGCCAGACACTCCCTTGACCCTTTACCCTCCACTTATTTACTCCAAACATTTAGTGCTTCTTAAGCACCAGGCACCACACTAGGCATGGGAGTTACCAGGCAAATGAGAGAGTCCTCGCCTTTCTCCTCGGAGGAGCTCTGGTAGGGGTCTAATCCAGGAGGTGGGGTGGGTCAGTGGAGGCGGTGCTCACACCTCCTGCCCTCCCTGAGAGTACACACAGCAGGAAGGTGGGCGGTCCCCCACTGATGGGCAAGGGCTACGTCTCTCAAGCCCGTCCTGGGCGGAGGGGCGTTCCACAGTTAGTATAGCACTGAATCCAGGCAATACGCCCATGAGACAGATCCTGTTACTGTCACATTTTTTACAGATGAGGAAACTGAAGCAGAGAGCAGCTTGCCCAAGGTCACACAGGGATTTGAACTCAGGTCTGTCTGACTCCAGAGCTCTTGGCAGCCTGCTTCAGTGCTGTCAGCCAACCGCTGGATGGGGAGTGCTGGGGAAGGCCTTTCCCTTCCCAGGCTTCCTTCCAAGAACACTCTGAACCCCAGGAGGAGGAGGCTGGAGTGGATCCAGACACAGTCTGCACCAGCCAGCCTGGGAGCGGATCTGAAACCTCACTGAATGGGGCCGTGTGAGCCTGAGCCCAAGGACGGTGGGGAGAGGCAGGAAGCTTAGCCGCACCGTGGTCAGCTGGGGCTGCGAGCCTGTTCCTGGACTCCACCCCACAAAACACAGGGCAGCAGAGACTTAGCAAATGGGTGTGTGGGAGTGAGACATACCCTGAGGTGGCGGGCGGGCTGGCAGTGTCACCGAATTACTCAACAAAGCCACCTCGGCTTTGAACTTTGAGCCAGGCACTGCGGGGACAGGGCACTGGTGGTGCTGCTGGGACAGGTGAAGAGGATGTCTGCCATCCTTCTGAACCCCAAGTGGGAGGACACAACCTGGGAAGAAGCCAGGAACTGGAAAGCCACTGCACACCTACATTCTCATGAAGTTTTACAGCTGGAGGGAAAGAGGGATACACAAGCACCCAGGGCTCAAGGGTCTTGGGTGGCTTCATGCCAGAGAGGATAGAAAAGCAAGGCCACGTGCCATGACCCACACTGCACAGAAAGAGCCGGCTTTTATTGAGCAATTGCTACATGCCAGGCTGTTGTACCCATTACCCTTTGAATCCCCACTGCCTCCTTGAGAGGAAGGTAATGTTTTTATGCCCATTTTACTCAAGAAGAGACAGATGTCCAGGGAGATTGGTAACCTGCCAAGGTCACACGTTTTCCCCACTTCTGGTTTCTGAGAAGAGGGAGTTTGCCTCAACACCCTTTTGTCTTTACTCTCACTGCCCGTGGCAATGGAATGATTTGTTTGATGGGATAATTTGGGAAGGGCTATAGGCAGTCATCTGCTCCGTTCCAGCCTTCTTGCAGGTTCAGTTAGGAAGGCAATTCGGTCTCACAGTAAGCTGTATCTTCCATACTAGCTTTAGTGACAAATAAGGTGGTACTTTGGTTCTCTGCCATTCCTTTGTCTTTTTATTCAATGTGTTCAGAACCTGGATGCAGAAGAGGGGTACTGTTTTTTGGAAGGCTCCTTGGAGATCCCAACAACACTCGGGAGGATTCCGAGCACTCCGGCCAAACCACCCCCATTGACCAGGGGACTCTGCTCTCCCGCTACATCTTGGCAAAGGACACTCTTGGCTCCAGGACCAATTTTCCTTGGGAGAAGTCAGCCCTGAAATTAGTACTGCCTTCTCTCCTCCCTCCCCCACCTCCCTCAAAACTTTTTTTTTTTGGACTGGTATTTTTTTCTGGGACAAGAAAAATCAAGTCTTGTACTCAGCTTCTCAGTGTAAAGAGAACCACTCATGAGAGGGGTGACAGTGTCTTAGCCAGCTCTTCCCCTTGCCATCTGCCAGGACATTAACAGTGGGTACTTGACCTACCCAGACATCTACCGGTCTAGACATCTCATGCAGAACAAACCCGGGAAGCTGACAAAAACCCCACGTCAGCCCCTGATTAAACCCATACCCTGTATATTCCGGTTTCCTTTCCAGCGGACCTACCAGGCAATTCAGAGCTAGTTATGTCTCTGTGGGACTATATGCCAATATCCACATGACCTTGCTGTGTGACTGTGGGCAAAGTCTTCACCAGCTCTGTGCTTTGATTTTTCTTACCTATAAAATGGGAAGATAATAACTGTACTTCTGTCTGTCTCACAGGACTGTTATGAGATCAATGATGTAGAACTTACTTGAAAAGGTATAAAAAATGCTTCATGACATAGAACGGAATTATCATTTTATGAGCTTTTATAACATACCCCCCAGATTTACTAAGCATATCATTATCAGCTTCAGTCTTCTCAGCAGGACTGATCTGCCTTCATTCTGGGTAACCATGCCCAACCCTTTGCAGTCCCTAAGGACCCACCCCTTACCCCACCCTCTCAGTCCACATGGATCCAGGGACACTGCCTAAGCCTGTTAAGTGCATCTCATTCTCCTTCACCACAGGGACTGCTTTCAAGGGATGGTCATGTGACCTAAACAGACTAACTGAGACAGTTGCTAGGACTTTTGGAAAGAGATTCTCTGTAGAGATCCTAAGAGGATACAGGGGCTGAGATTTATGCTGTCATTTTGTTACCATCTCAACCCCAAACCCAGCCATGTCCACTTGTGATGTTATGATTTATAATAAGAAATACATATTTGGCCTTCATCCACCACAGTTCCTGGCTTATAGCTCCTAAAACCCTTGGAATTTCCTAAGTGATGAGAGCAATAAAGGTGTTTCATTACATACATTTTGGAAAGCACCTAAGGATGGGGGCTGGTTGCCAGGAAAACTAATCATGTAATCAGAGGGTTGTAACTTTCAGTCCTACTCCCTGACCTGGAGGGAGAATAGAGGGCTGGAGGGTGATCACCAGTGGTCAGTGATTTAATCAATCATGCCTATGTAATGAAGCCTCCATAAACACCCAAAACACCAAATACTCCACTGTTTTGGGAGAGCTTCTGGGATGCTGAACATGTAGAGATTTAGGGAGAGAATTCCGCTCAGAGAGAGCATGGAAACTCCAAGCTCTTTCCTTGCCCTATGCATCTCTTCCATCTGGCTGTTCCTGAGTTCTATTCTTTTGTAATAAACTAGTATCAACACCAAAACTTAACAAACAACCTTATTAAAAAATGGGCAGAGGACCTGAACAAGACATTTCTCCAAAGAAGAAATACAAATAGCCAACAGGCACATGAAAAGATGCTCCACATCACTAACCATCAGGGAAATGCAAATCAAAACCACAATGAGATATCACCTCACACCCCACTATCAGTCAGAATGGCCACTATCCAAAAGACAAGATATCAGAAGTGTTGGTAAGGATGTGGAGAAAAGGGAATCCTCCTGCACTGCTGGTGGGAATGTAAATTGGTGCAGCCACTATGGAAAGCAGTATGGAGGTTCCTCAAGAAACTAAAAATAGAAATACCCTATGACCCAGTAATTGCACTTCTAGGAATTTACCAGAAGACAACAAAATCTGATTCATAAAGATATATGCACCCCTATGTTTGTTGCCGCATTATTTACAATAGCTAAGATGTGGAGGCAAAGTGTTATTCAACAGATGAATGGATAAAAAAGATATGGTACATATACACAATGCAATATTATTCAGCCATAAAAAAGAAATCCTGCTACTTGTGATACATGGACATGGATGGACCTAGAGGGTATTACACTAAGTGAAATAAGCCAGGCGGAGAAAGACAAAGACCATATGACTTCACTTACATGTGTAATATAAAAGCAAAACAAAAAAAATGAACAAAACAGCAGTAGACCCATGAACACTGAGAAGTGATTGGTGGTTACCATGGGGGATGGGTTGGGTTGGGGTGGTAGGGTGGGGTAAATGAGGGGGACAAAGGGGAACAAAATTCTCAGTCACAATATAAGTTGGTCATGGGGATGGAAATACAGCATGGAGAATATAGTCAATAATTTTGTAACATTTTCCTTGGTTGACAGATAGTAACTATACTAATTGGGTTGAGGATTTAATAAGGTGTGTAATTGTTGAACTGCTGTGTGTATACTTAAAATCAATATAATATTGTACATGAATTATACTTAAATAAAAAATACACTTAAAAATATAATAAACCAGTAATCTAGTAAGTAAAATGTTTCTCTGAGTTCTGTGAGCTGCTCCAGCAAATTAATCAAACCCAGGGCGAAGGTTGTGGGAACCTCAGAGTTATAGCTGATTGGTTAGAAGCACAGGAGACAATCTGGACTTGAGATTGGCACTGGGGTGGGGTTTAGTCTTGTGGGACTGAGCCCTTAACTTGCAGGATCTAACACTATTTCCAGGTATATAGTGTCAGCATCGAGTTGAATTGCAAGACACCCAGGTGGTGTCTTAGAAAATTCCTTGGTGGTATGGGGAACCCCCCCCCCCACAACACACGTTGCAAATTGGTGCAGAACCCTATTACCACCCGTGGACTTTTCAGCTTCAAGTGAGCCCCAAATTCTTTTTTTTTTTGCTCAAAGGCATCTTGGGTTGGATTTTTCTGTCCTTGCTACCAAGATGATCTTAATGGATATAGCATTATCTCACTTAATCTTGAATTTGAACCAGATCTCCTGGTCTCTGGGCCTGCCTTCTCTCCACTCCACAAGGAATTGAGGACAGACTGAATCTCCTACTCATGTCTCCATCACATACTTCAGTCAACAGGAGAGCATCTGCTGGGAGAGGAAGAGCCCTGATTCTCCCACAGCCAGGGTCTGAGGAAGGACATAAGTCATGGTGTTCTTGGCCCCAAGTGCCCTTGTCCTAGAAAAAAAGCACCAATCGGAGGAGGAGCACTTCAGTTCCTGTAGGGCTTAAGCTTCACATCAAGGGCCGGGAGGGCTTGAAATGGCCCAGTATCTTCTTCTCCTTCCAGGTATTGATGCTCCAGTGTCCACCTATTAAGAGTTCCATTCTTTGAAGATACCGGAGTTTGGTAAAATGCAAATACATCTCAGTCCTCCCAGGGCTTACAACCTGTGCTGCTGTCAATCATGGCAGTTTTGTAGGACTAATGGCTTTGAGAGGGGTTTAGGGAACCAGGGGCACGGTGGTGGTGGAAGATGTCCTAGGGAAGGGGATAGAGGTACCGAAAGGGACATGTGAGGGCTGGATAAGTTCCAATTGGTTGAGGGAATAAGTCAGACATATTAAGTTTGATAATGGGATAAAATAATACAATACCTCTCAGGTATCACCTGTATTTGCTTCAGAATAACATGGGGATAAGGAAAGTGGGTGGAGATAGAGAAGAAATAAGATTGGCCATGCGTTGATCACTGTGGACCCTGGGTGATGGGTGTATGAGGGTTACTCTGTCTACTTGAGCATATGTTTGAAATTTTCCATAGTAATGTTTTAAAGTATAATGAATAATTTAAAAAACATGTTCTATGTTTATTCTTTGCAGAGTTCTTTACATACATCTTGTATGCAATTTTTCCTGTTCTAAAAATGGTGAAACTGAGGCTCAAAGAGCTAAGTCAAGTAGGCAGGTGGCATTGAGAGGTGAACTTGACCCTTCCAACTCCTGCATTCCACGGTTAGTCTGGGGCAGGGGTCAGGAAAGGCAAGTTGGGCTGTCCATCCTTGATGGGGCTGACAGGCAGGAACAGATACCAGTCCTGCCTGAAGGCAGCCCTGCCTGTGTATAATTGGTGCAGCACAGGGCATAGACCCCTTCAGGGCCTCAGGGAGCCACTGAGCATGCGGTGGAAAGTTCCCAGCCACTGATTTCACGTGCTCCTTGGTGGCTAAGAAAACACTGAGTCTCACACAGCAGGCTCTGAGCCCTTTTGTGGGCATCCTGAGAACTGTTGCCTGAACATCTGGGTCTGATAAAGGGAGACCCGCACGGGCTGCCCTGCCCCCTTTCCCATAACTATTTCCACACTTATCCTTGAAGCTCTGTGCGTGTGGCTGTTCTTTTCTTCTCTTTCCTCCCAAACATATGGATTCCCAGCTCCTATTTCAAACTCAAATGCTCCTCTGCTATAAACTCCCCAAAGCTCTCAATTTCCTTTTTCCATTGCTCATTCTTTCCTAAAGTGCATGAAAAAGTCTCTCTTAGCTCTGTTCCAATTTCCTTGTTTATGAAAGAAGGGCAAGGAGAACAGTGATTTCAGTGATCAAGGTTAAGCAAGGCCTGAACCTTCTTTAGGAGAACATACCCCAATAACCTGGGAGATCAAAGCTTACCAGGTACAAGAACAAATCATAGGAGAGCCCTGATCCCCCACCCCCACCCAAATACTTCTGCAGGAGGCTTGATACAGTGCCATCTGCTCCCTTTAGCTGGCTGAAATGTCCTTTTTGAAAGTCACTAATGGAATAGAAAAAGAAAAGTCCTGGGCATGATTCCCAGAAGGTTACTGCCTGAGTGGGAGTGTGTTATCAGGAAAAGGAGGAACAAGTCCTTGCCTGCTCCTGGGCCCACGGCCTTGTCTTTCTTCATGATAATGAATGGCACCTCACCCCTTAAAGGCAGAAAGAGCCTATCCCTCAGCACTGAGATTCTGTACAAATCTGCATCAGCTGGGAGCAGGGAGGAAAGGGGGTTCAGTGCATCCTCCATGGCCTAGGGGACAGAAGGTCCTCACCCAGGCAGATGTCACAGACCCTCAGGTGCCTTCAGGGCCCAGCAAGTAACATAAATGGCCTGGCGGGTAAGACGATAAGAGGCAGCTGACACTGGTCTCAGCCTCCAGGAGCAATGGATGGCAGTAGCGGGGACAGGAGATAACAAGCCCTGTCTGACAAGGACAGCAGCTGTTCACCTCTGGCTGGTTGTAGTGAAAGAGTGTGAACCCTGTGTTGTCAGGTCATCCATATTTCCGAGGCGGAGATCTGGATTTTACATGAAGTCACCTAATTCAGGAGCAGATTTAAATGAAAAATATTGCAAAGACTGACATGAGCTAAATAAAACCTGTCTAGCAGTCCAACTGAACCTGAGCACCTCCATTCAGCAGTCTGAGCCAGGAAGTCCTGTACACGTGCAGTGTGGCGGACAGTGCTGGGAAGAGGGGCTGGAGCGGGTCCGATGAAGCCACGTGCTGAAAGTGTGCTCGCCTGGCACGCTAAGGAAGGACTGCTCGTCCCAGGACTCATGAAACACTTTCAGGCTCCTGCCACTCTATCACGCTGTACCTGCTGCCAACTGGATCCTTACCAACCACCCTCCCACCCGCTTCAGAAATTCTCCTCCTCTCCAAAGCCAGTTCATGTGGCCAGTTCTGAAGTCTTTCCTTGGCTAAGGCAAGCTGTAACTTCTTCAGCCTCTGACCATATTCAAGTCAACCTTTGAAACGACTTAAAACTCACCTGCCCGTAGACAAAGTAAGTGATGTCTTCCTTTCTCTCATACTTCACAAAATCATGACTGGTAACCTAAGGAGCTTTTTTTCCCTAAAAAAGATACTGTGCTTGCAGGACAGTTTCTGTTCCTTATCTCCATGAGAGACAAGAGGGAAACTGAGGCACTGGGTTGGGAGTTATTTGCCATAGACACATTTATTTGGCAGGACTCCAAAGAGCTGACAGAACCATGCATTAAGCTACTTTTGAAAGTTAAGGCATCTTCCTGAGTTTTCCATAATAAAGTAGAATTTCCTTGCAATGGGATGGTACAGTAATCTAGAGTGCAGAGAAAGAGGATGAAAGATGTTAGGCAAAGGTCTGATTGTTAATCGAATCTCTTTCCCTACCATTACCTCTACTCTGTCAGTTAGATCCTTATATTCTTGCAATTCCCTATACATAGGGAATGAGAAAGATGAGTGGGAGGAGATTACAAGAAGAGACATTTCAGAGCAAGGTAAAGTGCACTGCACAACTGATTGCCTGCAGCAGGGTGTATGCATGAATCTCTGGGTGTGTATGTATTTGCATGTGTAGTTTGTATGCAAGCCATTTCGGTAGAAGGAGAAGTGTTGTTTCTGTACTTCAGCAAATGCAACACCCTCCCCTAAGAGAACCTTCATGACTCCTGTCTCTCTCCCATCTCCCCACACACTGTGACTATTCATTTAATCAATATATGTGCATTTTTTGAGCACCTTCTCAGTATCTGGCACTGTGATATACACTGAGGTTACATCAGTGAACAAGAAAGACAGTCCTTGTCCTCAGGGGGCCCACATTTTAAGAGGGAGGCAAATGAATGAGAAACTGAAATTCAGTGGGGTGAGCCCTCAGATAGGGGGAGTGAAGAAGGAGAGGGCAAGGAGGAGGGAGCTTAACCCGAAAGGCAGAAGGGAGGACTTGGGGAATGTATTCTGGAAGACGTGAAGTCTAGCTGAGACCTGAAGAGTGAGCTGAATTGGACAAGGAAAAGGGAAGCTGAGTGTCTGAGGCAGAGGAAACAGCACGGGCAAAGGTCCGGAGGCCGGATTCTCCCTTGCACTTGATGGAAATCTGCTGTTTGAGCTAAGGCGAGTTCAATCCTGGGGAGAGTTTCAGGGGTTCTGGAGCCAAGTATGGGACAACATGGCAGTAGCCAAGGCCAAGAACTTCAGTAATCATTATTCTCAGATTTAAACTGCTCAGTTAAAAGCAGTGAAAGTGCCTCCCTGTCCTTAGGGTACTCGGAATATAGGATGGAGAACTCAGTGTTCAGAGGACACTGTGGAATATCGCCCCTCATCTTGATAAAGGAAATAGACATTAAAGGTAAAGCACAGATTCTGAGACAAAATGCCTTTTAAATTCCAATTTATAGAGGACAATAGACATTCACATTTTTGTTCTCTTTCTCACTGCTGTCTGTCTCACACACACACACTCTCTCACTTGGTGAGCTAGGCCCTAGAGTAAGTACTAGGTTTTGTGATATTATTTTTGATAGAGGAGGAAACTGAGACTCAGAGAGGAAGAGTATCCAAGGTTATGGGCTCATTCATTCATTCACTGACTCAACAACCAGTAACATAGCACCTTCTTTCAGCAGGCTTCTGCAGGACACGTGAGTATGGGGGTGAATAACACAGATATTCCCCACTCAGAGCAGAGAGATTCAAACCCATTGCTTCCAATTCCTATCCCAGCACCCTTTCCAATGCCCTGAACTGTAGGCTGGATATGTTTCGGCTGTAGTCCTCCAGTGGGTATTATTGGCCCACCGTCTTTGTCAGCACTACACCATTTCCCCCCTACCCCACCAAACATACCATCGAAGGAAAAACAGCTTAGCTGCGATGCAAATATACCTTCAAGGCAAGGTGCAGACCCAGATTTTCCCTGTAAATCCCTCCCATACAGACACCAGAGGTTGTCCTGGCCCCAGCTGTCTTTGAGTCACCGGGAAATTTCCTATTCCACCTCCACCCCCTGTACTAAAGCGAATGCTTTTAAACCTTCATCTTTTTCAAGTCTTCCCTTTAAACACTGTCATGATAGCAGGGGTGGGATAAAGGGTCTTTCAAAGCAAAAGGGGGAAAGTTGAGAAGGAGGAGAAAGCAGGGAGTGAGCAAGAGAAAAGGAGCCAGCAGACCCACTTGGCAGCCTGCACAATGCTGCTAGGAGCCGAATCTGGCCAAGGTCAGGGATGACTGGCAAAACCCAACCAGACAGACATCTCTCAGAGATGCCTGGGAGAGGCTGGCGCATCTCCCCAGAGCCAGGGCAATGTTATTTCCTGGGGCAAAGCTAGTCACAAAGGATGAAAACTGATGACTGAATGTCTGGGCAGGGTGGGAGGCCTTGCCAGGGGATGGGGGTGGAGTGCTGGGAAGGGAGGAGGGGCAGAGACTTAGCTGGTTTTGCACAGACAAATCTCTTCATTTTTCCAGACTGGAAAAAGCTGTTTGGGCTGTGCACATTTGCAGAGAGTCATGGTATTTATTTACTATGCTTCCCGGCTCAACAGATTTCTTTTTGTCATTCAGTCAAACGCAGCTTGTATTTTTCATAGTCAGAGCTGAACAGAGTGTGGGGCTCTTCCCCCAAGCTGGGTTAAAAAACATGTCAGAGTGACTCAAAAAGCTCAGCTTGCACGGGCAGCAGGAGTGGGTGGGGGTAGCATGTTGTAGAGATAAAGACCATTGTTTACACAAGCAGGGTCTCCCCCTTGGAGGTGTTTAATGACACTCCTTATTTTCCCAGCACACTGTTTTTTGAGCAGCCCTAGGAACAAACTGCTGTAGTAGAAACTGATTCCTGCATGTTGCATGTGACTCCCAGTTATCCACATTGATGGCAGTATGGGTAGGATACAGGAGAGTGGGATAATTTTAATAGTGGTAAGTAAAAAACAAAAAAACCCCTTCTTGCCAAAATATGCTTATTTAGAGTTCAATTCCAAAAGTGTTCCTGGCCAGATGTCAGATTATAAAGCTATCTGTTGAACCACTATATGCTAAAACATTAATTCAAGCCAACGAACATTAACTGAGAACCTACTATGTGCAAGGTACAGTGCTGGGGTGGAAGTGTCCCAGCTGACCACAATTTAACATGCACTTCACATTTTTAATAGAAGACAGAGGGTGAGCCCAGTGGTAATAAGAGCCAACAGCAGGGTTTTAGACACCAGGGATGGGCCAGGTCAATAGGGAAGTCTTTTTCGGGGGTGGGAGAAGGGAGAGCTTTCCCTGGCCTGGTCACATCCTCCTCCTAGGCTTCTGTGTGTGGAATGCCAGCCAAACCACCACACAGGGAGTGTAGTCATCAAATGTTGCTCGACCTCAGAGTCATGCTCACCAATAGTCAGAGAGTGGGAGACTCATCTTCCGAGATGACATGATGGCAAAGGCAGGCAACCTCTGTCCTCTTGGGCCAGGGGGAGGGTAAATACACAGACACCCCTGGTAATGCCGGTTTGCATCACCTGATGCAAAGGTGTAGAGCCTCTAACCTCCTCTTCCTCTTGGGCTGGCAAAGCACAAAGTCATCCTGTATTAATTTAAAGGGAGAAAGGACACACACAGACTTCTCCTCAAACCTGCTTTTGAGCCAGGAGTCATGGGGAGTTAACGGGGTGGAGGCGGGCACAGGGAAGTAGTGGAGGGTCTTTAGGGGACCAGAGGAGTCCAGGGAGCTAAGAATTCTCTTTAGTTCAAGTTAACTGTGCCAGATGTAGCTCAATTTTATTTTTTCTTTTAAAGACTATTATGGGTTTCCTTTCCAAAGTGGAAACACAGGGATGGAAAAATGAGTTTCAGTTGCTATGGAAATAGGAGTTGGCTGGGACCTGCAGGAGCAGCAGCTGGAGTAGAACAAGTGGCCGGGAACCTGGCCCTGTGACAGAGGGGGCTTCCGGCTGGGGATAAGACAGTAACAGGCTTCAGCAGGGAGGAGAAGGAGGAAGGAGAGAAAAGGAGACAGAGAGTGTTTCCAGGCACTGCAGCCTAGGAATTCTGCAGACATTTGCAGTGATACAGAATGTGCATGTGCGTGTGTGTGTGTGTGTGTGTTGCATGTGCATCACCACAGGCCAAAAAAAGAGAAGAAAAATAAATCCAGTGCCTGAAAAAGAATGGAGTTTCACTAGTAGCCTGAAGGTCAAGAAAGCCTTAAGGCAGTTGAATAACAGAAAGGGAGAGGTCTGCCGTTTAGAAGCCTTCCAGGGGTCTGGGGGGAAATGCCTGAGGAGGCACTGCCCTCACACTCTGTGCTCCCTCACCTTTGCCTTCACAGAACTCCTCATACTGAAACTGTTGTGGGCCAGAAACGCGGCCGACAAAATCCCCACAGGGTTAGCAAGGCTGTGGGGGTGGGCAAGCTGGTTGTTCTATTTCAGCTGCACCTCTGGGTGACTGTTTTTGTTTCAGGTAGAACGTCTCCACGATCCTAGTGCTCTGAGAACTTGGAAATTTGGAAGCGGGAGGCTTCGAAGGAGTCTGAATGGTCTTAGCCATCACCATCTGGAGAGATGCTTTCATTAGGCCTATGGGGACCGCAGGCTGGATCTGTCCACACAGCGCACCTGAGGGAACATTATGCTATTCCCACTCCTACCCTACTCAGAAGAACTGCTCAGGCCCTTTCCTCCCATCGTACTGGGGGTGAGGAGACAGGTGGACCCCACATTCACAAAGGGGCTCAGAGTTAGGCTTCTGATACTATCTAGTCCTATCACTGTCTACATATGTTGTCCCTGAGAAACACAAAGAGGATCAGGCAGTTTGAACTGACCAGCCTTCTGGTATCTCATTTTGTGTTTTGTCAGTTCTCAATAGATCAGAAGGCCTCCAAAAGTAGAGGTGAGCATCAAGAGAGAATAAAATACTTAGGAATAAACTTAACCAAGGAAGTGAAAGACCTGTACACTGAAAACTTACATGCTGAAAGAAATTAAAGATGCAGATAAATGCAAAGACATTGCATGTTCCTGGATTAGAAGACTTATAAGTAAGATGTCAACAGTACTCAAAGCAATCTGCAGATTTAATGCCATCTCTATCATTTACCCCAATAACATCATTGCAGAAATAGAAAAATTCATACTAAAATTCATAAGGAACCCCAAAGAGACAAAACAATCTTGGAAAAGAACTAGCTGTGAGTTCTAAGCTGTAAGTTGTAAACTCAAACTTTCTGATTTCAAATTAAAACAAGATACAGTAATTCAAACAGTATGTTACTGGCATACATACTGGCATCCAGACCAATGGAACAGAATAGAAGGCCTAGAAATAAACCTTCAAATAAATGGTCAAATGGTTTTCTACAGGGTGCCAAAACCATTCAATGGGGACAGTTGTTTCTTTCCAAAAAATGGTGTTGGGAAAACTGGATATCCATATGCAAAAGAATGGAGCTGGATCCTTACTTGATACCATACACAAATATTGCCAAATATGGATCAAAGACCTAAACATAAGATCTAAAACTATAAACTCTTATGAGAAAACATAGAGGAAAACTCTCATGACATTGGATTTGGTAATGATTCTTGGATATGACATCATAAGCACAGGCAACAGTAGAAAAATAGATCAATTGAACTTCATCAAAATTAAAGTTTTGTGTATCAAAGGATACTGTCAACAGAGTGAAAAGGCAGAATGGGAGAAAATATTTGCCAATCATGTATCTGACAAGGGATTAATATCCAGAATATATAAAGAACTCCTACAACTCAACAACAAAAAAACAAACAACTCAACCTGATTAAAAAATGGGCGAAGACTTGAATAGACATTTCTCCAAAGAAGATATAGAAATGGGCAATAAACACATGAAAAGATGCTCAACATAAATAATCATTAGGAAAATGGAACTCAAGACCACAATGAGATCCTGTCAGATGGCTATTATCAAAAACAAAAGACAAAAAAACCCAGAAAACAGTAACTGTTGGCAAGGATGTGGGGAAATAGGAACCTTTGTGCATTGGTGGAGATGATGCAGCCAGAGTAAAATGGTATGGCAATCCCTCAAAAAATAAAATGTAGAATTACCTTATGATCCAGCAATTCCACTCTGGATATGCACCCAAAAGAATTGGAAGCAGGGATATTTATACACCCATGTTCATAGCATTATTATTCACAACAGCCAAAAGGTGGAAGCAACCCAAATGCCCATTGTGAAGTGGTGAATGGAGAAACCAAATGCTGTATGTGCATACAATAGAACATTATTCAGCCTTAACAAGGAGGGAAAGTATGACACATTCTCCAACATGAATGAAGCTTATAGACATTATACTAAGTGAAATAAGCCAGTCGCAAAAAGGACAAATGTTGTATGATTCCACATATATATGGTACCTAGAGTAGCCAAAATCATAGAGACAGAGTAGAATGGTGGTTGTCAGAGGTTGGAGGAAGGAGGGAATGGGGAGGAAATTAAAATTAATTAAGCAATTAAATGCACTGTATGGAATTTCAGTTTAGGAAGATGAAAAAGTCCCAGAGATGGATGGTGGTGATGGTTGGTTATACAATAGTATAATGCACTTAATGCCACTTAACTGTACACTTTTAAATGGTTAAAATGGTAAATTTTATAATTAAAAATATATGTATATAAGTGGGAGCAACCTAGGGTCAGCCTCTTGTCCTCTGAGAGTCTGCCCTTACAGTACCCTGTTACGCCCTGTCAACACCCAGGATATGACCTTTCCTCTACTTCCTTTGTCTTGTCAAAATTACCACAGGTGCAAAGAAGACCACAGACCAGGGTGGGGAGACCAGCATGTACAGGCGAGATAGAGAGATGAACAAAGATGGGGATCATTGGTGGACAGTGCACTCTGCTCTGATGCAGGTTCCCACGGGAGGGCGGAAAGGCACAAGTGGGCACAGCAGGTGCTCGGGCAGCTCACACGAGGGAAGGGGACTTCTTGCTAGGCCGTCAGGTGGTGTCACAGAGGAAGTGGTGTTTAAGGGGGGGGTTTGAGGGAATGAGGACATACACATGTGTGAACTGGTGGATGGCGCTTTAAGTGGGTTGTTTGGCTGGAGTGTGGTGTGACTTAGAGGCAGGCATTGGGAAAGAATACTGGGTCAAGGAGTGAGGAGGTGACCAGGGACATGGTGACACAGTACTGGAACATCTGCTACACATGCCTGACATCCTACAGGGTAAGTATTGTAAATGCATTCTTGGCTTGGATTGGTAACCTTCTGGAACTAGGTTCAGAAGGAATCTGAATGCCAAACAAACAATAATAACAACTTCTAAGAGGACTTACCATATGCATCTTAGTCAATAACCCTAATTAATGGGTAGCAATATTAGCTCCATTTCCAGCTGAGAAAACTGAGGCCCAAGTGGTCAAGCAACTTGCCAAGAAAACACACAGGGGGAGTAAGTGGTGGGACTGGGGTAGGAACTCAGGCCTACGTGGATCTTAAAAACTCTAATATATATTAAGACATATGTAAAGGAGCTAGTTGAAAAACACAAACTCCATTCCCAGTGTGCAAAGCTGGAATAATCTCAACAAAACAAATAAAATAATACCAGAATAGAACCAGAGTATAAAATAAAATCCATGAGTCCATACCACTATAAATATAAAGAAAAATTAATACATGGGAGAGGAGAGCCAAATCTTCCATGCAGAGGAATGCCAAATCAATTACGCAGATACACTGCCCTCAAGGAGGGAGCAGGACTCCCCAATCCCTCAAGCTTAGGCTGCCTAATGACCTCCTTCCAAGACTAAAATGTGGGACGGGGGAAATGGAGTAACTTTACAGCGGGGATGTCTGCCAAGCACCACCTCAGTCGGGGGATCACGGTCACCATCAGCAATGCCAAGTGCAGCTGGTACTGCGTAGGCTTGACATGGTGTGACCACAATGGCACTTCACGCCTATGATTTTCTCTCCAAAACTCATCACCCCAGTCCAGCCATGGGAAAAATACCAAACTCCAATAGAGGGGTATTCTGCAATACCCGACCAGCACTCCTGCAGTCTGTCAGGGTCAGCAAAAGCAAGGAAATTCTGATCAACTGTCACAGCCAGCTGGGGCCTAAGGACAACTAAGTGGAACATGGGAGCTGGGTGATATCCCGCCACAGAAAAAGGACATCAGATAAACACTAAGAAAATCTGAATGAACTATGGACGTTGGTCAGTAATAAGCTATCAAAACTGGTTTGTTAATTATAATCAATGTACCACAGCATGTTTGTTAATGTTAATAATAAAGGAAACTGGGTGTGGGATATATAGGAACTCTCTATACTATCATGTCAATTTTTCGGTAAATCTAAACTGGTCTAAAGTGCCAAATGATTTCCCTCATTTGTGGAGTATAACAACAAAGCAAAACTGAAGGAACAGAACAGCAGCAGACTCAAAAGACTCCAAGAAGGGCCTAGTGGTTACCAAAGGGGAGGGGTGTGAGAAGGCGGGTGGGAGGGAGGGAGAAGGGGATTGAGGGGTATTATGTTTAGTACACATGATGTGGGGGGTCACGGGGAAGACAGTGTAGCACAGAGAAGGCAAACAGTGAATTCTTACTACACTGATGGACAGTGAGTGCATTGGGGTATGGGTGGGGACTTGATAATATGGGTAAATGTAGTGACCACATTATTTTTCATGTGAAACATTCATAAGAGTGTATTATCAACAATACCTTAATAAAAAAAAATACTTACGTTAAAAAAAATCTAAACTGGTCTAAAACAAAACCAGTCTATTAAAAACAAACAAATTCTTGGGCTGACCCTCACAACCCCTGGCCTCTGGCATGCATTTGTACACAAGTAATGGAGTTGTGAATGAGGCCAGCCCCATTCCCTGGCTATTGATGGACTGAAGAGAAAGAGCAGACATAGCAATTATCCGCAGGAAGGGAAATAGTTCACACCAAAACACCGTATGCTTCTTTTCTCTATCAGACTCCCGGAGGTTTAGGGACTGTGCCTCTCTCATTAGACTAGAAGTCTTCCTAGTGCGACAACTGGATCTCACCTGTCAGACTGGGCAGCCCCTGAGGGCGAGGCCCACTTTTTACTCTCAAGGATGCCTCCCTCAGTGGCTCCAGGTGCCACGGATTCTCTATATGCACTTTATCCTCCTTACAGGGAAGTCAGGATTCTTTAATATGGGTGGGAAGAGAGGCCATGTATACAAAATGTACGTTTGTAAAGGCTGGCAAAATTTGTTTGCTCTGAAATAATAGGACTCCTAACTCTTCAGAGAAGCATAACCAGTGCTCATAAGCAGCAAACTGAATGGTCTGTTGGCTTAGCACCGTGAGCTTCCTTTCCTGACCCACCCCTCTCCATCCCTTGTACCCCAGACCCCAGGCATAGAGAAATGAGGACAGTAGTGACAGCTTAAAACTGTGACGCGGCGCATTCTACAATGAAACAACACTCAACATCCCAGAAAACTGCTCTTGGCTGCAAGACATTGTTACTGAGAAGTATACAAGTTACCCCAAAATGTGGGGAGACTGTGTCAGTGGAATGTACACACATTTGTGATTACATATCTGTAAAAGTTCTTAAGGACATGACAGGATGTGCCTCCGGACAAAGCAGGAAGAACAAGGCCTGGAAATCAAATCAAGACTTGATAATGACAAAAAAAAAAAAAGCCAATTGTATTAACTTAAGCTGAAGGACTATTAGGTAGAGAAAAATGGTGATATGTGAGAAGCTCAGAAAAAACATTACAAAAAAGCAAGTCTTTTTGAGTCTATCTTATCTCGCTCATTGTCCAGAGTAGTGGGAGCTCTGGAAACCTTTGAGGGAGCAATTACAGGCAGTTCAGAGGGCTGGCGGAGCTTCCTGGAATACTCTCTTGATAAAAGATTTTAAGGTTGGTCCAGGAGGCAGTAGGAAGACAAAGATTCGGTAACTGATTGGTCACGTGTACCATGAGCACAGGGATGCGGAATCAGACCAGCAGTGTTGCCCTTCTGGGCTCTTAGATCCCTCAGAGGATCTAAGGCTACCCTGGCTATTAAAACCATTCATCCTGCTCACCTTGCTTTAATTCCACAAGTACCAACCTTCTAACTAGAATTTGGCTTCCCGTGTGGACTTTCCTATAGGGGAAGGAATGTGCTGACAAGCTGACAAAGTTTTCAGCCTGCTTCCCAGTGCTTGTCCTATTGTGATTCATTACAGTTGTGGTCAGGCGTCCTCACCAGACTCCTGTGAATCTGGTTAGTCTGTCCCGTTCAGCCTGGCGAGCTCCGTGTGCACTGGAGGAGCTCCATCTCTGGCCTGCGAAGAATAAGCCAGCCTCCGCGGCCCTGAGGGGCTCTCCTAGGGTGAACCGCCTCCGTCCTGACACCACCAGCCAGCTGCCTTTGCCACATCAGTCACCCCAACCACAGCCATCTACCCCGGCCCCAGGATGAGCTGTGGGAGGCCTGCAAAAAAGGTGGCACAGCAACAAAAATAACTAAGTTCTGTTGAATAAAAAAGAATAAGGAAGAAAGAGGCCCTGTGTTTGGGGGAAGATGCCAAGAACACACAAGGGTGAATAAGCAGAAGTAGCTGGCAGTGTGTAATCTAGAACAGGGAAGACCTGGGAGGGCCGATCAGTTATCTGTCATCTGAAGGACTGTAGTGAGGAAAAGGGGGACAGATTCATTCCCTGGGGCTCCAGGAGAAAGTTGGACAACCAAGGGGGAGCAGACTCAGGGAGACAGATTTCAGATCGATAAGCAAGGCAGTTTTCCTCTCATATCAGTGACTCAGCTATCATCTTCACTCATCTCCCCTCTTCTCTTCTGTTGAATTTGTGAGGAACAGGGTGATCTGGTGATTTAGGAACACAAACTCTGCAGCAGGACCACCCAATTCATTTTCCAGTTCCGTCACTTAGTAACTATACAACTTTGGGCAAGTTAGTTAACTTCCCTACGGTTGTTTTCTCAGCTAATAATAGTACCTCCCACAAATAATACTCCACCCACGTGACTGTGGTGAGGACTGGTTAAAATATTGTGCTTAGACGGCACCCAGCACCTTGTTAAGTGCTCAGTAAGTGGTGGCGACTATGATATTTAATTATATTCTCATACCACCTATACCATTACTTAACATTTTTAAGTGGACACATTATTTGTACAAATTTATTTTAAACGAAACTTCATTTTACTACTGTAAATGCAGAACCAGAAACTCTTGCCATGTCACATGGCAAGTATAGGTGGAAACTGCAAAAACAAACATAAAACGTTATTCCATTTTAGCTAGCTACAGTTGCCTGTTTCATACCCTGAACTTGAGGACTGCTGTCTTTTCCATAGAAAGGGAGATGAACGCATGTTAAAAAATATTCTAGTACTTCACTGAGACTTCTTTCGTTGACTGTAGTCAGAAGGAAGAGTCTGGCAAGTTCAAGGAAGTGAAAGTCCAGGGTGGCTGGAGCTCCTGCTCTGGGGAGAGACAGCAGCAGAGTGCTGGGGCGGGAGGCCGGGCAGGATCAAGGAAACAGTTTAAAGAGGGAAAACCCACGCTGGTCTGAGACTTCATGTTCTTTAGCGCCATGGCTGTACGTCACATCAGATCATCCCGCAAGGCCCCCAGTGGTATGCCCAGCACACTTTAGAAAATAAAGTCAGAAACGCTTGGTTGTCCTACTCGTCAGTGCCCCGGGAGGTTCCCTGTGGTGAAATTCCAGACTCACAGGCTGCCTCTCACTTCTTTTTGCCTGAAGGTAACTTTCTGGCAGCTGGGAATGTACTGCATAGTGTGCAGAAGTTGGGGGGAGGGGGTGAAGCACCCTCCGCCGATGAGGGATGGAAGGTAAGGGAGTATCCCAGCTTCTCTGCCTCTGCTGGGACACACGCTCTCTCTAAGGGTCCCCAGAGACTTTGAGCCCCTTCCCCCAGTGGTAACTCACTCATTAACTCATTCACTTTCCTCGCTTCCAGGTCCACTTCACCCTCCCTGGACTTTCTGGGATCACTTCCCAAATAAGTTCCTGGCACCCAAACCCTTGTCTCATGATCTGCTTTTGGGGAAACCCCAACTATGGCACAGTTTAAACTTCTGACAATGGAATGAGTTGCCCAGAGAGTAAGTTCCATTTTATTGGGGCACTCAGGAAATGGCTGAGAATGTTCAATGGAGATTCATGGGTCAGGTAAGCATTCAACTAGTTGGACATTTAGTATCCTTCCGACCCTTAGGTCTCAAGATTCTAGTTCAAGAGTCAGCAAATTACAGCCCATGGGCTACAGCCAACCCACTGCCTGTTTTTATACAGCATGTGAACTAAGAATGATTTTTACATTTTTAAATGGTTGAAAAAAATCAAAAGAATAACATTTTGTGACCCATTAAAATTACATGAAATTCAAATTTCAGTGTCCATAAATAAAGTTTTATTGGAACACAGCTACACCCATCCATTTCCATACCATCTACAGGGCTGCTTTAATGTTTACTCTCTGGCCCTTGACAGAAAAAAGTTTACTGACCCCTGTTCAAGATCATTATCCTGTAGAGACAGATTGAGACCTGACAGCCCTGTAGTAGGGGAGGCCCAGCACCAGACCTGGTATTGAGGGGGTAGTTTGTGTCAGACCTTCACATTTCCTTTTTCTGCATCTCTGTGATGACCCTCACTACTTCTCTGCCCTCTGGAGTTATCTAAGACTCTTTCACGGAGACATTAATGTTTTTATACCAGAAATATTGTTATCTTTAAAAGGACATGGGAACTTTTCTTCTCCACACTCTACCCACTGTCCTAGGTGGTTTTACCCATGCTTGATGGCTTCTGTACCCACTTGGTTACTGATTCCGCCCCAAACCAAATCTCGAGCCCAGACGGTATCCTGATCACTCTCAATATTCAAATGTCTGTTCAACAGTAGATTAAGACGGGGTTAGGGAGGTGGGTTTTGCTGCTTACCTGCAGGGTAATATTGAGCGAGACATTTAACTGCATGGGGAATCAATGTCATCATCTGTGAAGGGCAGAAATGATCCTACCCAGTCTGCCAGGGTCACTGGGCTAACTGGATGAAATGGGAGCTGCCCACAAAACCCAGTGCCACCTGGCTCCAGCCCCCCTCCAGTAGATTATTGTGTTATATTATTATTATTGCACTATCTGTATTATTGTAGTATCAGCTCCTTTGGACTACCACACTCCCTGCACACTGGCTCCCCCCAAGTTCCCTGACCTCGCCAAGCTCTTGGCTACCTCTGAGCCTTTGTTTATGCTGCTTTTTCTGCCTTAAACACACTTTCCTCATCCCTGCATGGCCGCTTCTCAGCCTTTCGTACCCCAAATCCAGAGCAGGTTCCTTCTATAACGCCTCTCCAATTTTGGGCTTAATTCTTTCATTCCATGTGCAATAATGTCTAATCACAGTTGATTCTTCTCATTTACAGAAGTTATGTTCTATAAGGTTGTCATAAACACAGAATTAGCAAATACTGAAGCCTTGCTCCTGGGGAAAATTCTAAGGTTAGGTTCCTGCCAGCTTCTGGTCACAGTTTCATCAACAGATCAATACCTAACCTTGTTTGATATGTGTTTCTGTTTAAAGATATTTTATTTAATATATATTGTTGATTTATTCCCATTGAACTCGTAGCCAAAACCCAATACAACTCATGCCTGAACAAAACTTATCTAACACATATTTTCTCTGGGAGGCACATCACAGCCTTCGTGTGCTCAGAACACTTGTCAGCAGTTGAGCACTATGCTTGGGGGCATATTTAAACAGCAGAATCACCAACAGAAAAAAGCACAAAAATGTGAAAAACGTGACACTTAACTAGACCACAAAAAGGACACTTGTTTACGTGTAAGAGCTGGAACAAGATGTCAGGGTGTTGCCTTGTTTTGACCTCAGCTGGGAACATAGGTGTTGGGCGACTCAAAGTTTTTACCACTCTGCGCATGTCCGTGAATGACCGCGAAAGTGCTCTGAATATTGATTCGGGGTTACAAATACGTTTTAGCGAATAGGAGAATTTGCAACTACATAATCTGTGAACAGTGAGGATCCACTGTTCTTCCTTCTCGTTTCTTTCATTTATCAGAGTGCGAGTTCCCTGAAGGCTAGTTTACCTCTGTCTTAACATTTTATCTCTAGCATCCGGAAAACTGCCTGGCACATAGTAGGCTCTCAATAATAAATATATTTTAAATGAACAAAAGAGTCAACTGAGTTCAAGTGCCTGGTGGGCAGCAATGACATCTGGTATTTATGGAAAAGACATCATGAGCTGCTCTGTGCTAAGTGCCTTCTCTCCATTCTCTCAGTGAATAAGGGAAACAGCAGATTATTGTATGTTTGCACATGGGCCCTGGAGTCAGACTGACCAGTTTCCAGTATAGGACCTGCTTCTCATCAATTATATAACTGTGAGGCAAGTTCCTTGGCCTCTCTGAACCCCAGCTTCCTCAGCTATCAAGTGGGGTGGTTACAGTTCTATCTTGTGGGATGAGAAGTCAAATGCGGCAATTCACAGAAAGCATTTAACAGGGTGCCTGGCACAGGTATGCTCTTAGTGCTAACACTATCTGTTATTGTTAATTCCTATGGCAACTCTAAGAGTTTTACACTATTACACCCATTTTGCAGAGGAGGAAACGCAGGCAAGGGGTGGTTCTGTGAGTTTTCCACTAAACTTCATGAAACATAACTGCTGCGAATAATGAGAATTGACTAATTAGACATTACTTCACACATAAGGAAGGGCTGGGCCTAGGGATTCGAAGCCCATGCTGGTAACCACTTTGCGGTTATATAAAGATACGGAATCGTTTTTATTGATTATAGGGGCTCTTACTCAGCCTGCTCCGCTACACTGACCACAGTGAGGAGGGCGGCGCCAGCTGGGCCCCCGAACTCCTGTGGGATCAGGGGAAGGAGGAACACTCTCCACTTCCCCTGAGTCTTTGCTCACATTCCACAGCAGTGTTTTTCTGTTCCCTGCCCACTTTCGAGTTCAACCCTTTCAGAAACAGCCCTATTGGGAAGGGAGGGGCTGGCTTGTTGCCTCTGCTATGACAGCTCCAAGGCGGAGAGAGTTCCTGCATAAAAAGTCTGTTAAAGAAGGAGGAGGAGGAGGAGGAGGAGGAGGAGGAGGAGGAGAAGAATCAGCATTCTGGGCTGTAACAAACAACCTGGGGTGGGTTTCCTCCAATCCTCTGGATCAGGGGCCCTCAAACTTGGCTGCTCGTTGGAATCTCCTGGGAAGCTTTTATATACCCGGAGGCCCAGACCCAACCCAGGCCACCTATATTTGAGTCCCTGGGGGGCGGGATTGGGCATCAGCATTTTTTAGTGCTCCCCAAGCAATCCCAATGCGCGGCCGAGTTTGAGAAATGGTGCTTAGATCTCATCAGCCCTCAGCTCCAACGCTGAAGTCGCTCTGGGGAGCAGGAACTCTCTTCTCCTCTTAGAACCTGCTGTTGGGGTTCTGGGCACGCTCTTCAGACGCACAGGCTAGTGGAGGATGTCTGCGCGAGCGACCCAGTGTCCTGCTCCGCCCCTAGGCCCAGCTCGGAGACCGCGGGTCTCTGCGTCCCCTTAGGAAACAGCAAACACGTGCGGCCGCTCCGACTTCCCTGGTGGTCTTCACAGACCGCACGCAGGGCTCGGCGGCCGCCGCGCTGCCCACCCCAACCTCGAGGGAAACGCCCGGGGCTCAAGAATCCTACCTTGGCGGACGGCGCTGCCCTCCGGTCCCCCGAATCCTGCGGCTCAGGTTCGAGCTGTCGCTGGGCTCCGCTGGGGCTCTCGCTGCGCCGGAGAGGCGCCCTCTAGAGCGCAGGCGCCACCTAGTGGGCGCGGGGAGGCCGCGCGGGGACCCGGGCCGGGAGGTGGGAGCGCAGTCCCGGGCGGAAATGCAGCCTGGCTTCCCACGTGGACGGTTTTCCAACACGCGGCGAAACCCGGGCGCAAATCCCAGCTGGGAGGGACCACCATCACTCCCTAGAGGGCACTGGGACCTGAACTTGCTGAACTTTCTCTTGGAGGCACGGAGGGGCAGCCAGGGCCTGGCTTCTGGCCTGGGATCCATCCTGAGATTTTCCTGGCTGGACTCAGAGATCTTTCCTTTCATCCAGAAGCTTTCAGCACGCCCCAATTTGGCATAGCCTCTCTTTTAAATATGCTGGGAGCATCACAAGATGTAAGGGACTGGGTTTTTCTCAAGGCCAGGGAGGCCTTTCCCCTACCAGCAACCCTTTCTTCCTGCCACTCCCTCTGAGCCCCCTCCTCCACCCCCTTGCACCCCTACCTTATTCTCTCTAGTCTCTGGCTGAACTTTTATTAAACCCCTGGTCTGGGTCAGATCACTGTAGTGTTGGGAGACACAATCAGGTCCTCTAGGAATTGGCAACCCAGGTAATGTTTCACCTGGTGCCAGTGGCATTTCTTTGGGAATGTCCTGGCACTGCAGGGCATTTAGCATCCCTGACTTCCTAGCACTAAATGCCAGTAGCCACCCTTTAGTCACTGGGGGGTGGGGTGGGCATAGGACCGCCCTAGGCTGAGACCCTCTTAGCTGATACTTAAGATCAGTTGACAATGCAATTCAGTGTCCAGGGGAGTCCCACTGTCAGGCTTTTTCAAAGCAGTGGGGACCCTTAGCCACCTCCCTTTCCTGAGGCTTCCAATGCCAAAACAGATTGCAAAAATGGTGGACTATTTAAAGTGTTCACATTTCATTTATTTTTTCCTTCAAGAAATGTTAAACTGAGCACCTTCTGTGCTTCAGACACTTTTCTACAAATAAGAGCAACAAAGAGAAACAAAACACCCAAAAATCTCTGTCCTGGTTGAATTCACATTTAATGTAACAAATTAACACTTTCAATGTAAGCAAAAATGCAGTGCAAGTACTTGAACTCTTCACTGGATAAGAGCAGGATTTATTTATTTTTTTAAATCAATCTGTAGGGCACCAAGGGCAGAGTGGCCAGGTGATGGATACAAGTTTTGTGAAGTATGGGGGAATTCCTCGTATTAATCCTTGCAGTTTATCTGTGTGATGACTTGGGGATAACATCACCAGCAGAAATATTAAAGTCACTTTGTGAAAGTGAGGTCTGGGTCAACCTCCCTCCCCCTGTCATCAGACAGCTGCATCTGGGGAGGTCTCTCCCTGTGCATGAGGTGAAACCTCAACCCGGACAGGGGAGGATTCTTGAAGAAATCTCCACCAGGTCGGACGAGTGTAGGTAAGAAAGGAATTCATTAAAGTGAGAGGAGTAGTGAAAGGCAGCAGCTGTGCCGGCGGCAGAGCACAAGGAAGAGTAGAGGGAAGACGGGGAAGTTCATTGAACTCCTGCTCATTATAGGGCAAGTCCTTTGCCAGCTTCTAAAGCCAGGGTCCTGAATCTGCGTGGCATGGGAACTAAGCCCCTACCACTTCAGAATTTGGGGGAGCCACGGAGCACTGGATGGAGTGAGTTTACGTTCTGAGAACTTCCACTTTCCTATTGGTCAGACATAAAACGGGAAGAGAAAAGGATTGTGTGAAGACTGGGAAGCGGAATGAAATAGCGGAGTGACAAAGGCATTTACCACCAGAGGGGGAGGCTGGGAAGTTCTTGTCTTTATCATGGAAAAGAGTTCAGAGACAAGTGCAATCGGCTTATGCAAGAAGGAAGTGTATTTGATATAAGACAGTACACACTCAGACAGGAGTGCAGGCAACCTCAGAGAGGAGGCACACTTAAGGGTTTAAGGTTTGGGGTTTTATAGGGCCTAGGGGCAGCATAAGGCATGATGTATACAGGTGATTCATAATTCCTTTGAAGTTTTGTCTTAAGAATAGGGTTATTTAGGTGACTGTGTTGATCTGGACCTGGGCAATCTTTATCCCCATAGGTTCATTTAACACTTTGGAGGTCTGTGTCCTGTCCTGGTTACAAAGTAACTTAAGTGGTTAAGGGGCTGGAAGAAGAGGAAGAATAACATAGAGATTAAGTTAAAGAATAAGCTTTTTCACAGGCTAAATAGATTTTACAATGGCATGACCCTTGTCCCAGTTCCCTACCCTGTCTCACCCAGACCTGTGTGTGTGCCTACTTAATCTTTGGCATCTTTGTACCACGTGATCTGGTCAAAGTGACTATTGGGAGTGGAGGATGAGGAGGTGTCACCTGTGGGCAATGCCTGGAAGGGCAAGGGACAATGTGTGTCTGATGACAGGGGCCAGCCGCAGCCTACTCATGGCAGGGTGGTGCACTGGTGAAGGTGAATGGGTCACAGAACTGCTGACAGATACACTTTCCATTCTTTCACGTTAAAGTGTCTCTGAGTCACTTCTAGGTTGCTCTTGCCCCAGTCATTGCAAAAGCTCTCTCCTCCCACCCAACCCCAGGGTGCCCTAGGGCATGCCCGGGCAAAGTCCTAGATTACAGTCTCTGGGATTCTGACATCAGGCATCACCTGATGAGGTTAAAGGCTTCCTAATGACTTTCTCCTTGAGTTCTAGCATTTTTCTCATTCCACTAATCAGTGTTTTGGAAACTGCAGTTTTCAACAGGTCTGTTTTCTCCATAGATTCCCCATAGGTGGTCTTCTTGAAGTAATGCCAATAATAATAATAATAATAAATACTATTATTATTTGGAATGTTTTAGACACTAATCCTCACAATAACCTTAAGAAGTAGACACTATTATTTTTCCCACTTTATAGATGAAGAAACAGAGACTCATAATGCTTAAGTATTTTGCCCTAGGTAGAAGAGTTAGCAAGTAGCATGGCCAGGACTTGAATCTGGATTGCCCAACTGCAGAACAGTTGTTTCTGAGCAGTTTGTTACTATTTATTGAGCACCTACTATATGCTGGACACTGTTTCAGATATGAGACTGGATGGACAATGTACATTCATTTATATTAAGGTATCATTGATATACAATCTTATGAAGGTTTCTCATGAGCATCATTGTGGTTATTACATTCACCCATATTATCAAGATCCCCCGACACCCCATTGCAGTCACTGTCCATCAGCGTAGTAAGATGCTATAGAGTCACTACTTGTCTTCTCTGTGCTATATTGCTTTTCCCGAGACCCTACATTATGCGTGTTAGTCATAATGCCCCTTAATTCTCTTCTCCCTCCCTCCCTGCCTACCCTCCCTCACTCCTTCCCTTTGGTAACCCCTAGTCTTTTCTTGGAGTCAGTGAGTCTGCTGCTGTTTTGTTCCTTCAGTTTTACTTTGTTCTTATAATCCACAGATGAGTGAAATCATTTGGTACTTGTCTTTCTCCGCCTGATTTATTTCACTGAGCGTAATATGTTCTAACTCCATCCATGTTGTTGCAAATGGAAGGATTTGTTTTCTTTTTATGGCTGAATAATATTCCATTGTGTGTATGTACCACATCTTCTGATGGACACTTAGGTTGCTTCTGTATCCTGGCTATTGTAAATCGTGCTGCGATAAACATAGGGGTGCATATGTCTTTTTAAATCTGGGATCTTGTTTTCATTGGGTAAATTCCTAGGAGTGGAATTCCTGGGTCCAATGGTATTTCTATTTTTAGTTTTTTGAAGAACCTCCATATTGCTTTCCATGATGGTTGAACTAATTTACATGCCCACCAGTGGTATAGGAGGGTTCCCCTGAGAAGTCATTTTACCTTTGTGGTCTGAGAAGCTGGTTGGTACAATTTCAATCCTTCTGAATTTACTGAGGCTCTTTTTGTGGCCTAGTAGGTGATCTATTCTGGAAAATGTTCCATGTGCACTTGAGAAGAATGTGTATCCTGCTGCTTTTGGGTGGAGTGTTCTGTAGATGTTTGTTAGGTCCATCTGTTTTAATATGTTGGTCAGTGCCTTGGTTTCCTTACTTATTTTCTGTCTGGTTGATCTGTCCTTTGGAGTGAGTGGTGTGTTGAAGTCTCCTAAAATGAATGGACTGCATTTTACATTTATTTTTAATCCTTCTTATTCTCTTGTTTTCTCCATCCTTTCCTTTCATTTGTTTCATTTTGATTTTTTTTTTTAGGTTTAAATAACAGTGTTTATTGATCAACTGTGTGCAAAACTCACCAAGGAAATCCACCTTGTGACACATACAAAACAGTAGGAGAACAAGACATCAAACTTCGTGAAGTGAAACAGTTTCACAAGATCACTGATGAAATGTTAGTTGATGCCACAGAAGAAAATGCTGAGATCTGTGTTATCCTTCAAACATCCTCTCAATAGGTAATAACAGCACCTTCTTTTTTTTTTATTTACAATTTATTTTGGTATCATTAACCTATAATTACATGTACAATATTATGGTAATTAAACGACCCCTTTCATCAGGTCCCCCCCAACAACCCTATTACAGTCACTGTCCATCACTGTAGTGAGATGCTATAGAGTCACTACTTGTCTTCTCTGAGTTGTACAGCCCTCCCTGTGCCCCCCCTACCTTACGTCTGCTAATCATAATACCCCTTTTACAATCTTATCCCTCCCTTCCCACCCATCTTCGCCAGTCCCTTTCCCTTTGATAACTATTAGTCCGTTCTTGGGTTCTGTGAGTCTGCTACTGTTTTGTTCCTTCAGTTTTTTCTTTGTTCTTATACTCCACATATGAGTGAAATCATTTGATACTTGTCTTTTTCGGCTTGGCTTATCTCACTGAGCATAATACCCTCTAGCTCTATCCATGTTGTTGCAAATGGTAGGATTTGTTTTCTTCTTATGGCTGAAAAATATTCCATTGTGTATATGTACCACATCTTCTTAATCCATTCATCTACTGATGGACACTTAGGTTGCTTCCATTTCTTGGCTATTGTAAATAGTGCTGCGATAAACATAGGGGTGCTTATGTCTTTTTCAAACTGGGCTGCTGCATTCTTAGGGTAAATTCCTAGGAGTGGAATTCCTGGGTCAAATGGTATTTCTATTTTGAGTTTTTTGAGGAACCTCCATACAGCTTTCCACAATGGATGAACTAATTTGCATTCCCACAAGCAGTGTAGGAGGGTTCCCTTTTCTCCACATCCTCGCCAACATTTATTGTTGTTTGTGTTTTGGATGTTGGCCATCCTCACTGGTGTGAGGTGATATCTCATTGTGGTTTTAATCTGCATTTCTCTGATGATTAGTGATGTGAGCATCTTCTCATGTGCCTGTTGGCCATCTGAATTTCTTCTTTAGAGAAGTGTCTGTTCATGTCCTCTGCCCATTTCTTAAGTGGATTATTTGCTTTTTGTTTGTTAAGGTGCGTGAGTTCTTTGTATATTTTGGATGTCAACCCCTTATCAGATACATCATTTATGAATATATTTTCCCATATTGTAGGATGTCTTTTTGTTCTACTGATGGTGTCCTTTGCTGTACAGAAGCCTTTCAACTTGATATAGTCCCATTTGTTCATTTTTGCTTTTGTTTCCCTTGCCCGGGGGGATATGTTCATGAAGAAGTCGCTCATGTTTATGTCCAAGAGATTTTTGCCTAGGTTTTTTTCTAAGAGTTTTATGGTTCATGACTTACATTCAGGTCTTTGATCCACCTTGAGTTTACCTTTGTGTATGGGGTTA